>VZTM01000594.1:11751-220745 GCA_013400555.1 Jacana jacana | reverse complement strand
TCCCGCGGCTGCCGGGGCGGGGAGGGGAGCGGCAGGCTGCCAGCCGAGGCTCTCCTCTCTGCCTTTTTTCATGTTCTATACATTTTTTAGAATTACTGGGGTTTGGGGTTTTTTTGGCTTTTACACAAAGAGCGCCCTTCTCGCAGACAAAGCATCCCATGGCGTTGTCACCAGCGCTGCTCCTCCCTGGCCCCTGGCTCTGCTCCTCCGCGGCCGCTTTTTCCTCCCCTCCGGGAAGGTGGCGAGGGCTGAGACGCCGGACCTGGTGTCACCCAGACAGGATTTTGGGGAATCTGGACTCGGCAACAGGCTCCTGCTGGAGGAAATCCAAAGGAGCGTGGCCTGGCAGGTGCCTGGGAGACCCGAGGTCTCTCAGGTTTACTCTGCCTTTTCCCAAAAGAGCAGCCCCGGTGCCGGGCAGCCCTGCCTCACAGCTGGAGGACTCAGAACAGCCGGGAGAGATCAGCAGGAGAAATGAGCAGGGCAACGTCTTCTGCTCTGGGTTTCTTTACACTGAAAGCTGGTGCTTTTCTCCTGCAGGCAAATGGGTACATGACTCAAATATGTCTTTGCTCTCCTACCCACATCTCCTCTCGTTCTGCTAATGAAAGGATACGGCAGCATGCAGGCTTGCAAGGCATTTTCATATAACCCCTGCTGAAGACTTAGTAAGATCCTCTGTACTGCAAAATACCATTGGCTTTGTGGGGGCAGAGTAGGAGGGAAAAGGGGATTTGGGGGCATCTGTGTTTCACAGAAGTCCCGCAGTGCTAACCTTGCACTGGGAACAGTGGAGATGGACCAAGGAAAAGCAAACAGTCCCCACAGCCAGGCTCTCCCAGGTTTTCCCAGGTGCAAGACCCTACACCACAAACTAAAGTGGCAGCCACTGGGCGACACAGTTTTGGTGCCCACCACCAATGCAGAGGCTGCTGGGAAGTCAAGTTCCATCACAGCAGCCCCCAGGGAGGCCTTGAGAAAAGGCTGGTTCATGCAAAAGTGCCAAGAGCTGCACCCCTTCTGCACGCTCCTTGCCGGCAGCACAGTGTGCCCAATCACACAAGCAATTCTCCCTGACTCCAGTCCACTCTGTGACTTTCCAGGATCCGAGCTGTTGTGCAAAGTGAATAGGTTTTTAAGTGGAAAATAGATACAGGTATGGGATACACGCAGCCACCAGTTGATGACATATCTCCACTCAACAGCCTGGTTTAAACCAATAACATGGTGTAGTGCATGCTGCAACCTACGTCTTCTGCTTCAGGTTGCTTGTGTACTGCAGCTTCGGGTTCGCAGGCGTCCTGTGCTGAAGGCAGCGAGGATTTTGTGCGACTCCACTGGGGACCACAGACACAGGTGGCTCTGGCCACACTAGGGAACGGGGCGCAACAGTTCCCGCTCAGTCGCAGGGAGGATGCCTCGGTGCGGAATAGGAACCAGCAGTCACATCGGTGAAATGAAGTAGCGGCTGGAGCCTCATCTGTGCTGAGGATCCTGCCAGCACAGCTGTACCACTGACAGCAGTGGAATATTTTGCTCAAGTTCTCTAGAGGAATCAAAGCCTGTATTTTCTGTCTCTGGCTCTCTCTTGTTCTGTTGCTCCTTGCTCATTAAAAGAAAAACTCAGCCACACAAAGCACAGGGTTGCTCTCTCTGCCTAACAAAAATAATGTTTGGGGTAAAAAGCCAACAGCCAAAGATGTTTTGAAGTCAGAGGCATATAAACAATACCTGGAACTAAGTGGAATAATAATAATAATAATAGTAATAACTGGTCCTTTTGTGTCAAATATATGCATTACTGTCTGCTCTTTCATTATGAGAGAGCACAACTTCTGAGAATGTGCCTGATGAATATTTGGGGGAACTCTGCCTCCAGCTGCTGCAGCACACAGCAGCACTGATGCCTCTGCCTCCCTTATGTAACCCAAATCACAAGCTGGAGTCCAAATTACCAAGCATAAGCATGTTTATAATATTAAGCATATAAACGGTGCCTGAAACTACTAGCCCTTTCCTGTAGGCCTCCCTTTCACCTATTAGTATTTTAACTTCTGCAGTTCTATTGATTCAATGTGTGGTAGTGCCATTCAGGGTGTAATCAAGCCTAACCCCTTCCAAACCAGAAGAGGTGACTAAGAGGCCACAATCACTCGGGTTGCAGGTAGGCGTAGTTCAAAGGACTTGTATATACCAGATCTTGAGCGTATGTGGTACTAAGACGCTACAGACATAGAATATAGTGTTGCTGTGGCTGCTCTGCAGCCCAGGAGGAGGGGCAGGATTTGGCACCCCAGCCCACGCACAGGTCAGCGATCGCCTGCCTTTGCGTTTTCCCTCTTTCTTAGAGACTATTTTTGCCATTAACATGCTGAGCTGCTTTCTGGAGTTTTAAGGTGTCGGGTGCTGATACAGTGAGCGCCTCTTGTATCTGTTTAATCCAATAACATAACTCTTTTTTAATCTCCATGTCTGGGTCACAGGGTTTAAAAAAGACGCTGGGCCAAATCCCTGGCTTGGCTACAACGTGTGGAAATCTACCGAGAAGACACGAAAGTCAGAAGAGATTCGCTGTACTTGCACCCTGTGAAAGAGGTCTAGAGGGGCAGGGATGCACCCGATTTCGCAGATGGATGCATATTAACACAAGCGTATGGCAGAGCTAGGTCAGATTTCTATCAGGTGAGGCGGATGGATCTGAAACATACTCATCAGCAAATTCTCATCCATTGTGAAATCAAAATGGATTTAATATTTCTTGCCTTTTCAGGAGAAAAACTTGTTTCTTTTCAATGTGTGACTGCTAAAAGGAACATAATGTTTCACCAGGACAGAGGCAGGCAAAGAACAAGGAGAAGTTTTTGCAGGGATTAGGAAGATTTTACATACAAACAAAACATAAAAAGCAAAATTTATCCAGACACAAAGTCCAGCAGGAATCTAGGGCACAAGTGGACAGTGCTGTCTGTAAAGAAGGGTATAAGCAAGAAGGACAAAAAGATGGTCTGAATAAGTCCGTCGCATTAACCACTCGCCAAACACGAATTTCCTACACAAAGCTATACGGGGGCAACCTTTGGGGACCCCCTGTATGGCAAAGGATCCTGAGCTTGAAAAAGGGAGGCAGAATTTTTGAGGGATTTGCAGATCCTGCAGTGACTCTGGATTGCAGATTTTAAGCGTTACTAAACCAGGGAACAGAATTGTTGCTATTGCTATTACATACCAGGATATCTCACTAATCCGCACAATCCACTAAGTTGCCGCAGTTTTAGTCTGTGTTTGTTTTAGATGAAATTATGGCCTGGACAGTTAATTTTCCTTAGTTTATCCATTCAAATCATGTATAAATAAGATATCAAACAGAAATATAAACATGCCCTGTGTTTTTGGTACACTCCCCATCATGTGAACCTGCCAGTGATGGAGCCCCGCACCCAGTTTACAAGCCAAGCACAAAGACAACTAAAAACCGCAGCTGTTCTTGATAAGTAGCCCAACTGGCTTTAAATTCTATGAAGAATGTGATTTTAGTGTTACGGGTGGCCTATTTTGCTTATATTTGAGACTGCCTAGCCATTCTGGGATTGTCTCCGCTGGTCCTTTCCTATCATCAAGCTAATTACATATTAACTTGCAGCATTTAGCAAATCTGAAAGGCTGGAGCAGGTCCTGTCCCAGCACCAGTCGAATTTAGAAGTGCCTTTTCCTTTACAGGGGCTGATTCCTAAAGTGAGGGGCAAGCCCAGAGGAACCAAACAGCCTGGAACCAAAGTGGTCACGCTGGCTTTTGGAAGAAGTGTCCCAGGTTAATTGACAGTCAGTCAGCTACCTGTAAATAAAACTCTCATATATCCAAAGGTTTTCACTGGGATTTTCCAGACCTCCTGAGCAATTTAAAGTCCTTGAAAAGAATGCACTGTAGAATGAAAAATATAGGTATTATTAAAGAATGTCTCCAAACTGAAAGTCAGCCAGTTTCATAAAAATGAGCTAAAAGCCAATAACAGGTACTCTGTCTCCTGCTGGATGCTATATGAACCCTAAGTTTTGCGTTTCTGAAGTCACGCTTAAACCATTGTTTTTTTCTTCACTGCTGCTGTTGGGAAAAACAGTAGAAGAACTATGCATAAATGAGGTTAAAGTAATCTAATATAAAAAATAAACAGTGTGCCTTCATCTTCAATTCATGTGCAGTTATTTGGGACTGAACTTTAAAAAAAAATAGATAAAAATTCAGAAAGGATTTTGAAGGACGACTGTTTCCCTTTAAGATTAATGATAAACATACTTGTGTGTTCAAGGGAGAATAGATCCAGTGTTATGTAACAGGATAAAGAAACAAAATCCTTTTTCCTTAAATTAAAATAACCAGTACGTGTATGGATTTTAGTCAATCACTGAAAATTCAGGAAACCCATTTTCTTTCACGACTGCATTCCACATGCTACAACTGATGTCTTCTAACTTTTAAATAGAATCACAACAATTAGGGACAAAAAAAGATGTGTTTCTTCTGTTCGACCACACTTTGCCAATAGAGGTTTGTTCCCTGAGGAAAATTCTGCAGCACTTGCCTTATGCAAAAGTCCAAAGTTGTGTTTATTGTTTTATTTTGTGGTTTGTTTTTTGTTTTGTTTTGTTTTTTCTTTTTAATCCTCTTACCTAGTACTAGATGTATGGTCATTTATCTCTTTTAATAATTTTTTGCCTGAACTAAATATTACATAATGGTTCTTATCAAATCTTGCAATGCCTGCCTAAATTTGCCAAAATGGGACAAGATCAACAGGTAATGGACTTTTTTTTAAATGTTGGCATTGTTCTTTGCAGGCTAAATCATGCAAAACTTGCAAACAAACACAAAAGAAAACATAACCTGCATTTTCCACTTCTGTATTTTACAAGAGCACTCATCCCAGGACTTCTGCATCAGAATTTGATACATACAGTTCCTCTTTATCACATGAATTCAATTTTCCAAAAGAAGGCAAAGGATACTATTAATAACCAAGCTACAAGGCCTGAAAAGGCTAAGTGTCTGAATGTACTTGCTGGAGGGGGGGGAAATCATCTTGTTGGATCTAATTCTGGAATCATTCTTTGACACAATTCAGAACCGTTTGAGATTTGCATAGATGGGCAGCGCTGAGTTAAGGTGATACTCACTCTTGTGTGAAAGAAGCACGTATGTGCTCCACTGAGCTCCTGGGAGCTTGGCCTGCAGACCAAAGCAAGTCCTGCTTATGTTGGCACATCCTTGCACATGTCCACACTTCATGTTTTCAGGTCCTGAAAGTAAAGTTTTGAGGCCGGGCAGTTTAAATGACTCCTCAGTGGAGTGAGTCCCCTGTTAGTGCTACTCCGGTAGCACAAGGTGTGCTTGGAGATGATGCACATTTTGAACATGCCTCCTTCCCTGCTAATAACATACCCACTAGGCTGCAGCTAAATATTCTGCTGCTGTGCAGCGTGCAGAGAGATTTCCATGGCCTCACAGGCAGAACAGCTCCTGCAAGGCTGAGATGGTTGCACAGATGCTGCAAAGGTCATCTGAAAGGTGGGAAAGCCATAGGAGGTGTAGGCTAGGAGGTGGGCAAGAAGATCTAGTAGACCCACTCTGAAAGCAGTAAAAAGTCAGCAGGGTCTGAGGCTGCCATGCAGAACCACTTCCATTTCCATTTGGAGCTGGTCACCGAGCTGGGCAGGCTCGGCCTGACCACGTCACAGGTGACAGTGGGCATCACAGTGGAAAATAGTCCAGAAATTTATGGTGGTGAGCTCATTGGTGCAGTCGAGCCCTCTCGACTTACGTGACTGATCCAGACAAGCCGATGGATTAAACTCACTGAAGAGGAAGAAGAGCAATCACTCGAGTGAATTCATACATGATCATATTTCTTTTTTATTTGCTTATGGGTCCCTCTGCTCCCGTCCCTCTCAAAGCAACAGTGAAACACAAAGATTGTATAAAAATGATTTTAAAGTACCTAGTTTATTCTGAGACATTACACTGGCAGGTATAGGCAAACACTAAGAGAAAATACTGTAAGAAACAAACCCATTCCCAAATACATGCTTTTACCATTTCAGACCAATGGAGTTTGTAGCGAGGTGAGTGAATGCCCTGCAAGCAGAGAAAGAGCATCGAATGCTTGGGTTCCCAGAAGTTTTCAAATCAACCCTGCAAGCTATCTAGTAACTGCTCACCCACCTACATGATTTTAATTAACAAAAACTGGAAAGCAGACATGTCATATAAACTCAAAAAACACAGCACTCCAGTTTTCCAGACTACCAGTCCACATGCAAACCCAATGCTGACTGGTGGCTGGGTAGCTCTTTGGGAGCTTGGCTTTTCACTGCCAGAGCAGCATCCACTGTACTGCCCCGTGAGGGTGGCTTTGGGCACATCCATGCCCGCCATCCTCTGGCACAGCCCAGGCACAAACACTGCCAGCATTGCCCACGTGCTCCAAGGAAGATGCCTCGGCTTTCACCTCCATGGCAGCATGTCACTCCGGAGGGCAGCAATGAGGAGAGGCCAGCAGCTCGCAGGCCTGGGTGACCTTGAGCCCCCTGAGCAAGTTACCTTTTCTGGGCCTTTGGCATGCTCTCAAGTGATCTTTCAGCCAGAACCTCCGTTGCCTAAAATAAATGCAGCAATATTCCCTGCGGCATCCCTGTGCTTCCCTTTTGGGATACCTGACTCTGATCTCCCAACCTGGGCAGACGCAGGTTTTGGAAAGTTTGCCCGGGTGCTTCCTGGGCAGCGAGCTCCTGAGCTGAGCTGAGCTGAGCCGAGGCCAGGGTGACTCACGTGCTGTTCTTAGGAGGAAAGGCAGAGGTTTGGGGACTTTTCCTGCCTGTCCCTATATGCTAATGGTGCGTGGAGCTGCTGGGTTATTTAGAAGGTGCCTTGACAACAGCAGTATTTTTACACGTCATTCTCCCCCCACCTCCTGAAAGAGACCCATTTAGGAAGAAAAGAAGCCGGACCAAGGGGTTTTTTTTCTTGGACCCTTTCCAAGCTTTCAGCCCTGGGGCCTGTGGCAGAAGTGGCTGGTGGCAAGTGACAGAGCTGTGAGGTGGCACAGTCCCAGGAGCCACACGGCTCTGGAACAAGCAAACACAAATGCTGAGGAGAAAAAAAAATGGCCAAACAGCCATGGCAGCCACACGCTGCCTGGCCAAAGCACGGTGCATTCCCAGCCTTCCTCTTGAAGGCCCAGCATGGCACCATCGAGTCTCGTCTTTCCTCTGTCTAAGCCCAGCCAGAAATAAGGAGAGTCGACACGACTGATGGACACGACCAAGGATTCAGAAGCAGCCACCACTTTGTGTTTGGCTCCTTACTGGTTTAAAAACACTTCCCTTTCTGAAAGTTGACAGTTACTTGCTGTTCCTTAAAAAAAGAAAAGACATCTGATCTTCCCTTCACATGTGGTTAATAAAATTTGCTGGCAGTTTATTTAAAATGCCAATCTAAGCAAAGTGGCGTGTGATCACAAAGCTGCGTTTGCTGGAAGCAATACACAACGTGAGTTTGTAAGGCCTCCCTCCAGCCGCCTGCGACTCTCTCCGTTGCCTGGGGCTCAGGTTTGGGGGAGCACGGCAGCCCCTCGGTCCTGCAGCTATTATGTCAAACACAACACAATGGGGGTCATTGCCTCCCTTGAGACCCACCGACACAAGAGATCACACCTGGATCCTTCCAGTCTGACATCTACACACTCAGCTAGGACTGTCCCTGGAATGGGCATGTTCTCCTTGCCTGGTACCCAGTCCCGTTCCTGTGAATGAAGGAAGTGAAGTATCAGCAGGGTCCAGCGTTCGGCTATTCAGCTTTACCCTGCCCAGAAGGCAACTCCAGCCCAGTGTTTCATCCCTGCAGAGGGCTGCTACATGTCTCTCCCAGCCAGAGCAATCCTGCTTGGTTGTCTCTACATGTAAGGATGTGGAGAAGGGAGGAGTGGAAATGGACTTAGCACGAAGCACTAGAAATTCATCTTAGCACCTCTAAATCTGTTTGGCCAACGCTAGTCAGTTCTGATTGCTATTAAAGCCCAATTGTATCACTTGCTGATTGTTAAATGGGCCGCAAGTGGTTAATATTTTGTGCACAGTTGGTCACAGGCAGCCTATAGGACTGTGTCATTTTCTCTTACTTTCTGTGTCACCCAAAGACCTGAAGTTCTCTTACTTTTACTTCTTCATGATTGCCTGTTGGGCTTGTTAAGTTCATGGAGAAAAGTGTGAAAACTTGTCTTTGGGCTCCCCCAATTCCTTGGGAAGCACCTCCCAGTGACCTGTACAGCAGCCACGGTGGGTTAAGGATGCCCTTGGTGATCACAAAGTCACCCATGGTCCATGTCACTCTGCAGTTAGTGCCGGCAGGGGGGGACACAGGCAGTGGGGGGAGCTGATGGAGGAGCTGCATGGCCAGGCCGGGTTGTAGCAGCAACCAGGCATCATCTGGAGCAGCAAGGCCCTGAGGGTTGCCCAATGACAGAGCCAAGTAAATCACCGAGCAAAGGCACACAGTTGGAGGGTGTGGTGGGCCCCTGGGAGATTTTCCATCCAATGACCCCAGAGGTCCTGTGAAGCTGTGCAGAGGCTAGGACTGTGTTTATGGAGGCACATCCACTGGCCTGCTGGAGCTCAGGGCACAGACACCACCTCCAGCCAGAGCAGTGGACGCTGCCACATGCCCACTCTACTTGGCTTAAACTCAGGTTTTCTCCTCAAGCTGATTTTGTGCCATCCTGGGCTCCCTGGCAGCTTTGCAAATGTTGCTGCCTGAATTTCACTTCCCTACCGGGAGACTAAGTTTCCAGTTCTCCCAGTAAGTTACAGGTTTGAATCCAGGTCATATTTCTGCTGTTCTCCACCAGCACCACAGCTGTTTTCTCCAAACATGAAGATATTTTTGCAAGAGCAAAAGCATGAATTATTTCAAACTTGCCTCAGGATGAATTTTCAAGGGTACTGCGGAGACTGTTTCCACAACAAAACGGGAGCTCTTCCCCTGCTGAACTCTTCATGTTACTTTCATGAATGCTAGAAAAGAGGCTGACTTTTCTAAAATGTCAGCAGATACCTGGAATGGGAATTTGTTTCCATTAAATCCTTTGGAAGCTATTGTTGTTGTTGATGTTGTTGTCTAATCTGACCAAAAGTTCTATTTGGCAATTTTTATTAGACGTTGCTTTTAGGTAGAGGCAATTAGCTCAACAAAATAGCAGATAGGATCTCTGCTGTGTTTGCAGTGCCTGTTGTTCTGATTCTTACCTGGTGGGAAATGGCTTTGGAGGAACACAGCCACATCTTTGTAGCTGTTTACATCACATTTCTGACAGAGCTCCACCCTGCTTTCCCCATTCGTACTTTGTTTTTCATGAATAAAGGTCATGGCATTGGCATCACAAAAAATATTGTTGCTGCAGAAGGAATTCAGCTGTCCCCTCTGGGTTATAAAAGAGATCACATGACAGGACAGTAATGCACTGGAACGTTGGCAGGGCAGAAATCAGAGATGGAAGAGAAGCTTAGGCCCCATGGAGATGTCTGCAGACCTCCAGCATCCCGCAAGTGCTGGGCCGCCGCATACTGCATAGTCTAATACTTGGCACAACCTAGTTCTAAACGTACCCCAGCTGTTTTTGGAGGGTCTGTTTGTGGGTACCCGCCTCCCAGCCTAATGGGTCACACTGCCAGAACTTGTTTCCTAATAGTCAAAGAGCATTTTCTTGGCATCAATGTCATACCATTAGCCCAGCACCTTCCTGCAGCAGTTGTTGGGCCAGGGGACATGGTTAGGAGACACCTGCCCCTGCTTTGGGGTGCTGCACTAGATGCTGTGTGGCGAGGGCACACAGGTTCAAGCAACTAGTTTAAGTCACTGGCTTGTGTGGGACTCTGACCTGGCTGTATCCCAGCTACACTCTACACCTTCTTGGCTATGCTCTTTCTAGATAAGGGGTTAAACATACAGTAACTACATCCCTTGACTCAGCTAGAAAGTAAATGAGCCCTTTCCTGTGTCTCTGTATAAAAATCCACACCGACCTTCATGTTTGTGCTCATGTCAGAATCCCTACTTGCCTTTTGGTTCCAAAGCCATTCTTCTAGTTTTTCATTCTCAAGCTCTCTGGTGTTTTCCCCTCAGTCTGCTGGTACTTTCTAGCAAGGCGGTACTTTAACAAGCTACCATATTCCAGGAGTAAGTTCATCACCAGTGCTTGCAGAATTACAGCCCCAAACTTATGGTCCATATTTTTATTATTTTTTTTGGCATATACCATTCCAAATGCTGAATTGTTCTGAGAATATGAGGGGAAATCAGCAGAACTTGCTGTATTATTGTTACAGTCAGGGACACATGACCTTCAACAAGCAAAAGCTCAACGTCAAAAGCACTGGGAACACTTTTAGCAGGAACACCACTCAAGCAATCCCCAATTCATAGAGTTCAGTAGGAAGGGTATTGGAAAAAAACCTCCAGGTTAAGCAGATCTTGAACTTTCCTTCTCAGGATCACACCAGTACAATGGAGTAGTAAATCAAATGCTACCGAAATAGTTGGAGATTTTATTAGTAAACAGCCTAGATGTGAATTCCTTGGGTTTTTTCTCAGCTAAAGTCTCTTGGGAAATATGTTTGAAAGTGAGAGCTGCCTTACTCCTTTTAACACAGTATTATAGCATAATTCCTGAAATTATAATTTAAGGAGTGCAAATATTCCTTGTTGCAAAGCTCTCAGGATTCATGTGGCAATAGCCAGTAATCAGATAAAATAGAAGCAACTAATAAAGTTTTTCATCATTTGAAAGATTTCCAACACTGGCAGATTTTGCAAATCACCCAGCAGATTCTGCACATCCTCTGGCATTTGAGATTTTGTCAGTGATGAAAGCTCAGCGAATGGTGAATACAGGTATAAGGCTTAAAACAATGTCCCACAGGCTTAGTGTGCACAGAAATAGTATTTTAAGGGAGCTATTAAAAGTTAAACAAAATTGTTTCTTTTCTTTATAAAGCACTCTCCTCTTGATTATCAACAGGATAAAAGTTGCTTCAAAAATAAGGAGGTTTTCAAATATAAGACCAGCACCCTCTGATTTTCCTGCGGCATTGACTAAGAAGTGGTTGTAGCTACATCCCCATTTCAGGTTTCCACACCTCTTAGTACTTTGCGCTGTATTTCCTCCATGAAGTTTCATAACTTCTGCTAACCGTGTTGGCCTGGGAGGCCTGCGGAACACATTCATGCTCTATAGGAAGTGGTTTTGGTGTTGCTCTGGCAACCTTAAATCAGTACTGAGCAAGCAGGGGTGCTGCTCAGCAGAGAAATAACAGCAAACTCTTGTCTGTACATCCTCGTAATTATTAAGAATGGAGGCAGCAGTTGTGACCATGAACAATAATACCGATGTATGTAATATGATAATTGCAATTCTCTTTCACTCCTCCCCTATGTTTTAATTTGGTAACATTTCTAGTCCTGGTGCCAATTGTTTCAATGCACTCTCAGTGACTGAGGAACTGTCCTCTCCTGTGCTCTCAGCGTCCCCAGATATGAACTAGGAGCGGATACAAATCCTTTGAGACTCTGCAGTAATATAAAAGGAGAATGAGAAGGACCTCACCCACTGCAGAATCCACATCCTCTCTTTTGCAATACTCCAAACCTGACTGCATTTTAAGAGAAAGAAAGAAAGTAATATTTTTTTTTCTTTTTCTTTTTTAAGGTTTTTATATATGAAACGCCTTTAATTCCCCTTGTAGAGCATTTTGGGATAATCTGACAAAAATTCCTAAAGAAACACAAGGTATCCCTGCTCCTTGGGTTGGAAAGCTAAGGCTCAAGCTCTGAATAGAGGGTGTGCTTAGAACAAAGAGGTTTTGAACACAAAACCCAATCATGGCAACGCACGCTGACAAACACTTCATCTGCCGGCTGCCGTTTACATTTTTCAAATACACACAGAGTATTGTCGAGGACCTTGGCTACCTTTGTCTGTCACTGAGCCAAGCCTATTTAAGCCTTCTTCAAATCCAGTCCCTGCTGCCACTCAGGTATTTCTTGCTGTTGCATTTGTTGCCATTAATCTGTCAATTGTTTCCAGTCTTCAAGCATCCTTCTGGTACCAAAACTGAACAGAATATTTCAGGCAGTTGTACAAAGAGAGAAAGTCTAAATCTCCGTCCTCCATAACTTTTACAAAGTCAACCCGCATTTCAGACCTTGAGGTCTACACGAGAAAGGCCTTGCCCTGTCTGATCGGTTTGGGTTCTTTTTTTCCCCTTTGGTTTTGATTCTTTCCAGTTTTCTGGATAGATTTCACACAGCTTGCCACCACAGCTCTAGTGGACAATAAAAAAATGTATGGGAACTCCTCCAAAGTACGTGTTTGCAAGGAGTGCTATGCCAGGAACATCATTACCAGAGTCCCAGTAACTAATCCAGAACTGATGCCATAACTTTTATGTGTACCAGGGGCACTGAAACCCATGCTAAAATACTTGGCAAGTCTGCCCTTAAATTAGGATATATTCTATTGATATTGGCTACAATCGACCACAACATTCCTTGGGTTTGAGGTAGTATTTCTGAAGGGGGAGGTTTTGCGATGCCAGTTCTTGTCATGTTTTCCTGTCTCGCCCTATCTCCCAGCCCAGCTAATCTGATGATATCCAACTGCCCTAATGAGCTGCATCTACTTCTAGACCAACGCGCTGACAGCTGCCTGTCCTATTGCCAACAAAAACTTCTGAGAGGGCTGTATCTCATTCCTGCAAGTATGCAAATTGCTTAGTTTCCAGCCCAAATATGAGACATAATGATACTTCTTTTCATTGATTCAGGTCTAAAAAAAGGTGTGTTGAGAATGCACTCAATCATTTTCTCACTTGCAGTTTAATTCCTCATCTGGAAATGAGGTTTCTGTGTACTGGTTACAGAGGAGAACTCAAGGGGTTGTGTCCCTTACAGCAGAGGTACAGTCACACGGGCTAAGGTCAGTGAGAAGGACATGTTCCTCCAATTAACGTTGGCATGTGTTTATTTATATTTTTATACATTGCTAATTCTCCCATTTGCTGCTCTTGGATTCAGAGTCCATGGCAAGAGCTTCAGCTTGTTTTTACTCAGGTAGGATTTAATGCCCTTAAACCATCACCAAGACCCAGCTCATCTCATACACGTGGGATTCACTTTCTTCCCCACAGATAAGGCCCAAAGCTGATGGACCCGAATACTCATCAGGCTTCCCTTCCCCTGGACTACAGGTCCAGAGCAACGAAACTGGGTAATAGGTGAGCAGATAAGAGGAGGCTCCCAACAAGCCATTAACGACTAGTCACAGCCTTCCAGAGAGAAAGCTATCTGAAACAGAGAGTGAATTTGCAGGATATACTTTGTCTTGAGGGACTTCAGTGACCACTGGAACAGTATATAACAATCCCCAGAAAAAGATGGAGAAGAGATGCACAGGAACACTGATCTTGATCCAACTGTGGTCAGAATGAATAGAAGCAATACCTTCACTGACAGCTGATCAGGGCAACTTGTCTCCAGGCAGAAATAATAGTTTTCCTTGTCCAAAGAAAAACCCATGTCTACGCTCTGCCCCTCATAACTTTTATGACTTGCCAGATTCCAGGAATCACGGAAAACACTACTGAGCCAGGGGCCAAGGAACAGAAAAACTAGAGGAAGCACATCTAGCCCTGGCAGACTCCTGTAGCAGTCCAGGTCACCCACATGGCCTCTCCCATGCCAGTCTTTCCCACTCTGTTTTCACAGCTGAAGGTAGGACCTGTTTCTCCAATTCATCTTTTCCTCAGTAAGTTCCTCACACACATATAAGCACAAAAAGCCCAAGACTCTTATTGAGGTCAGGCTGGGAAGAAAGAAAGAAAGAGAGAGTTTGTTATTGTTCTATGTTTTTTCTTTCTTTTTTCTTCTTAATTCTTGGGATGTGCTCAAATATTACGATGGTGAAGACCATATAAGTAGGTAGATTAGAGCAACAGACATAACAGTGGTATTGGATACAGAAATAGCAGCCATTGCCAGTTCCATGGAAAGAGGGGACAAATGAATAAACATTGATGATAACATCTGAAACCACCAGACTTGGAAAAGCCTCTTTATTTTAGGAATAATCCACTGAAAGATGCCAGGGCCAGATCTGACCAGCTCTGACTTTTTCTTAGGAGTATAATTCCCATTGAGGAAGAAAAGGATGTTGGGGATGGATAAATCCAGGAACCTTCTATGTCATCATCTTTTAGCCACTAAGCTCCAGGGACAAATACAACAGTTTGTTTGCTTGGTAGGGCTTATTTTTGTTTTTATTTTAAATCTGTAGTTTTTCCTAAGCATTTTTTCCAGATGTTTTTAATGTCAAAAAATCGCATACAGTCCCACAATGACATACGAATTGAATGCAAAGGCAAGAAAATCTAAAGGGGTCGATCTCTCAGTATCTCTTAAGTACAGGATGATCTCACCTCCACAGGACCTCCTCCCCTATTAGCAGATCTAATATATCAAGAATAAGGCAAGGAAAAATCCAGAAGGAAATGGTAAGCACATTGACTGAATGTCAGCGCAACTATCCTATAAGTCCTATCCCAGCCTGCGGGGCTGGAAAGGTATTTTCAGGGATATCACTTAGGAAGATGTTTCTGATGGATCATAGGTTGTGCTGCTCCAGGGAGGGAGGAATTGGCTTCTCTAGTATTACTGAAAACTTACTAAATAAGAAGCTTTCTGTATTTCTTCACAGCTGGAGAGCAATCATCGCAACACAATTAGAAAAGCAACAGAAACTCTCTGATTTGACTCAAATTCTTTGCATTATAGCTGGTGTGGGCAAAATGCATCTGGGTTCTGTGAAGTGCAAGATACTCTATATCTCTGTCTGCTTCAGCAATATTTTGAGCTTTACATTGAGCTGAATGCTCAGATCCTGGAAGGTAGCATTGGGAAACCAATCCCTTGGGACATCCTTGCTGTCAAATTCTTTGAGGATACTTGAGTAGACTCTACAAGGGGATCACTTCATATGTCTCGGGGAGGTGACATTTACCTTCTATAGGGCACAATTATAAAATTGTGACCAATTTTGGTTTCCTCAGCAAAAGGGTAGCACTAAAAAATAAATCCAAGCATAACTGCAATGCAGTTGTAAGGGGCTTGAGATACTGATTCAAGATGAAGATGCCTAAAATAGACATTTAAGGTGAAATGCCAGTACCACGAAAATCAGCAAGAAAATCTCCTAGTGACTGCGTTGGGACTGTATCCCTACAGTTTATCCAGACAAAGATAGTATAAACACCAGAGGCTCAATTGTCCCTGAGCTAAGAGCGCTCAGTTGTTTAAGCGCAGGAAACGGCCCACCCTTTTCCCACCTTTGTACACCCAGGCAGGGGTCAGACACAGTGTGGCTGCCACAGGGGCAAGGCAGATCCAAGCGAACGTCTGGCACAGGGTGGCCAAGGCAGGGAGATGGCAGAGCCACTGCCCTGGAGCTCTCCGAACGATCGCAGAGTAGGCCACAAATATATATGTGGGTATATGTACAGTGAATCTGTGAAAATGTCCTGTGGCCGAGCACATACACTTCACCAGTTGTCTTGGACAAACTGGCTTAAACCACTGCTCAAGATGCATTTTTCTTTCTTAAAGTCAATACTCAGGTCAAAGAAAGATTTAAACAGTTGCCCTTATGAAGGGAAAAAGTCCAAGGAAGCAGAAGTGCCTCAACACATCCCACTCCCTTCCAGTGTCTTTTACCATCAGAACAGGATCCTCAAATAATTGAATTCAGGATTGAGGTGATTTCATCTTTCACATTCATTATCTGAGTAAGCAAGTATATACTTCTCTTGTTCTTCATATTTGTCCCGATTATTCACCTCTGGTAATGGAACATATAACAGCAGAGGAAAGGAGTGAGTTCGGTGCCAGGGAGTGCCTTCGCAGGCAGAATGAAATGCAGGTACAAAAAGCAAAAACCATGATGGAAAAGAAAACTATCTTTTAATTTTTTCTTAACTCAAAACCTCAAGGCAAAATAGTTGCCCAGTCCTCTACAGGAGCTCTGCACAGATTAAGCACTGTGAAGCCCGCATCTTGGGAGCGGCAAGAGGAGGCATCAGAGCTGAATTTCCATGCTACACAGATGTGAACACATTTAATCCGGTTGTGGTTTTCTTAATATGCAAAGATCCCAAACTCAGCTCTGATTTGACTCATCAGTTCCAGCTAATTTTCAAGCTAAGGGCTCTAATAAGCAGACTCAAGAGCATCTCGGCAAATTTAGCTCCAACCAATTTGCCTCTAGAACATCCCTTGAATACATTTGCATAGTCTGTGTTCACAAAGCTACAGAAAACATGCCTTGCCAGCTGCTGGTGGGGCCTCCCAGCCTGGCACGCTGCTCTCGCTGATAAATACCTGCTAAAGCCTTGACAAAGTACTTACAGCCATTCACCTTCCCTTTGGTTGATATTAAGTGCACCCCTGTAAAACAGTGTGCCACAAATGCAAATGTCTCAAATAAGGATGATTTGAGCACTGGGTGGGCAGGCAGGGGGCTCATTGCCGCACATCATTGTGCCATAACCTCCACCTAATGATAGGAAAGCCAAGAGCAAGAATGTAGAGCAAGTGCTGCCACCCGCACTTGGCTTTCCCGATGCAGCACAGAGCCAAATTTGATAGTCTCTTTGGCGACCCAGGCATATGCCCATTAAGACAAGTTTATTTTAAAGAGGTCAGGTAGCAGCTGATGGGTAGTGGGAATCTTTTACCATTCCCAAAACAGGCAGCGTTTGAATGAACAATCTACAGATGCACATGTCAGCAGCTGTATCAGCAGTGCCCTGTGCTGGAACATTTCTGAGCTTTAAGCACTTGCTGTTTGGCGCCTGACTGTAGTCCCTGTAGCAGTTCATGATTTACAGCACATTGGGACCTAGGGATCCTGGTCAGATTTGGAGTCCCTTTGTGCCAGGTGCTGCACCAAGACAAATGCCAGTCCAGGTCGATTGTATGAGCTAAGGCCCTGCAAAGTCTTAGGCGTGTGCAGAACTTTCTGTGCTGCTGGAACTTTACCTGGTTCAGTCTGAACTGTGCAGGTACACAGTTCTGCTGGAGTCTGGTTCATTATCTATTTAACACCTATTGAACTCTCTGCAACTGCTTAAAAGCATAAAGTAAATCATGCACATAAATGTTTGTAGAATGTGGGGCTTAATAAAGACCAGCAGCAATATAGGCCGAGGAAAGCTTGAGAGAGAGGGAAGATAAAAGTAACCATAAGGGGAACTTGTGATTACACAGACTAGCTACATACATAATTTGTGGGCTTCGTGGTTTGGGAATTCTGTTTGTTTGCTTAATGTAAATGAGCAAGAGAATTTAAAGAATCTCTACCACCTACTGAAGCTGAGAACTGAAATGCTGCAGGCCTCACCCAGTGCATTTATAAATCTTTCCTTGTTCAGGACAACACTTGGCCACGTTTTGCACTCTAAGAGGAGAAGACCAAATAGCGTGTTTTCTGCAAGAACTGGGAGCCGCTTGCCCGCAAAGTGCAAACCCAAATAAACATGCTGTCCCCCAAATACCCCTGCACAACGAACATAAGGAGGGAGGACTCCTGTGAGGTTTCTTTCAGTATTTGTGAACTCCTTTCTGCGTTTCTTGACTAGCTCTAAGCAAAAGCCACCTTTGGAAATGTTCTGTATTCAGCCTCTAATTTAGATGTACCCGATTTAGATGCAAGTTCTCACCACGCATCACTTTTAGAACAAGTTTCTTTGTAAACTGTTGACAGAAAATGTTTACAGTCCTATTATAAACGAGTTAAAAAAAAAAAAAAGTGAACTGAGTAATGGATGTAATATCTTTTCCTTTGGTTTACTGGAGTTTATTTCCCTGTTGTGCAAAGTTTTGTCCTGATATCGTAAACAAATTCGCTCCGTCTTGACTCATGCCTTTTATTCTCCAGGCCGAAGTTTGGAGAGTTTGCTGTGTTTTGGAGTGGCAATATTTCCAGGGAACCCAATTATGTTAATCAGAAATGTGTTGTAACTCCTCTGCTTTGGGAACACTGAGACAACAGGTCACCTTTAACTTACTGACATGCTTTGAATTTTGACTACTGAGTACTTGCAACAATCTGCACATCCAGTATCGGCTATTTGTAGCACTCGGCAAATAGAATAAAAAAGGTGAAACTGAACGATTTTTTTATCAGCTCTCTGCAGGTCTAAAAGTCTTATTTAACAAAGAGTTTCTCTACTTGCTGAAGTTAAGCATACACTAAAGATAAGCATAAGCCTGAAAGCTCTGCTGAATCCGTACTTGGTTAGGTAGGTTTTTACAGTTTTTGCTTAATCCGGGCCAGAGCTAACAGCTGAGTAGTGATACAGAGTGTAACAACTGGGACTCCGGGGAGGGTGTGGATGCTATTTTTGACCCACTTAAATTGATTGCTATTCAAGTTTTGTGTCAGTTACAGCATGTTACAAAAATACAGACTCTACAAACAGGCCCAATATATCTGCTTGACTTAAGGACACCTCATTTACGAGCCAAATTTGATAGGTAAGGTATACCTTACCAGAGGTATTACCTATACCTTACCTTACCAGAGCCCTTTACTTTTTACCTTGCCTGGTGGCTTTCTCTTCACGCCAGCACACCAAGTTGGCTGATCTCACTGAGTATTGATACGTGAAACAAACAAGCCTTCCCTTTCTTTAACACGTGTCTTGTTTGCTCTTCCTGGCATTGGATCATGGTTACGTCTGCAGGGAGGGTTAGCTTTTAATCTGCTTGTTATTGTAACGTGTCTCCATCAAGATAGAGGCATGCCCCGGCAGGACAAGGTGCTGTGAAAGTTCAGGTTCTTGCTGCTAGCTTCCAGCAAAGGAAATTATTTTTCAGCCACCCATGTTGAATTGCCAGTGGCCAACACAGAAACCATTTATCCAACAAAAGCTACCAGACCATTGACATTTACGCCACTTGAGATGCTGTCCAGCCAGACCAGCAAATCGAAGACCAAATCTTGAATTTCCTTCTGAAGGCTTGACCTTGCTGAGTTTGACTTGCTCAAGAAATCTTCCTTCATAATATTAACCCTATTGATTTGAACATGAACCCAATCCTTTTCCTAAAGAAATTCTCCATGAATAGAGTAAGGAGAAGCCAAAACTTGCGGATTACACCAGCTAAAGAATATGCTATGAAAGGGCATTACGGGCCTTAGGAGGAACATAACAGAACACAGTACATGCTTATAAATCACAGGATCATGCTCTTAAACCAAACATGGGATCACTACAAACTTCCCTCCGAAATGAGCAGGAGAAAGGCTGTCAAGACTTAAGTCACTGCCGTATTGCAACACACCCTTGCCATAACCTCGGTTGACAGTTCTCCCAATGTACCTGCCTGTGGATAGCCCACACGTTCTGAAGGCTTTTATGACCTTCACATACAGACCTTGCTCTTTCCAACAAAAGCAAACAAAGCTCCCAGCTCACGAGGAAAGACATTTAGATTATGACAACCTGCTGACACACACGATAAAAGTGTTTTTTTCAACTCAAAATAGCCAGAATACCCTTATGAAATAGTCTTTCTCACATAACATGCTGTTTTCTCATTATGTGTGTTGACATTTTTCAGACTGACCTCAGCTAGATATTTTGTTCCGGAGTCCCCATTTAGTGGAACATTTAAACAATAACACTTTGAAGCATGCTCAGTCTCTCTTTTGAAGTCCATTCAGGCTCTGCCCTAGGGTCAGCAGGCGCATTCCAGCAATGATGCACGGACCATCTGCTGTACAAGTTTAAATCCCACTGGTCCTACACCTAGAGGTACTAATGTGTTGCGTAACTTGCACTGAAAAACAGCCTGTCAGTTCAGATGGGGTTTGGATTTATTCCTATAGTTCTCTTATCCTCCCACTGGAGGGCCTGCGCACAGTAACCTTTGAGTGTGGGGACTGCAAATTAATGAGATGAATAATACAAAATGACATTAAGTTCAGGCATTCAAAACCTCTATTTTCCTTTAACCATCTTCATCCCCACTCTGATTCCCAGAGCTCACTGTTTGCCATCTCATTTAGGTGCCTTCCTATTCTTGACTTCTCACTTAGGTGGGTTCTGGCTAAGTTACCCTAAATAGCAGTCCATGGCTTAGTGTCAGTTGCTGAAAAAGGGAAACCCGGAATGGTGCAATACAATGAGTGAGTTTTCCAAGACCATGTCAATAATTCAGATGACCAATGACCATTTTCTTGGGTAGGAATCTGGCATCAAAAACATGACAAAAATCTGTGCCAAAATATGTCTTTGTCTATATATTTAATCCATTGTGCTTTAATGTTAACTAGTCATTATTAAACTCAACAATGCATTGGCTAAGGTTAACGTATTTCAGACCCAAGCACTGTTGGTCTTATTGATGCTATGTAAACATAGTGGAAGGAGTGGTCCCTGCCCTTGGGAGTTCAAAATCTAAACTTGGACAATACCCTTCAAATATATGGGATATCCTGCAGGCTGAATTACCAAACTTCAATCAGCATTAGCCTTAACAATTAATTTATGCTGCACACATGTTCTGCATTTGGTGGCATTGGCACTGATGGGCCCCTTGAAGGAAATGTTAGTGTATGCACATGCTGACCTTTTAATGATGGCAGGAGGACACAGCAACAAGCAGGAGGAGGCCAGTCAAGACCTGTGGAATGGAACATGGCACAAAGGAAAGCATGGAAGAGGGACATATATAGGGTACAAAAGAGGGAGACTTGGAAGTCGCGTAACGTGAGTGAAGAACAGCCATAGCAGAGCAAGTTTTTCAAAGCAGCTCTAGCACCAGCGGAGCACCAAAATAAGTGGGCACATTTCCACTTTTGAGTATCTGTCACTTATTTAGATGCCTCCTTGGAAACTGAGTTCTCCGGAAAATCTGTGCTCAATGGTGGGTGCTGAGCACTAGACAATCTGGCCTGTTCATTTTCTCAGTATGTGGTTCATCTGTTCTAAGGAACAAGTCCTTCTGGAAACATAAAAAAAAAAAAGGCAGAAAGAAGTGTTGGATACAGAAAAGCACACAAGCTGCCTTGTGGGCTAATGATCAAGAAAGGCAGAACAAGCAACATTTCATACATCAGATAAAGTCAAAAGTCTAGCCATCAGGACCCCTTACAAACGTTGCAGTAGTCCAGGAAAGAGTGTGGGCATGGGTTAAAGCATTGCGTAGGAGTCAGAAGATACAAAGTAGCTGATTTCCCTGCTCAAAGTGTTCTTATATGTCCAAAAAAAGAAGTGGAACAGGGATATCTGCCCCACCACCCGCCAGGAGAAAACTGTAAGCATTAGTTAGGATCAAACTATGGCCTCAGATAGAAGAAGCAGCCGATGGGGTTGAAGGAAGATCCTCTGAGGCTTTCTGCCTCCACAAAACTGTTGAAACCAGCATAACAGAGCATGAAGGGACATAAGATGAGGAGCATAATGTGGGACATGCTCTCATGTACTCAAAAATCCAGGTCCCAGCTGTGGAGGGACATAAATCCTCCATTTGTTAGCCATGCCTTGTGTGATGTAGCACTTGCCATGATCAGTCAAGCTTTTAGTTAGACTTCCTCAGACCTTGCTGTCACCTCTGATCCCTGTGAACCAATGTGGTTACCGTTTGCATAACGCCCCTCTCTCTTTGCGTCACCTCTGAACTTGTCCTTGAGTGTCCCTGGTGGGATCCTGTAAGAGGATTGGGTGGCCAGGAGGGAGAAACTCCATTGTTTGAGCACAAAAAGCCATGTTCATTAGGAGGCAGGCACCTTGGAACCAGCCATGAAAAAAAAAGAGTGGATTTGCCATTAAATCGGATATTCTTGGAGGTTTTCCTCACACAACTCCCTCTTATAAGCTAATAGAACCAACTGTGAGACCTGCCCAGTAATTTCTGAGTTCCAGCTCTGATATTAACTCTGAAGCCAATATAATCCGCTTGTTCCCTACAATAAGGCCCCGATCCTCTACTGCCATAGATCAGCCTAACTCCTTTCACGTAAGTTAGTGTTACCCCATTGAAAGATCTGGTTCAGAAATTAGGGCGCTGTGGGGCAGGGTCCTGCAGAAATATCCAGGAATGTCTGGACTTCTCCCCAGAGAAGTTCACGCTCCAAACCAGCAAGACGTGTACTTGTGAGTCATTCTCATGACGTTTTAGGCCCACAGAGTGCTTACCTCCTGACAGGACATGTTCCTCTGAGATCCATGCTTATGAGTGATGGATATCTTTCAGGATAATTAACTGTCTTCAGTTGCTCCTGCCAGAGAATGGAGCGCTGCAGTGCCCACTCCACAGCCATAGCTTAACACTATGGAGGAGCTGCCAGAGACTTGCTTGGTTCTTGATCTGGTTCAAAGGGGCTAGGTCAGGAGCTGGTAATTACCCAAAATTTAACAAAGCTTCCTAGTTCACATCCATTGCCATTTTCTAGTTACATTTGCCCTCCTCTTGGTAAACAGCAAATGTTTTCTTGGAAACAGTCTCATTTCTTATGCCAGTGGCAAAATAAACCCCAGCTCATCATGGATGTGTCCTTTCCAAAGAATTACCACAAAAATGTCTGAAACCCTATAAAGGCTGTTAATGACTCTAAATCTCCATAGGGCTTTTTTCCCTCCTTCCTCTTCCTTCTTTTCTCCTCGCCCTGACAAGCTGGTGAGTTGGGAATGGTTTAAAATACCACAATAGCCATGGCAGGACACCAAGAAAGAAAAAGGAACAGGGTTTTGAAATACTTTCTGTAAGGACTTGAGTTGGTGCTTAACTGACTGGACATTACCACATAGCAGTGAGATGATCTCCACAGCTTTGGGAAATAGGAGAAACCCTGGAGAAGGGTGGGGGGGAAACAGTCTCTGCCACATTGGTCTTTATTGTCTTATGGATTTTATCACAGTATTGTTCTTTATTTCCTGCTATTTATAGGCTCTCATGTTTTGTGCTGCTTTCATGTTTGTGTTATCTGCCTTCCCACGACATGTTTCACCCCAGCCCCTGCCTACAGCTGGATCCATTAAGGCCAGACAAATGGTTTTGGATGGCACATCAGGGCTCATCTTTCTCTGGGCAATGTGTGCAAACTGCCCTTTTCTGAGGCACTAAGCAACCCAAGGTGGGTGATTTAAATGATGGTTGTTGCTCTTCATGCTCTTGTGTAAAGGAGCTGAAGAGTTTGCCAGTAGGCTTTTGGGTATCAGGCGATGACATTCTTTAAGAGCCCCAGCCAGTGAAGCTGGGGTTGTTTCCTCTAAAACCCATGCTTTGCAATGGATTGAAACCATCAGCCCATCAACGCGTGACTTCATGATAAGCACTCTGCAAACTTCACCTGAATTATTTTGTTACTCTTGTCTTTGTTCAAGGTACCAGAGAGAGAATGTGGTACAGGGGCTGTTCTTCTCCCCATTCCCCATGGCTTAGGGATGTAACTCCACTGACCTGAACTAGCAGAAGTGAAGTCAGTTCTGCTTTGAAACTAACAATGAGGTTTGGAAAAGTCAGGTCCCTACCCTAGTAAACGTACTGCCTAAAAGGTGGCTCCAACAGGCTGTGGGGATAGAAATAAAAAAGGGAGAGGTGCAAAATAACGCTGAAATCACTGAAGACAGTGATTTAATCTCAACAGCGTCCTTGTGCCTCACCCCACAGTAGTTGCCAGGCAGCCAAAACACCAATTCCAGGCACAAAGCAGAAACCGGGCCGTTGGTTTGGTGAGCTGGAACTGAGGGATTTATCCTCAACAATCGGCCCTTTCCTGCACTAAGCGAGTGACAGGGAGCCTCTTGCATCGATCCGCAGCTTGCATCACTTCTCATGGACAGAGCAGCCTGCCTTGGAAGCAACCACACAGCTCAGTGCCAGAAACAACAGGGAAAAACCCTTCACCTAAACAGCGGGGAACAGCAAGCCCTGCTTTGGGATCCTTTCACAACACGTATCCAGCAGCAGCATCTGCTATGGGCTCCTGCAGAATTACAAACAAAATTAAATGCTTGCTTTAAGGTGTAGCTAGGCTTGGCTGGCTTTTACTAATGGGATTTTTGGGGAAGTTACTCCCACTGCTTTACCTGGGAATGTGTGCAAAAGGGTCACAGAACATCGTTCTTCAGTGCTGCTGAGCAGCATAAAGATACTTGTTTGTCATTGATAGTCATTCTATTTTGTCTCAAATTGTGCCTATTCTAAGAACACCCCTTGGAAGAAGCAGCAGAACGTTTCTGTAAGCAGCGTGAAGTGCAGGTTTCTTATCCAGACAGCTTGACACCGGTTTCTGCAGTTATCCTTGACTCTCTATAGCAGTCAGACTGAAAAAGGAGACATGATGGAAATAGAAAGCATCTATGATGCACGAGACTAAGTAAAAGATAAAGAATTGCTGCAAGGAGAATTAAGAGATGGCAAAGCAGATGCTCATGTTGCTGATTCTTTCTAAGGTGATGCTAAGAAGCAAATTTATGTTGAGCCATGAACATCACTAAAGAAAATTACTTGTCTCCCAGGCACCAGTGAATCCCAAAAGCTGCCATTTAAAATATTTAGTGGCCATTACAGTGAAATCATCCATTTTGCCACAATGCAAACAATGTGGGAAAAGCTACGTGGCAATCCTTTTTCAGGGTGGGAAAAAAAAATTGCCACTAGGAACTCCACAACACTGGAAACCAAAGACCAGACCAGCTCACATGCTGCCTGAAAAGCAATTAAAAGTGTGAAACCAAAGGTTTCCAGCAGAGACTGCTGCAGAGGCTTAAAAGATAGTGACTCTGGAGCAACTGCTATGAAAATAGCCCCAGTCTTCCCCAAAAGCACTGAGTGCCTTGGTGTCCATGGGGAACAGCGTGGATAGGGGAGGCGCTGCTCCCAAGCCCAGCAGTTACATTCTCCTTCTGCCCTTTGTTTTAGTTGATGAAAATCCGATGCACTGTTTTCAGCTCAGTGTCTGGTAGGAGCCAATTCCTGTTTATCTCCTGAGGTGGCACTTTTCAGCGTGTCATCAGATGGCCTCTTGGACACCTTCTAAGGCACATTGACAGGTTGTGGTAGTTTTCCAGTCAGACTCTGAAACGGTTATTCACAGTTTTATCGTGGCAAGATTAGATTATTGTAATTCTTTATTGGCCAGCTTCCCAAAGCGGGCTCTGCACAAACTCCAGATGGTGTGAAATGTGGCCGTCGAGATTTCAGTTAAGAAGGGACAGTATCATCCATTCTGTTAAAAACCTCTACCTTGGCAACTGGTTCGACAGCAAATTGATTTCCAAAGCAAAAACCCTCCTGTTCCCCTCTGTGTGCAGCTCAGGTCAGGTCTCTGTCAGCAATCTTATGATTCATTGTGGTCTGGAGTACGTTACCCGGGCTCATACTACCTGGTAAATGATTATCTGAGGGGTGATTTCAAGGAGGTGAGGGTAGTTTAAACCTGATTTCCATCTGCTTGGTCTCCTCTAAAGCCTGTGCAAAAGCTGGGCGGGATCCTGCAATTACACCCTTTGCAAACATTAGATGAGAGTGTCAGGGAGCGATGGGCCCTCCTGCTCTTACTGCACCAAAACTGCAGCCTGAAGACACTCCCCTCCATGAGAAACTGTTTCCAGGCCTAAGGCAGCAAACCATAGCTCTCCTCCTCTGGGCCAGGGGAGATGGCGATGCCAACTTGATCCCACAGAGGCAGCCATGTAAACACAGAGCATCCCTAAAGCTCTTCAAAATTGCAGGTGGCTAATCTTGTCCCTCTCTAACCCTGACATGAGCTGCCAAGGGGACACCCAGACAGTGTCCAACCCCCCTGCTCCTGCTTTTAGCGCTGTGGGGCCTCATCAGAAAACACAGGCTGCTGGTACGTGTTCTTGTGTGCCATCTTTCATTGTGTAAACAGTGACTACACAAACAATTGATAGGATAATAACTGGCTTCGTACAGACCAGTACAAATAAAACCTTCCGGTGTTTTGGGCTTTTGTCTTCTTAGAACTTTCATTTTCTGGAAGAGCACAATATGAAAGATGTATTCTTTTATATTTCATTCATTTTTGTAGCGTGCCCAAGAGTTAAGACCTTCCCTAAGATCACAGTGGCTAAATTCCTATGGGCCTTTTGTACAAGGGAAAAGTCTTGGGCAGGGCCTAGTAAAGAAGGATCATTTGGCTTGTTTTTATTAACTGGTATTTACAAAGCAATATGTGATTTGCTGTGTAAGAGGGAGAAAGGCTGGGGACAGCTTTTGCTGTGCCGTGGAATGGCAAACACAGTGTGCTCTGAGCTGTTTACCTTCCCGGTGGCTGCTGTGGGGAACCTGTGACCTGCCTCTCATGGCTGGGGATAGAAAAGCTCACAGCGTTTGGGTTGTTTGGTTTGTTTTTTTGTTAGTGCCAGCCAGCTGACACAGACTGTTTGCTTTGGGAAAACAACCAAACCCTTTTGTTTTGCATGAAGAGGGTGAAAAAAACCCTGTATATAAAGAATTGTTCTGACTCTGCAAAGAGCTACTGCACAAGGAAGAGAGTGATGGTCAGCTCTGGGGTCACGCTGACTGTCATTTTAAACCTACGGTGCCCTCATCAATTTAGAAAATCAGAAGCCTGGGGAAGCTGTTGAAGACACAAAATATTCCCTATATGGATAAAAATACATTACTAAGAAGAAGCAACTGTGTGAGAGAACAGGCAAAGTCAGGATGGATTACCCGAAATCATGAGAACGTGGAGTTCAGATGCAATAAGCTACCAGTGTGTCTCTGTTTCTTGAGCTTAGCTGATCTGCACTTCCTGGGACCAGGAAGGACACAGGGACCTTTAGTGTCACCCACCATGCCATGCTGGACCAGATGCCTGGCCATCCTAAAAGAGAGAGTTAGTGGGAATGGCTTCAGGATTACTGCAGCTTGTGCCACCCTCAGAAGAGCATCCAGGGCAGGTATTGCTGAAGGCTAAACTTTAATGCACACCTGCCTCGGTGCTGCCTCGGGCATGGTGCTAACACATACCCAGTCACGGGTATCCATCCAGCCCATTCCCAAGTTTCCCCAAACCAGGAGACCACTCAGCTGCTAGTGAAGGTTCCAGCCCATCTCTCGCCAGTACTGAGGGTGCAGCCTGAACTTTAATCTGGAATGAAAACGCTACTAATTATACAAAGGATCTTTTCATTTCCCAACATCTCATTATAAAGACAAATTTTATCAATATTTGTTGAGCTGAATCACTTCACCAGTAGGTAGGCTTGAGGTGTTTAATAAAGGCATCTAGAGCTATTTTAAAAGCTTGTGATCACCTAAGGCACCTGTGGGGCTGGCAGGTAATATGCAGAACCTACAGGAGACCCATATCCTTTTTTAGGGACAGATGGAGCTCATATGGGACACATGGAGGCACCGTGGTATATCACAGTATCTTTTATAGTGCCAGCCACATATGGGTAGGCAACTCAACTGCGTCCCTGTGGGAATCAACCAGATATTTGTGGAGAATCTGCTTCCAGCTTCTTCTGCTGCTGAGAACTGACCCACAAATGTATTTTAGGTGTTTCAGAAAACTGCCCAACAGGAGTGCTGGGAAAGGTAACGCCAGTTTATTTTATATAGAAAGTCACAGACAGCCTACTTGTATCTCTGCACGTGGGCTTTCTTCTAGTGGAAGGGCACTAGAGAGGTCTTCATGACCCTGGCTACCATGGCCTTGAGCAGCTGAGCAACCTGAGCCGTGATTTGCTCAAGTCTCCGTGCACCAAACGCCACTCCATTCAGCACATGTATGTGACGGTGATACCCTTCTGATGGGCCACATGATAGACTGGAGAATCAGCCAGCCAGCCTCACCCCCTGTGTGTCACATAGCCCACCAGCCCAAACACATGCCATTTCAAGCCAAGTTCTGTACCAGAGAAAAGGAAGGCTCTCTTGACCAGATAAACAGCATAGTTAGTGCCAAGGCCCTCAGCTGTGAACGTTAATGCTCAATATGCCAAGTAGCTCGATCTGCAAGCATGTAATCTCCTGTTGTTGTGTAGCTTTCAGGCATCCTTCCATGTTCTAAATTCTCCTGATAAACTCGGAGAGGTTTATTTCCAAAGAACACATTTTCTAGTGATTCATAACATAAAGCCTCACACGTTATGGATTCTATCTACCTGACAGCAGCCAAGAGTGAAAGAGCTCAGATGTCCCTATAGACCTGCCTTTGAAGAGCTGGGGAAAAGCACATTAAAAAGTTGCAGGCTATATTTCTATATACCACCACTGTGACCATAAGCGTAAATGACTACTCAGACCTCGGGTTATTTACAAACCCAGCTGAAGAGCGAGTAGAAAAATAAATAGATCATCAGCATTCATACAGAGCCTTTAATTAGAGAGAAGAACATGGTGCTCTGCGTAGGAAGGCCGTGTCTTCACATGGTACAAATCAACACAGCTCCATTACGGAATTACATCAGTTTGTGCCAATGAGGATCCAGTCCAGGTATGAACACAAGGATGTCTGCCTTTACCATGGGAACACAACACCTTAGCGAGGGACCACACGAGCGGCTTAGCAGCCACTGTATTAGTACTTGACAGGGCAGGAAAGAAAAATGAAAACAACGGCTCTAATTGAAACTACGGGGGGTGCGTAAGTAGGGCAGAATGCACAGTAATTACCTGAGTTGGAGTTGAGCCAGAACACCAACAGTAACACTCCTGCTCTATGGGGCTGTGAGGGAGCCTAAATAAACAGGATTTTGGTTTTCCATCTTTGGCTAAAATGGTTGTTTACACAGAAACAGAGAACCGTGTAAAAAGACATGGTGCATGCTCAAGTCTGAGTGGTGAAGCAGGGCTGCAAGCTGAGGAGCTGAATTTCCACCCACACTTGCACCGTAAGGGCAAAGGGATGTGGTGCTCCCTGGGAGAAACACTTCCTGCATGGACAGTGGATCTGTGGATGAGCACAGCTTTGTCCAACCATGGAAAGGAAACACCAGGTTAATGCAAATCAAATCAGGGCTCTGTTTACATGAGCATTAGCATGAACTTTCTGGATATGCTCAAGTTGGATGTGTTGCCAGCTCCCTCTCCCGCAGCTCTATAGGACTCCTGTCCTCTACCACCTCCATCTCACTCGCCTCCCTGCAGTCCACTTGCCATGTGGCCACCCCTATACATTCCTTACAGCCAGCAGCAGCACCCCCTGGGCCCTGCTCCACACTCCACACTCCTCACCACATCCTCTCCATATCATCTGCAACGAGAGGTAAGCCTGAACGGAAAGCTGTCCAGAGATCAATTCCTAGAAAGGTCACTTCCCACTCTGCAGTAGATTCCCAGGCATGGAGTGCACGAGAAGCACAAAGACAACAGTTAATAGCACACTGGTAGCATGGGTGGGGGATAACTTGGCCTGGTGGGACCTAGGATTCAGCCTGAAGTATCAGTTGAGAAGTACCTATAGCGTCTACAGGAAAGAGTAGATGAAGTCCTGGAGAAATGAAGGTCCTTTGCTGAAGAACAGCTGATGGGCAACGGCTTGCCCAGCGATCCCCATTCATGGTCCAACAAGCATGTCTGAGTCATACAAGAGAGGAACAACTTCAGGCATCTGGCCCATCATCGGTCGTTGTTTCACGACTGTGCCAGCACTCCCAGCAACTAGCAACCACAGCCAGCTGCCAAACCTGGGTGACCAAGCTGCAAGTCCTGCATGCTGCCAATCCACGTCTGAACCAGTGACCCACAGGTTCTACAGACCATCACAAATCCCCCAAGACAGACAGTTCCCCACAGCCTTGCAGGTTGTTTTCAGTTAGACAAATCTAAATGGCTGCCACAAAAGCTTAATCTCTTTCCAGCCACACTCACGCTGAGTGTCAATAGGAAAAAGTCCCATGAATACGCTTGATAATTACAGAGCTGTGGCTGTAGCAAAGAACAAAGTATAATGCAGGCTTGAATACGCAGGAAATTGACTGCTGATATGTTTCCATTCATTGTTTTGTTCTCTGTTCTCAGTGTTATATTAAAATCTCCTACTAAGAATGAGCTTTCTTGTTTAATGGAACTTGTCAGTTAGAGGAAATCTGTTTGAGCTGTTTGATCTATTCTTTAAAATAATATTAATTGCAAATTCAGCACAGGTCCCTATCTTAGCAAATCAACTGAAAACTACAGCTGATATCTGGAAAACTGTATTTGTTGCCCACAAAAAGTCATGGCCCATCACTTTCTAACTCTAAGGCATTCACCATCCCTTTGCTCCGACTATTCAGTCCTGGCTATTCATTAGATTCGTTGATGGATCGCACCAGTCACCTGACATTGTTTTCCTGACTCCGTCAGTGAAAAGTGAGAGCAGTGAACAGCAAATAGTAAACACGGTGTGAAACTCTGGTCATGAGAAAATTCATGAAACTTTGCAGTTTATGAGCATTCTCATAAAACCCTGACAACCATATCAACTTACTCAAATGTGACCTCACGTCTCTAGGAAATCACGCTCTGTGCTTCTGTCTGCCTCTCCGTTAATGGAACTAGCTGTCTGTTTTGATTCCATATGACTCCTAATTAAATACTGAATTTGCATCTTTGTTATTCATCCTGATTCCCAGCATGTGCACTCACAATAACAAATCTTGACTTCAGGCTCTGAAGCTGATACACAGCTGAATCTGGATTTCCAAAGTCCTACACTTCAATGATATTCAGGTCTGGAGGCTTCACTTGGCTCCTTGCAGACATAAAAGAAACATTTAGAAAAATCAGATGCAGTGGCCAGTTTAGACTATATGTAAATCTGTAGGATTATTTTAATTTGCTGGTTCTGAACCTTCAGCAAAAATCTGCAAGAATGGGTTGCATTGGGTGGCTCACAGAAACAATATTTCTTTTGTGAATGTCTTCCTGCTTCCAATTATATCAGAATGACGGAAGAAGGGAAATAACTGATTCCAGGGTTCATATAATCAGATATAATACACTCTATCACCATCAGGACTCAATGCTTTTCTTTAGTCAATCCCAAAGACATTCAGAAATCCTCAGAAACCACTGTTCACGTCAGCCTAATCAGAAATGCCACCACTTTTAGGAATTTGACTTTCCAGACAGAGAAGCAGTGGCCTGAGCGCCCTCCCCAAAAGGCAGCAGCAGCAGCTGTGCAGCCAGAACCCAAGCATCCTCCCTTCCCCTCCATCTTAACAACTCTGGCAGTCACCAGGAGATGCCTCCCTTCTCTGGTGACAGCAGGTTTGATTATACCTGTGCTTATTCACATTTTTTGCTTCACCTTGGCCTTGCTAAAAGCACTGCCTCGGTGCTGCACGCCCCCGTCAGTCCCGCAGTGCTGGTTGTGACACAGAGCAGCGAGATGCCCCTGCAAAGGGACCTTACCGATGGGACACGCCTCAGCCGTGACTGTTGATGTGGTTGAAGGAGCCTGAGCTCCCTGCCCACACACTGTTTCTGGACGTGTACCACCCTCCTCTGCTCCATCCCCCCTGCGCCTGACTCATTCAGGCAGCTCAAGTCACAGGTAATTCGTCTAAAATAAAACCATTCCTCCCCCACCCCGATCCTTTCTTAAAACAAGGGCAAAATTGTTCAAAACAACCCAAGGGAAGAAATCCAAAATAGGAGGTGACCTCCTTCCAACCCTCTGTGCTGGGCTGCCGAGGTGTGCCCCCCCGGCAAGCTCCCGGGGTCATTCCAGCACCCCTGTCTCATTCCCTCCCACGCGCTGGTGCTTTCCCGTGGCCCATGAAGAGCGCTCTGTTCCCCAGCCTGAGTCACAGCCCCGGGCTGGGGAGGGTGACATCAGCCCCTGCGCAGCCCTCGGCGGAGCCGTGCGCGCCGGCTGCCCCTCGGCCTTTCTTTGGAGCTTTGTGCCGAGTATAAGGGCCGGGACTGTTCCTCGGGGAGAGCGAGGGGCTGAGAGCACAGCTCGGCACAGGCCGATGGCTACGGCTCTGCGAGGGGGATGCCATCCGGAGGAGGAACAGCTGCAGCAGCCCTGGTTTTCATGCCTGCTCGCAGGCAAACCTTCTTCCCGGCATCCCTGGAGCGGTGCTGCACACTCAAGCCTTGCTGGCTGTCGCTACCTCTGCCAGTCACCCCAGGACACCGGCACGTGCTGCAAACACCTCTTCATTTGAGGGTGCTGGCGCTTCATCCGAGACAGGGACAGAGAGGGTGCGGCTGGTTTTCAAGACTGCTTTTGGACTACAATAAGAGCTCCTTAGGGGCTTAAAATTGCTGTTCTGCGATGCTGGCAAAGTTTCCCTTCTCTCAGAAAGCTGCTCCGTAGTCCTGCAGGAAAGCCCTCCCTCCGGTGCTGCAGCTACAGCAGCAGCAGTGCTGTCCTGTAGCTCTGACCAGAGGGTGCCGCAGGTATTTTGGCCAAGGGATTGAATGACTTTATGGACCTCGATGGATGCACTGAGTCAGCTCAAGAGCGCTCGGCTGTACAAACAGAACGTCGCCACCTCAGTGATAAGAGGGGAGGGTGCCCATGCCAGGGTATAGCAGGGGAGATGGAAGGATGCAGCAGATAATGATGAACTGGGGACACGGCTCCAGCTCTGGGCTTGCCGTTTTGGGGAGATAGGCACCCCATGTGCTCCAGGCCCTTCCCTCTGTGGCACACGCAGCCAGGCTGGTTTGCCAGGGCTTTGCTCTAAGCAAGGTGTGTAACGAGACATTTTTTCTGCCTGTTTGCTAGCGTTGCTAGAGATTAGAGCTATCCTAGAGTAGTTTGCTCACCTACGGACTTACGCTACACCAGCAAAGCCCTCTCCATGTCTAGTGAGGAAGGGTGCCAGGTGAGCTCCCTCAATCTAACATTGCTTTTAAACTTCAATAAGGCAATATGGCAATTACACAGAGAGGCACAACCCAAACTTCTCAGTTCCAGTGCAAGAGGAGTCCTGCTTTTGCCCTGAATCATTGATCTGAGCTCACTATATTGGTCCTGTTTGAGAGTTAGACTACAACTCCGACCTGCAGTTCTGCTTTAGATTTGACTGAACCTCCATGAAAAGGGCAACTACATTCATTTATGAGCTTCTAGCACAAGAGATGGGAAACACCTGACGGTTGCTATTGCATTTTGAGTTTTTTTCTGCCCGTGAGACTTCAGTACCCAGAACCCAAATCCTTCCCCAATTTGTCCTTCAACCCTGGCTACATGCTCTGTAGCCAATCAACATCCCCTTTTTGTCTTTCCCCCTCTTTTGGGGGCACAGCAGCTGTTGTGTTTTGCTGCTGAATGAAGCAATGTTTTACCAGCTACAGTTTACTGATTTGCAGATTTTGGTGGCAACACTGTCACAGAATTCCTGCCATCAGCCCCTGCCAGCGTTTCTCCCCAAGCCTTTCAATTGGGCCAGTGCAGTTGTTCCAGGGGGCCATGATGATTGGGAAACTGATCTAGCTGAAATAAATTGCAGAAATGAAAATGAAACTAAACCAATGACAACAAAAAAGAAGAAAACAAAATCCTTCCCATTTTACAGGCCATTTTGTTCAAGGTTTTTAACACCTATGAGTTCCTGACGCAAATTGTTGCAGAGTCACTCGAGGAGTTATTTGGGCACAACTGGGAGAGGGTAAGCTGGAGCCAAATGGTGGGGAAAAAAAAAAGCCTGGGATGGGAACACCTCGAGCTAATATTACTACTAAAGCTTCCTTGTCCCTCAAACCATGGCCAGGGTTTCTTATCTCGGACTGACATTATCCACGAGATCACCATAACTTTCCAGTCAACAGTCAACTCATTTCACAATTTATACCCCACTGCACAGCCCCCACATACCAGAGAATTAGCTCCACAGACTCCTTTAGGGCCTTAAAAGGATCCTCAGGCTTCAGTTTTCATTTTTGAATGAATACAAGCATTCAAGCGAGCTGTAAATTATTAAAGCGAGCCACCACTTCAGTGATAAACAAAATACTTTCCTAATAATTCACTTAAATTGTCCCTTTCAGGGACCTATGCTTTTGGACTGGGAGGGGCTTTGGGATTCCAAATAACACAAATAATAACAACAACAGCAGCACATTCCATTTTACTGAAGGCACCAGCACTACACGGAAAGGCTAGTGATACATTATCGCTGGCTGTGCAGGAGCGTGGGCGGGAAGCAGGAGGCTGCAAGAAGAGACAGATAGAACAGCTCCTACACGCGGCTCTCCCCTCTGTGCTGCTGTTTGCCTTTTGCTCACGAAGTGCAGCAAATATATTAACACCCGCCTGAAAAACGAGCTGAGGCAATTCCAGCTATGAGCATGTGATGGGTCCCGCTGCCACAAGTGTTTTCCCTCTCGGTCCCTATCTGAATCTCACACAGCCTGACTCAGGCTGCAGCCACGAACGTCACCACTACCCGGCAGCGTCAGGCTGTCATTTGTTTCCTTTTGGAACGGGATGTTCTATAATAGCTCCAACTCCCACTCCGCAGTTGATGAAATTGCAGTTCTTTCACATACCTCCTTTGTTCCTCAGCAGCGAGGAGTTTTCAATTTGTTTCTAAGGTGCTAAAACAGGAGCAGAGAGAGGCCTGAGCTCAGGGATGCCTCACCCCGAGCTCTTACGGGATGTGTCAGTTAATAGGATGGAGGTGTGATGGTTCTCAGTGTGCTGTAGAGTTTGTTCTTCAGGGAGACAAATGAGGCACGGTGCAGAACTAGTGCTTCTAGGGTCAGCACCATGTCTCATTTACAAAGCTCCTGATCTGGCAACCCGGGAGAGGCTGTCACTTAAATGGAGCCATCAAAGCAGAACCAGCTCTGCTTCAGAGTGCCTCGCTACAATGGTTGAACATGCAGCATGCTTTCCAGCTCTGGCTAGTTTGATCCTCTGCTCCTAAAATGCTAGACTACATCTGTCTTAGTCTGGATAGGGAGTAGACTTCAAAAGTGAATCCCTGACTTGCTGTGCTCCGGTTCATATTGCAGCAGTTTCAGAGTTTTGTCTATAGGACTGAGCTAGTGCTAGTCTCAGGTTTAACACCCCAAGTGTCACTAGTATAGACATGGAGTCCTCAGCAGCAACTGGTCTGTTCTGCTGGTTTGGTGCTCCTGTTACACCGAACTACCAGCTACTACTGCTTACTACTTTGCTTTTGGGGCCAAAAGTCCCAGAGTCGTTGAATCCCAGCATGCAGTCGCAAAAGGAAGAACACAATGTGGTTCCAAAGGTGCAGCAGAAGGGAGGAGGATACAGTACCCCAGGGATCCCTGCCCATGTAAAGACTAAGATTATCAGGATACACTCATAATGCCAGCCAAGATTCCCGCTGGGAACATCCCAACAGGCAGCTGATACAAAACGACAGAACCAAGGGAGTAGAGGACAAAGAGCAAAAGGGTGCACAAGATGGTATCATTTCTTCTGCTTACTTTTGGGATGCTGCTATGACGCACGGCAGGCTAAAATGGTTTGTCTTCACACTGGTTGCACACTAAAATGGATGCATTGCTATGCAGAATCCAGTGTCCCCTGCTCCAGCTGCTGCTCCCCTATTTATCGAAGGGCTCTAACCAAATGGAGATCTTAAATTACTTCCTACAGGTGCAACCATTCCACAGGAGGTCAATGCCAGCTTCAGGTGTGGTAAAACCAGTATTCCTGGCATGCTTCAGAGAAAGGTTATCACTTCTTATCTGCCACTTGGAATAAAATGGGAAGGTTAAAGTTGATCTAGAGAGAATTTGGAAAAGCAAGCCTTGTATTTGCAAACTGCTTATAGCCTTTCTCTGAGAAACATAAAAGTTCCTGAGGTTGGTCTCTGCAAGAGGACGCCCTAAGAGTCTCTGAAGATTTTTATTTTGACCTCGTGGACCTCTGTCCAATGTACATTCACTGGGGTTAAATAAATAAGCATTAACAAACTCAGCGTTCCAGACCTTCCGCTGCCCTGCATTGAGCCACGACCTTAAGTAAAGACGCTTAAGTCACATTTATATTTCCTTTGACTTAAAGACCAAGCACAAGTCAGCCCATCCCAATTATTGCATGAAAAGATCACTATGGCTGCACTACCTTGCATTCAGCTGCCTGAGAAACCTTGAGACACCACTGCATAGGCAGATGATCACAGCCTGGTGGTCCCTGCTTGCTGCAGACACCTTCACATGCAGCACAGCCTGGGGAGAGCAGTCAGTGCCCCAGCCTCAACTCATTTTCATGCCAACCCTCAGGAATCCTCCTGGTGCTGCCTGGGAAGCTATAGGTAATGCTGCACTGCAGGAATAATATTGCTCAGGCTCCGAGTGCCGGCCCTCGAGCTTTGGCAGCCGTCAGGACAAAAGACAATCTATAAATGCAAGTCATTTATAATCTCCCAGACATCACCTATACCTTTACCTGGACTTACCTGGGTTGATGTGGAGGGCAGTGTTTCTCTTGACATTCAAAACCAACGCGTGCACTAAAGAATACGAGGCTTCTCGTACACAGGGTATTGTTCTGGATTTCGTATTTCTTCGGGGTTGTCTTGGCAACAAAGAGGGTTTGCCGCTAGAGGTGTGTGAAACACTGGGCAACAAAAAGCAAAATGACTCCCACTTGTTTCATTCCATCACCCGGTTAAACCGGGCTCTTTATCAACCTGCTGGGACATTATTAATGTGCTGTGTGTCGGGAGGGGTAGCACAGACTGCCTCCCCACTCTCTCCCCCCACTGCGATTTCAAAATAGCAAAAAATTGTATCTTTCATTGGGAAATTATGTCTATTAGACATGCTGACCTGCTGTGACCACTTTCTCCCTTCAACTACCTCTTTCAGGAGCAGTTCCCTGGAAGGCAGTGGAACCGATGATGGACAGTTTTAAGCAAAACTAGTTTGGGGGTTGTTTCTTCTTTAGTGTCTATTACGGAAATTTTAAGTGACTTCAGTGAAATAACATGGGGTTACTGTGGACTGATTCCAATATAACCAAGTCTGCCAATATGCCCTGATGTGAGTCTTCCCTGCATGAAGAGAGGAGATACCGGACCGTTACAGCTACACCTGGCCAGCAAGCTAATGGAAATGTCTCACTTGCCCTTCTGGCTCAGCTCCTTCCACGGGTGACAGACCTTTATTTGCTGTTGACAAGCTCCACTAATTATTCTGGAAAGTTTTTTAAAGCATCTTTTGAGGCAGTTTCACATCACTTATTCATGTCATTTGCCTTTGCTTTTACTTACTGAAGGAATTAAAAAAAATATCCCAGACAGCTGTTCAGATTCCTCTATTTTTTATGTAGCAAAAGGGAAAAAAGTCTCAACAGCTGTGTCAGTAAAACACAAGCCAGGTGGCCTCCCTAAGGCAAAGTCTGTAAGAAATCTATAAGATAATGTTTTTATTATCTGAGTTATTGTATTTCTTTTTTATTACTTTGCTCTTGTGGATTCTTAAAGAGGTACTGGCCACTTACTTTTTATCTTCATCCTCTCCCCTCAGTGTTTGAGCCGTATCATAACTCAACACAGATGTTAATGGTGATATAGCCATCAGGGGTGGAAATTGCCCTTTCAGCACAGCCCCCCTGAATCTATTTCAAGGGCTTGAAGAGGATTTAAGGCTGGGTAAGGAGCGATTTTACAGCTTTGGCCTTTCTATGGGAAGAAACTCGTGTCATGGTACCAAACATCTCCCCAGGCATGTGCAAGGGGCTGCCTACGAAATGCTGGCGGAGGGAGCTGGCTTTCCATGCTGTGTAACTAAGTCACCCGAGATGAGCAGTTTTGCTCCAGTTCCTTGACAAGGTAGCTGGATCATCCTCAAGCAGAGCCTAATGACTCACGATTACCCAACAGTCTGAAAGAGCAGTTGTTTTGTACCGCAGTGTGTGAACCACTGGGATTTGTAAGCTGCTCGCCAAATTCTCAGCCGGGCGCTGCTGAAACCTATACAGCCAGCTGGATTTACACCACAGTTGTCCCACCTCTGTCATCTCAGAGCACATCCCTCATGACAAAAGCTCATGAAGAACTTCCCTTACTGAGGGTTGGAAGTCCTCAACCAGCCTCCCATCCTGTACAGAGCAAACTTTAGCCTTCGAAGTTCTGGTGCTTCTTCCGTGCACTCTTTATCATCGTCTTGCCATGAGAGGCTTCCAGTCGCCATCTCTGAGCCCCAAGTCTCATGGCACCACACTCCATGTGTGCTCCAGGCCATTGTACCATGGTCCAAACCCCAGCCATCCTTCCAGCTTCCAGCTAAGCTCCTTCCATATAAACCCTCCTAAGGACATGCTTCTATTGCTGTAAGGGAGCTTGCTGATTTATGGATATGTTATCCATAAATCGTTTACTGATATTCTCTCCCCTGACTTCTTGTCCTTGGATTATGAACTCTGCAGAACAGAGTGGAATCCCCAAAGTGTCTAAAAAACACCAGCCATATTGCAGGTGTTACAACAAATGATATTGATAACAAGAACAGCAATGATAATTGTAGTAATAATTAAATCCTTTGTTGCTGTTATTAATTCTTCTTCTATTCCTACAGCATTTGACAAATACATGCTTCAAACAGTTCCTGAGCCAGAAGAAATGTTTTCAGGTGACACAGAGTGCAAAGAAAAAGAGAAAACCGTTTTATATTATTACAAACATGTATAGATCTAATATTGTTACTTCTTATTATGTAGTGATTTTATATTCAATTATTTTGCTGGACTTTCTAATTTTTAAAGTTACTTTTCAGTTTATTTTAGCACAATGACACCATCTAGTTAAATACCTGAAATTGGCAGGATTTTTTTCTTCTTTTTCTTTGGCTCAAAAAAGAAAATATGTAAAAATATCTGTGCATGAGAAGGACCATCTTCCAGGGGAACACACTGCAGACTCATCACTTAGTCTGAAGGAGAATTTCCTTCTCCTCTAAATCATTCCTTTTGGGTACATTTTCTTCCTACTTAGTAGCTGGACGAAATTCCCTCTGTAGGTACTAAGCCTGTGTTATTGCAATTCCAGCATGATATATGTTTATTTGGAGTCTAACAAGATCATGAATCAGGAAATAGCACTGCACTTTATATTATGTATTTATTTATTGTGTTAGGCTGAAATTTACCCGGGTCCCGAGAACAAAATTAGGCTGTTAGGGCCCGTGGTTTCATATAAGTTATTTTCCTCTCAATGCCTATGCCCCATGGACAGAAATTTATTTTAGTGGTACCGAATGAGAATTCTCCCATTCTCTCACTGCCTCCAGGTATGATTTCTATACCTTTCCTCCTGCTTCCAATTTTGTATCCATTACTTGAATGCTTGAAAACATGAAATATAATACCAACAATCACAGAATGAGAAAGTCTGCAGTGTGTAGGGAATATTTTTTGTTCCTATTCAATCCTTTTCTAATTAAAGGAATCCTACTCAGTAATTTGATGTCTTCGGTGACTTTATAAGACTTCTGATCTTAACCTTTCAATTGAATTTGAGGGCCTAGTTGGCCATTAGAAAGAAGGACTATTTTGCAATTTATGGGATGCAGATTTGGAAGCCCTCAGTTCTTTCTCTGAAGTATGTCACACACTTTAAATGGAACGTGTACTAAATGGAAATACAAAAGTAGAAAATTACCTCACAAATGTATTTAATAAAACAACAGTAGTTCTGTTTAATAATACTGAAAATATCAGCGAAAAACATTACAAGAACTTTAACTGTCCAAACCTGTTCTGATTGCTTTATTTGATAACTTTGCAAGATCTTAAGTCTCAAAGACCTGAAGTCTCCTTGAGATTAGGTACTGTTTGTACACAAAATGCAGGAGAGAAGTTAAATGAACAAATAACAAGTTTATCTCACATAGAAGAATTAAAAAAATCATTGAACGAGTAGAAGTTTATTCAGTCACTTGGCTACGGCCCAGCAAGGATTTCACAACACTATCAGCAGGGTGTTGAAATATTAAAAAAAAAACCCAACAACACCACAGCAAACAAATGCTCAATTTCAGAGAAGCATTCTCATTTGAGAAACACTCTCCTAAGCATTACTTAGATAAGGAGCCTTTATCAGCATGTGTATGTGTTCTTCCTGGAATCAAGGTTCATACAAGTTTTTTCACATACACCCACATTCTCTCAGTGTTTTGTGATTTCTTCTCACTCAAGCACCAGGAACACTCAAGTACCAGAAAAAGTGGAAGTAACAAGCACATACAGTTATGAAGAAGCATGACATATAAACATTGTTTACATTTACTTAGCAATTTGAGCTAAGATAGAGAGCAACGGAGTGTAAGGAGTTAACAAACCGTAACTTCTGTCACTCCTTGTGCACAGAGAAAAGAAATCTCTTAAGAACAGGGATGGAATATGGGAATAATGTCAAAGCAGGGCCACAAGGAGAGGTGGCTCATGCAATTGCAGATATGGCAGAAACTTGGAAAACTCTGAAATAAAACATAAATGAAACTGGGGTGTAACCTATTTAAAGACAATGAAAGATATGCTCTGGACATCCAGTAAAACCCCACTGCAATTGTATTGATCAGGCAGCATCCTTTGAAACAGAGTGTTTCTGAATTTCTGCTCCATGATGTATCTTTTCTTAGGAATTATCAAGGTAATATTTCACCCTACCTTCCAGCACAAGCAGAAGTTTAAAAATAATGTAAATGTAAATACTTGCTGATGCCAAACACTTCATTTGCCAAGCAGAAGTGATGTGTTTTGTAGGAGGATTACACAGTAACCAAGATCAATTTTTGTATTGTCTCTGACAAAAGCACCTCTGTTTTTTTACTTTAATATACACATATGAATGTACATATGAAACACACATTTTTTACATTCATACACATACTTCTCTCAACAGCTGACTTAAAAATGTGCACATAAACCAAGGTGTACCGTAACCTGCTTTTAATCGAACTGCTGATACGACAGAGGAGATGTCTTGGGAGATGGCACTAGGTTCTTGAAGAAGGAGCCAGTCAGTGATAAAGATCTTATGGAAAACTAGAGATTTTTAACAAAATCAATGAACGAATAGGCATTAATTTCTATTAGGAGAAGAAAAACATCTCACTGTCAAAATGTTAAGCAACCATCATCCAGCAAGAACTCGGGTCAATCTCAATAGGTGCTTCACAGAATGAATTATGAGGTCGCCTGGTGCAACTGTACAGATTGATCACAAACATGCCTCTGGCTTCTGTATCCCAGCCTTGCTTAGTAAAAGAAATCAACCTCCATAAAAAAGTAACCACTTTGCATACCTGCATTTGTATATATAGATTCATCAATATTCCAAACCATCTACTATAAATGCAAACATTAGTTCTGGGAACAGAACAGACATCATCAAAGCACAAACCTAAGATAAAATAGAAAGGGAGAGAAGAAAAGACAAGAGAGCTGACAAGTGACAAAGAAACAGAGCAAAAATTTGTGCATATGTTAGATCATTATCAGATAGATCTTCCCTTGCTTAGTTACTTATAGAATAGCTGAGTCCCTAAAAATTTGCTCATGGTTGCCATTCATGTGGCAACCATTCAGCAATGTACAAGATTCAGCCCTGAAAAGCGAATGAGCAGGAGTATCTCACGCACCGTCTGATGCTTGTCAACTCCTATGGTGGCAAAACTTTTTTATTAGATGTAAATTTCATCAAATTTGAGTAACATGGCACTCTCCTTCCAATAACCAAATGATACTTTTCTGAGTCAAATGTAGTTTATAAAGCCTCGGTCATTAAGCATAACTGAGCTGCCCAATCATGCTACGCGAACGAGGACTCAGCATCACTAAGTATTGTCAAAAAAATAACCACATCAAGAAAACCAGAAGCTTAATATTTGGAACAGCACAAAGACTGAAAAACTTCAGTTTCTACACAAATGATTTGTCATAAGAAAAACACTAAACTTGACAGGGAAATTCTTTCACTGAAAATGACAACCTCAGTTATACAATTACATTGCTGGTCTTCCCCTGCTCCTCTTCCTCCTGAGCTCCTATCCAGTAAATATTTCCAGAACTTGCTGGTTCAGTTACCTCTTTCAGAGTCCTGGCATTCAGAGGTTCTAGCAACAAACCCTGATTATTATAAATACTCCAGCTATAACATTTCTAAGGAAATTAGCCTGAGTATCATCATCTCCTGCTGACTGCCATCGAGCAATTTTAAATCTTCTAATGGGGGAGAAGGCTCTGAGAACAAAACATTTATTTTGTTATTTCATTAAGAGCAAAAGTGGGAAAATAGCATAAAAATCCCAAAGCTTGGGAAGGAAAATCAGGAAATAGCAAGATGAGAAGATAAAAATCTGCCCTGCTTTGGTGACTCTGGAAAACCCTGAGTACATCCCACACTGTATTTTGGTACAACAAGATGATAAGCAGTGCATTTGGGGTGCACAGACTTTTGTAAAAAGGTTTTTTTCACCTCATTCATTCCTGTACTTGAATAACAGCCCATTTTTGAGCTTACAGTCATGCAAATTCTCCTCACTCGTGCATTAAGTTACATTGACTTCCACATGAATATTTTTTTTTGAGTACAGACATTATCGCTGAACAACTGAAGATTACCTTTGGCCTTCAAACTCCTCACGTACTATCTAGCATTTAGATATTAGCTGCTATCTAGAAATGAGCAGTTTTGATAAGACCACATCGTTTCATCATCTCACAGAAGTACATGCAATGAATCAACAGTAGCATCAGAGATGCTCTGTCACTGTCTCGTGCAATCCGTGTTGCTCTACAGATGACATAGTATCAAAGATAACACCCAACATCTGGAACATGCATATCACAGACTACCAAACACTAAAACCAAAAGTAATTTACCCTGTGCCCCTAGAGAAGTATAGAAAAGGCTGAATGAAATCTTGCTGAGTCCTGTGTGAAGCCCAGTTGCAAACCAAGAGTGTTACAAGATTTGCCTGGAGCTTGAACTGGACCCCTCTACACTGTTCTGAGAACTCACCATTATGAGTAAATGGTAGCAATAAAAAGTCTGAGAGAAAGAACATCTGGAAGCCTGGTCTAAAGATCTACAAGGGGTCTCACGAATATACAGTAAACATCCCCACCGATGGGTTCCCCAAAAGAGAAAAATTCTACGTTACAAACAATGTGCTTTTTTTTTTTTTATGAACTGTTTCTTTCTGGCTGGATACAAAGAAGTGAAGCAGAGCATTTAACATAAAACTTGCAAAATTCCAAATTTAAAGCCAAGGAAAACAACCAAGATTAGAGCTGCTCAACAAAATCATATCTCCCTTCACATAATCTCTTGTTATTCCTAAAATTTGTTAATGCACCGGCAAATGAGACTGTTAGCTGTCAATACTGTTAGATATCATGGCTTTGGGTGTACAAAGCTAAATGAAACAGTACGGGCTTTAATCACGTCAACACTACAGGCAACTGCTGTGGGTTTTGCCACCCAGCGTGTTGGTGAGGGATTAGGCTGTTTGCTGTTGATTTGTACTCTGCTGCCCTAAGCCCTGAAGAATGCAGTAGGTCCTAGCAATTTTTATTGGCTCAGGTCCCGCATACATGGGCCGTGTGTGACCAAGAGTGGCTTCTCATGAAGAACACAGCAGAAAGTTGAGCACACTCTGCCAAAAAGCCCCTGGGAAGCCAGGTTTGTTGGCGCATCCCTACCTTCAAGCAAGCAGCTAGCAGGGGTGCATCTTAGAGGTATTCCGCTCCAGGCAAGAATGGCACAGGTCTCTTCTAAGGCAGGCTCTGAAAGCAAAATGACAGAGGATATGACAGGTAAGTAGAGAAGCAGAAGACAGGAGAAACACATACCACCTTGCTCTGGCAACAAGAACTTGCAAGTTGAGTTTGTGCCTACACAGAGGTGCTCGAGGAGGGCTTTAGCTGCTGAAATTCCTACTGCCCTCGCAGCTACTCCTTGTCCTCTCTGAGGTCACAGCAGAAAAGGATGTGGGTGAAACTCAGCTAGTCTGGTCACAGACTACCTCTTGGGGTCCATCATGTTAAAACCCTATAATCTGGAGCTGAAGTAAGATAATATTTGTGAAAAGGAAGAAAACATGCGCATCTAGAGAAAAAATGTGGCATAAGCCACATAGAACAGCTAAAGAAAAAGAAGTGACAACAAACAAGCTACACAGTCAAGGAAAGGGTAAAGTCTTGGCCCTACCGAAGTCAGTGGGATGTTTGCCAGAAAGCTGTAGACAGCTTGTTTTATCCAGGACTTCTAATTAGTGATTAAGTGATTCAATGGCAAGTTGGCCGTTTTAAGAAGGAAAAAAAAAAAATAATAATCACAGAATAGCTCCAGCATGCCTCTCCCTGCCCTGCCTACCCCTTGGGAGGTAGATCATACACAGATTTTTTATGGGAGACTTGACAGGTATTTCACTGAACCTTAGTTGAAATCTGTAGTTTCCCAGGCCCTGCCTCCTTCCCCATTTGGGGATGATAGGAAACACCTGCTAACAACACCAGAGACAGCAAACAGCAAAAGTCGCATGCCAGCAGAAAGCCCAGTGGAAGCCCAGCCTCGCCAGTAGAGAGACACTCTATTGGAGGGCAACTAATTTTTAGGAAGAAATAGGATGCTGCATTCATTTAATTGACATACCTTTGAACGGATGTGAGTTATTCTGGCGTCAAATACCCACAAATAAATAAGGTGGTTCCCCGCCTTAAGGCTTAAATCACTTTGTTAAAAGCCCCAGGACCCAAACGATCTATTCACACCACGCAGCTCTCTTATTCTGCTTGATTTTTCTGCTTTACTCAGTCTCCTCTCGCTTTTCCCTCTCCAAAGTACATCGGTTTCCATGGAAACAAACCACGTCATCGGGATGGACAGAACGCGGTGACATCCCCACGTGCCGAGCGAAATGGCAATTTGAACACGCATTTTGCCATTTCTGCCACGAGCCGGGGAGGGCGGCGGGCGATCACGCTGCGCACGTGTGTGCACACGTGTGTGCAGGGCCAGCCGCCCGTGCACGCACGCACTCCCTCTCGCCACGCCATTCACACGCATGCGAGGCCACTGGCTCCCCGCGACAGCACGCAGCAGAATCCATCCCATCCCATTCTGTTTTAATACAGCTGAAAATTGCTTTGACAGCTGAATAGCTTCTTTGTTTATAACTCGTTCTTAGCTGACTCCGTGGCGTTATGCAGCTTTGTAAAGAGATTACTTTGTCAAGAGCTGAACATATATGGTCTGAGCATGAACAATTCAGCATGATAAACTGCATTCATTCTATATGACGTATGGCACTGCCATCTCGCTGCCTTTAATGTGTCTGCTTTTCTCCATGGGTTTCATTTTAAGTGTTTTTAAAATTTTCTTGGAGCCTTTGGGATTATCTTATTTAGCCATTCCTGGACAGATCCAGAGAATTTTCAGTACATCAAATCTCAGTATGTTGTTTCTTGCCAAGTTTTTGACTGTGCATTAGAGATTATCCTTCTCCAGTCAGCTAATTATCCACCTGCAAATATCCTATTCCTGCCCTAAACTGCTACAGTTCTGTTAGTATTTGTAGTATTTCAACACAGCAGTGCCCCAGCAATGGCTTAGAAAATGGACCCCACTTATAGGGAACCCCATCTGAAACACATACAGCTTCTTATCCTGTCCCTTCATCTCCAACCCCAAAAGCAGCCCTAAGTAGGCAGATCTCCTGGTCTGCATGACTTCAGTGTGGCTGAAAGTGAGCCAGACCCTAGGCTTTACAAAGCCATATCAGAAACACAAAAGCAAAAGCAGCCTGCTCAGTATTACTCTATCAGGGCCCTGCAGTCTGCGCTGAGGGAGCTTTGCAGGTTCTCCTGGCTGTTGCCTTTAACCCCACCTGAGTTGACTGCACTGGTGGTCTCATCACTGCTGCAGTTTCTACTTCTATCCAGGGCTCATTTAGAAATTACATTTCCAAATGTAGAAAGGAGAGACCTTACAGCAGCCTTCCAATATCTGAAGGGAGCCTACACGAGGGAGAGGGACTCTTTGTCAGGGAGTAGAGCACCAGGACAAGGGGTAACGGCTTTCACTTAGAAGATGAGAGATTTAGATTAGATACTAGAAAAATTCTTTCACGTGAGTGAGTAGTGAGACACAGGCACAGGTTGCCCAAAGAAGCTGTGGATGCCCCGTTCCTGGAAGCATTTAAGGCCAGGCTGGATGGGACTTTGAGCAACCTGGTCTGGTGGGAGGTGTCCCTGCCCAGGGCAGGGGGGTTAGAACTCGCTGATCTTCAACGTCCCTTCCAACTCTAACCATTTTATGATTCTATTATTTCAGATTCCCTTTGTGCCCTGCCTGAAGGAACAACACATGCTCAGGGCATTTTTCTCTGGTTTCTCCTGGCTTCCCCCCCTTTCTTCCTCCCTTACCATTAATTCTGATGGCTAGATGATATGGTATAAAGATGTCTAAGAACATTAATTGTCCTAACAGCAAAATTCCTGTTGACTTTGTAGTAGGCATTGCATTGATCTTTTGTAGGCTGGAGACTGAGAGCTTACAAAAGAGGGGCACAGAGCTCGGCCTTGGAGCATCTCATCTTGTGTTTCAACAGCTTTCGCTCGGCCCATGAGCTGGCAGAATTTCAGTTTACACTACACCCTGCATTTTGCACTCAGTGGCATCTTACTGCTTCTGAAAACACCAACCTTCTCTGAAAAAGCAAAAAAGAGGGGAAGTCTGTCAGACAGACAAATCCCTCCTTATCTCATAGTCATAACCAGGATCCACTTTGGATGATTTAAAGAGCTTCATACATATTTACCTTTATAAAAAAAAAAAAAAAAAAAAAAAAAAAAAAAAAAAAAGGCTTCTTTGCAAATCACTGTTTGAAAACAAAAGTCACAGAAAGATTCCTCACAACCTTATTTGCTCCCACTCACACTCCTAATGTGCACATACTTCACAAGAGTTGGCACACTATGTGCTGATTTGTTGAATATACATGTATTTTAAATTCACCATCTGTGTGGAAGTTCTTTGTACTAGAAACCAGTGTCTTGACTAATTAATTCCTTCTCTTCCATCTCTTCAGCAAAGGATGGACTGTTGCCTACCACTGTCAAAAAGAAATAGCTATGTCACTGACCATGCAATAGTCAGGTAAATGATGAAAGGCCGCACGGGCGGTTTAGAAACAATTATTCGTGTTGTACTGGGAATTTTCAGATTTAGCAAGAAGTCATGAGATCTTCAGAGAGTCAGTAAATTTCCACAGCTGGTTTCTGTTCTTCACCCCCCCTTGTGGCAAACCTGGCTGAACCATCAAACATGTCTCAATTGGTTTGCAACCTGCTCCACCACAGGAGCCCTTGGAAACTCCCAGGCCGGCAGACACCAGCTGTAGCGGGTTATGGTCGGTGCCAGTAAAGGCAGCAGCGAGTTGCACCGTCACCGTTTGCGTGCATTGGTGGGAGAGGGCTGAAGTCAACTGGATGAAAGGCACCAGTAGCATTGTGCAAAAGAGAACAGGACGGAGAGAACAGGATAGTCGATGTTTGCGGAGGAGATGTAAATAATTTACAACAGCGGGGGGCCTCGACAGAGAGAGAAAATGAGAAGTAACAAAGGGAAGGAAGGTGTGTCATCAGCTTGCAGCACAATCTTTCTGGGATAGGTAATACAGCTTTGTGTACGCTAAGTGTGCCCCACACTTTCCTTCAGGGAGAGCTCCATATTGTTAATATTCTAGATGACAGATTTCAATGTTCACACGTCTCATTTCATTGCTGCTTGCACCTAGAAATCTGAATTTAAGTCTCCAAACCCAACTAAAATCGCTGCCTTTAGTCTTAGTTGTTCTCTGCCAGTGCACCAGCTATCCTCCTGTAAGGTAACAAGCTCAGTGTGTCCCACCTAGAGGCACCTCCGAAGGCCATTGAGTGTCCGACTACAATGATACAAGAAAACATGAGAGCTTATTAAAGACCGCTTTTCCAAAAAGGATCTTAAGCTTTGGGCCCTGACAATGCATCAGTACATAACTCCTTTTTGACTAGAGGCACATAACTCATATTAGGTGCCTCATTCTGGAGATACACAGGTGTTTTGAGCACAATATCAGTCAAGAAATTAATAAAATTCAGAGGAAAGTGCTGCAGTTTAAGGAAGCAAGTAATAATACAACAGAATCAGGCAAATCCAGCATTCAGTGAGATGATGAATTTACTCCATTGGGTGCATGACCTTTTTGTGTTTTCTCTCTAGGACTGTGCCAGGGAATTCATTAGACAGCAGACTCCAGGCTGGTTGCACTTCTGACTCCCCACTGGTTCCCCAAGGCTCAGGTGGTGACTTGTAACAAGCTCCTCAGGGATGTGAGAACACATTTACCTATAAAGGAGACCTTGTGCATTCTGGTTTCCAGAAAGGTGACTGGAAACACAAGGGCTGATGCTACTAGCAGATGGATATGTTCCTTGCTCAGGGTGCTTTCAGCCTTTCATACTTCTTGGAAAAGTGGGCATGGTGAGAGCAGAACCACAGACCCAGCTCTCAGTGCCCATACGCTGATAAAGGCAATGGTGCTGGGCACGAGCATGTAATTGGGATTAGCAGGTTGGACTGCTACAGATCAAAGCATTTAAGACTGCATCTGCAGAGCTGAATAACTCAAGGAAGTCCAGGGTTATTTCAAATGGCTCTTTACTGTCAATGACAAATTTTTCAGAAGGTTTAGCAAACTTTCTGTGGCTGTCAGCCAAACAGTTTCTAAAAGAAACTTTAGAAATTTCAAAACATAATGAGTCACCCCAAAGAAGCTCCGATATGGGACAGAAGATACAGATAGGTGCAAGAATTTCCTCAGTCTCTCATCCCAGAGACAAGTAGTGTGATTTTGCACAACTGCAATGGCCAGGCTTGACCATCCATGGGGCATTTCAACTTTGCCCTCAGCAAGGCAAAAGTCTGCCTGAAAAAGATGCGATCGGAGAAGGCACTGCCCTAGCCTGATTGCTCAGAGGCCCTTCCAGTTCCACTCTGTAAACAGGAATTGCTGTTGGACCCTTAAAAAAACACACACTGTATCATTCTGGAATGGTGTTAATCTCTTTGTCACGGAGGTCAAAGCAAGCTTTCTATTATAAGCTGTGAAACACACCTACTTCCCAGCCACTCACTTGCAGGGAACAAAATCCAGGCGGCCAAAATGCTCCATGTGTAACAGGACGCCAGAGCAAGCACTTGAGGCAATGTGGGCAAGGCATTTTGGACCTGTGAGACCTCCAAACTAGAGGCCAAGCCCTCGGTGAGGCAATACCGGCTCAGTGCCACAGTCATAGAAGGGACGATTTTCTCTTTGCTCCCTTGCAAAGGGCAATGGTCTATTCACCAGCAATACCAGCTGGAGAGGCCACAGATTTACCTCCCACCTGAGGTCCAGCAGGGCCTTGCCATTGTGCTCCCTGCCAGCAACCATGCCCCTTGCCTGCCCCTGCTATGATTTCACCTTCCCTACCGCCTTCACCACTGTCCTTTCCCACCCATCTCAACAGCACTTCTGGGAGCTACCAGGTAAGATTGAGATTGTGGGTAGGAGAGACAGCATCCCAACCTTGGAGTCATGCTGGCTGGAGCAATGACTGACATGTCCCAAGGCACAAGCACTGATACTCAGGGTGTGGTAAGCTGGGGGTTAGCTGAGGACCCTCATTTTCTTTCTTTAATACATTTTCTGTGGTTTTTTTTTTTTCCTCAGGGTCCAGAGTCTACATTGGCTGCACTGATAAACTTATCAGTAGCAGAGTGAAACATCCGATCATTTGTACTGTTTCCACACAGTCTGTTTCTCCAGTGGGTGAGCTGGGATTTAGCAAAAAGGGTGCCCCTGTATTTTCTTCCTTACCCCATGAGCATCACTGCTTGCAGTGTGTGCTACACAGGAGAAGATGGGGGAGAAATGACGTGTCAGGGGCCAGCCCTCCCCCACCCCTACCCTGTAGGTCTTCACCTCCATGTTGGAGTTCCTCTACATCATTGTCAGCCCCAAGCCAACCCCTAAAGCTGAGGAAAGGCTGTGGTACAGTGTGTGCATGCCGATTACATCTCCAAACAGCAGGAACACACAATCGGTGGGATCCGCCTGCTTTCTAGCCTCTTTGTGCTCAGGGGCAGAAATACAAATAAGCTTTTTCCTGCTTATGCAAACCGAGATCCATTTTTCAATAGCAGGCCCTGGCAGATAAGTATTCCCTTTTCTTGGTATTTATTTTTTGGGAGGGAAAGCCTTTCACCGGCTCCCATGACTCTCCCCTTCAGCCCTCAGGGTGTGCAAGGGGCAGGCAGGTGGACCTGTGACTGAGGGATGCTCCTACACCTGCTGGAAGCTGGTGTTGCCATGACAACCCCACATTAGCCTGGGCACCCGTAGCTCAGGGAACAGCAGGCTGCTATAGGGTCAGTGTTTTTGCAGATAGATTAGTCCCAGGACCCTCTAGCAGAGGACTGGGTTGAAGCTTCTCGCACTGACCACAGGACGGGTGATGGTGTCCCTGCGTGTTCTCAGCTCAGCTGCTCACTCGCCCCCCCTCAGGCCCAGTTGGTTGCCTCAGGGAGAGTAGGACCATAAACTTTCTGAGTGAGTTTTCCTCCTAAAAGAATTACATCAGCATTGCTAACAGCTCGTGTTGTGGCAGAAGGACCACAGAGAGAGAAGTGGGTGGGAAGGGCAACAATCCTCCCAACAAGCCCGGGCACCCGCTGGCAGGAGCCGCACACACCCTCCTTCACCCACCGGGTGCGTAACGTCACCGGCTGCCCAAGACAGCAACCCAGAGCCCAGCTAAAGTCAAACGCACAGGACATGAACAATGACCTTTCCTCTGCTCAAACTCCCCGGGAGGGGTAGTTTCAAAGCTGTGCTTTCCAAAAAGCACGCAGTGGCAAAGCCGTCTCTGTGCAAAGCCAGCAGAGGCGACGGGCCCTGCAGACGGCTCATGGGATGAAGAGTCAGGTTTGAACTTTAATGTCTTATTGCACTTGGAGAATTTCCTAGGTAGTTTCCTGGGTATTTCTGAGGTTACTTCCTTATTGCTCCCCGGGTAAACAAGGTCAAAATGCTCGTCTTTCCTAAGTGTTTGTCAATACATAAAATGAAGGCAATGGGACAAGTTGTTGCCTGCTTTTTCTCCATGGAGTTTGACTTTATGAGAAGGCCATGCAATGCATCTCTCCAGTAGAACCAGGAAGCCCTTTGAAATCCCCAAATTCACATCAGCTGGGAAGTGCTGCATGGTGCTAACAGCAGCTCAAGAAGAGCACATGTGAAACGTGGACAACAGCTAGACTGATTAACAAGTGACATGCTTGGGGTTGAGTCGCTTTTTGTACTTGAGAGGGAAAAACAAAGCAAAACAAAACAAAGGTGTATCACCTATAATTGTTTCTTCTCGAGCAGCCTGCCAGCTACAGTAGAAATACCTTTACAGATCACAATATCTGAAACCTCATGAAACTCTATAGGACAAAAGAGATTCCACCACCCACTGTGCTGCATCCCAGATCCAGCCATTCCCTCCTGAGATACCACAGTACATACCAGCCTTGTTGGCTGCCACTCTACACATGGCATTTGTTCACCTATGCTGACCTTCTCCATCAAAATCTGAGCATTTAAAACAAATCTGGGGGTCCTACTGCATGTACAATGGGATCCGCTAAAGGGAAAGCTACTGTGAACAGACAACAAAGACAGACATAGAGGTTGTCAAGTGTCTCCAAGTCTGAATTGATACACAGGACTATCATGTTTCCCTCAGTAAAAAGGTGTAGTCTACAGCACCACAGATAAGAAAGATGAAGTTTTTTGGAAGATAGGTGTTTTTCTGAATGTCTGTCACTGGCATTGTTTTTCTGCCTTGTTAACATGCAGGGTAAAATCTACCCACTAACAGCACCCAAGACATGGGGCTAGTTCTTCAGAGACCCACTGCATTTCAATTTTTCCATGAAATATGGCAATAAACCTGGACCAATTTCAGTGTATGTTACACTGCATCAGCACTCTCAGACTATCTATAGCTTCCCATCCTTTTTCATATAAGAAGATTTAGCAATCTGGACAGATTATTTTACTTCTGTGACTCCTTACTCCTTTAGTGTTTTGGATTTTGGGGGTAAATTTACTATCAGGTCTTTAAAAATTATCCACAGTCCTTTCAGGGACAGAGATAACTGATTGTGACTTAGGAAGACCCCTACAAGGAGGTAGAGGAATGCTGTTGTCACAGCAGTATTGCCGTGACTGTTGTTTCCTACAGCATCCTTTGGCTGCCTTCCATTCTTTAAGTGCCCCTTGCCTGGCTCCTCCTTCTCAATTGTCCCACCTATGAACTGTAGGTCTTCTGTTTTATGGCCCTGTATGGGCCATGCTTTGATATCTTCACAAGTCATTACTATGACTTGCGTAGCCAGACTGTGGTTCAATAGTGCAAGTCCTTTGAACCATGTTCCTCAAGTCCACTTTTCTTCCCATTATCAGATTGGTACTGAATAAAGGCCAAGTGGAAAATCTCACTGTGAAATGTACTCTTGTGGCTGACATCCACATAATGGTTAAATTCAGAAAAGGTGTGGTAAGAGACCTCTCTATATACTAGACTATGTGAACTGTTTGTGTTTAGTCTAGTTTGAACAATTTCTGGTATCTCAGGGTCAAAGTCTCACTTTTCATAGGTAAATGTTTTATAGAACTTATATTAATGACACATCACTAGACAGAATGGGAACTAGTTCTGCCTAGGCAGTTACCTGGGACACAAAACCATTCAACCAGTGACTCTTGATACATGAACCTCTTCTAGGCCTTCAAATGAGGAACAGTTGCTACCCTAACTAGAGAAATTACACAGCTACAAAGCTACTTGAAGAGATTACAAAGGTGCCTATTGAGGAAAAATAAAGACAAACCTAAGCAACCAACAGCTAAACATTGACAGTTTAAAAGCTTTACTTGATACAGTAGAATAAAAGAAAGTGTCATAGTGATGGCTGCAGCCATCTGAAGACAATGACCATAGGCCACACCAGGTTCCTTAATCCACGTGTCTTGTGCTGCACTGAACAGAGCCCATGGAGACAGACATCCAGGGGCGCCCCTGCACACATGATGCCCAGGGCGGGTTTTGCAAACTCCTCATAGGAATTGGTGCATTAAATTACATTTAGCTTGAGCCATCAGTAGCTCATCAGTTGACCTCTGGCTCTGATTCCTAATAACTAGAAGCATCTGACATAAAACCCTTAGAAAAGGCACCGGGAAAGAAATAACTGTGCTAATTAAGCTATGCAAAGTGCCTTGGAGAAGAGTACTCCACTTCAAGGATACCCTGACATTTCTGACCCATTACAAGTACTGGCAGGAAAATTTCAGGAATTTCATGTGGAGTGTTTAATTGAGACAAAGTGGAGAAGAAATCCATAGAATTTAAAATTGATTTCTTCCTTACAGCTAAACCATATCAGCTTGGAAGTCTTAGTAAATATTCTTAGCCACTAATGTGTCTTTATTTTGATTGTACAGAAGGTAAATCATCCTCATAAACACGATAGAAAACCACGTTGCCCTGGTGCATATATGATGAATTTTTTGCTCACAGTGTAAATGCAATAGTCCTATTCCCATATCCTGCTTAGCTCTTTTTAAAAGTGCACTTCCATCATTTGAACCTAAGGACAGAAGAATGTTTTGAATTTTACATATGATAAATATTTCTGAGAGTGAACTTGTAAAAATGCAGCCCATTTAATAATACACTAAGTATCTTTAACATCCAAAAAACCTACCTTCTAGTATCCTCACAGGAAAAATATACTGTTTTATCCATTTTATAAACACGGTTAAACTGAGGCTTGAAAGAAAGACAGTGATTTACCAAAGTCAAACTTCATGTTAGGTACAGTTCCTCGTTGTCTGCCCTGCTGGTCAGATGATACTCCTTTCCTTGCTTACATTTAGGAAGGGATTATCTGGATGCTCCATTCAATTAAGAGGTGTTGAATGGGATACAACTCTTCCTAGGATGGTTTGGAGCCTCCCAGAAGAATTTCTATCTGTTCTTCACATGAAAATGTGTGAATTTTCACTTAATTTCAGAAATTATTTCACTAACAGACAAAATTCAAGCCTTCTGTATTGTAAAACAGCTCTGCTCTTTCATTTACCCAATAATCTGCTACCTGACATCTGTCTTCACCCAGATTTACCATGGCAGAGTATCCCTTTTTATAGCTGTAAAGGGGAGCTCAGAGCACAGTCCATTCTCTGAATCACTGAGAATTCAGATTTTAGTTCATACTCATCACAGGTGTCAAACTGGGAGAGCCTTTCCATACTTCTCTATGTTACTGAAGATTAAATGAACTGGGTATGGTAAATACAGGAGGGTTACAACTAATAAAAGTCCTTTCCATCCAGTGGATTTATTCAGTGTCTGGAAGAAGACACAAATGGATCAACTCTCTTCATGGTTGGACTTGATCTCAAAGGTCCCTTCCAACCATGAAGGTTCTGTGATTTCTCAGTTTTCTCGGTTGGTGGGAGCACAGAGGACTGGATATGCAATGTCTTCACACTCTGGCTGGTGTCTCCAGCTATATTTAATCAATATACCTGGGCAACAGCTTGCTACTGCCAGTAGCTGTAAGAATTATAGTGGAAATGACCGAGAAACCTAAGGAGAATCAGAATAAAGACAGTTTACAGTTACAGCATTTTCTCATTCTGACCTCCTAACCAGAGCAGTATCCTGCAGAGAGAGAAATGTAGATCCCATTGAATGGGAGAAAGCTGACTGGGAAAGGCAGCAGCATCCTTTTGATGGCAGTGCCAAGAGAGAAAACTATCTTAAATTTCAATTGCAAAGTTTCCACTGCAAAGTTTCCACTGGGCCAAAAACAAAACAAGCATTCAGTTTGGTTACGCTTGAGACTGGCTTTTTAAATACTCATCTTGGCTTCCTATTCTTTCTCCAGTTCTGGACACTGCACGCTGTGTCCTCGTGCCTTCAATCCTCTCTGTGGCCACACAGCCTGCCCTGGGGAAATCTCTGTGCTCTGACTTGTGCTGCTCTGCATTTCCTAATGGTCTCCTGTGCCAGCCTAAGCTGCCTTATGGGCGAATAAGCTATTCGCAGGTTTAATACGACAAGAAACAAGAAAATATATTTTTTCTGTTTTATTTACATAAAGAGCAATGTGACTGGCTTTATCTCAGTCTTGAGCTATTAATAAAGTCCATGTGAGGAATACACAAATCCACACCACGTGTGGAACCTGTCGACATAACTAGTCTCTAGCTAGAATACTTTCCATGCCACGTATCTCCGTATAGACCGTCCTTCTGGGACACGTGACCCAGACATGTGTCATCAGGACACATGTAGTCACTGGGCTGAAGAAAGGAATTCAAGGGAAACAGGAGCAACAATGCTGCTTCTTCCAACCTCCCATCAGCCTGTTGCTGCTGCTCTCTGTAAAAGTTAGTAGGACATGAAAAAGATGCTGTTGTCCCAACTTGGCCCATGTTTTACCTTTCGTACAGCCGGCTTTTATGTAAGGATATATTTTTCCAGATATTATTAAGGAAAAGAGAACTAAAAATCCACAGCTCTCAGTTTTTAAAAGCAGATAATCGCTCCCACCCAATGGCTGAAAGGCAAACTTGTACCTAAAGACTTGCAACTGGCATCACTGACATGTTTCAGCGTCCAATCAAAGTGTTAAAAATAAAAATAAACAGAGCCCACAAAGAGAATAATCCACTGGATTTTCACATTCTTTCACAATTCATAACCAAAGCTGTGGTCAGCAACATGGAGCGAGAAAGACGTTTGGTTATAAGTCATTACTTTAATCAGACAGTCTTACTGGCGTCTTGTGGAAACCTTCCAAATTAAATGGACATACAAATCAGAGACATTCAGACTAAAGATGAAACATCACAAATAAGCTCTTTTGTCTAGAATAAATAGAACCAAAACAGTCAAATACTCAGGAAGATAACTGATACAACATTGTTCCCTTGGGCATCTTTGTTAGTGATTAACCCAGTATGTTTTTAATGCCTAAAACAATGAAACTTAGTGGACAAGCTATTCTAGTCCTCTGGGCATGAACTGTCCTCCTAATCTCTGCTCACCAGGTCTCCCCACAGCCACATCCTTCTAACGCCCCACTTCTTCCTTCCAGCCTCCAGCTGGTGACTCACACCATTTAATCTCTGCAGCCATCAGGACGTTCACCTACCAAATCAGAGCAACCCTTGATCTTGCTGCCCGTGACTGCTGCTGAGTCTATTCCCAACTTTGGTTTATTACTTTCCCTCGTTGCCCCAGATCTAAACTTTGACTGTCAGCGCTTTGTGGAAAAGCTCCTGTCACCCGTGGCACAAAGACCCCATCGCACAGCCTATGCACACCTATTGCAAGCTAAGGGTCTCAACTGCCCAAAGGGATGAAGGAAAGAAAGGACCACAATCCTCAGGCCTGATTTGAAATCAAGGGTAAAACCTCCACTAGCATCACCAGGGCTGGATCAGCCTGGAAGGGACTGATCTTGTAGGTACCACTAAGTGCCTCTTGAAGGCTCTGCATCTCCTCTGTAGTGAGGGATTTCATCTTAGAGATTGAAGTCCTAAAGCCAACAAACCGTTTTAATGAGAACCGTGAAACTCCTCCAGGAACACTTGTTAGAAAGTTACCTGTCATGAAAGACATACAGCATTAAGGACTCCTGAGATCATGGGTCACCAGAGGGTATTTTATCTTTCTCTGTATTTTCTCCAGAAAGAATAAAGGAGGCAGAAGATAAAAAGTGAGATTATGTCACAGCAGAGGAATGTCTCTATTTGTAGGAAGATAAGCATTTTCCACTGAAGTCAAGTAATCTTCAAAAGATGAATATAAGCTGCATTGCCATGCACTCTACAGAGTTTTATATTGTCTCTCCACTTCCTTGTCAATATTGCACTTTATTGTCAAGTGCACTTCCTTACACTTTATGTAAAACCCCTACATCATATGTTACATTATACAGCTCAGCTGATCTTAACATCCCCTCCAAGTCCAGTTTCCAATTAGAAAAAAGGAAGTATGTCAATACAAGTGACTTTTGATTATGTCAGGCTGACAATGGATACTTAAGAAAGAAAACACTCGAATCACATCTTGGACATAGTGTTTGGTTATCTATGGATGGATTAGCTGGGCCACGGAATGACACGCTTGGTCTTTCCCCTACAGCTTCAGCTGCGTCACAGGCAGGACACAGACTCACACCTGCTGGCAGTTTCCTGGTGCCTGAGATTATCCCTGTGCTCTAAGGAGCTGCACTTTCCATAGTTTAAACGATGAACACTGTGAATATTCACTGTCTCACTGGCACATGCTTTGCATTAGCTGTGGGTAGTCTCTCCCCCCTCCTCTCCCTGCCCTTCTTCATTATTGGGATAACTGACTGCAGGCCTTCTCTGAAGGAGTAGTTTTGGTAGTCATCATGGGTGTATAATGAAAGAAGGAACTCAATCATAGCAAGATCTTAATTATAAAAGCAGAAAGGCCACGTAACACAAAGTTTCTGCCTTCCTGACCCCTGTACTTCATATCTTATGCGTCCAGCAGTCAACCTGGCACTTCTACACTGGCCAGGCTCCCTCCTCTGCAGAGTTCATCAGCCCAAGGTATGTCTGGAGGAAATTCTCACTTCAAACATGGATTTTGGGGAAGTCCGATGATGCAGAGAAGCAGCGTATAGGCAGCAGTGACCTCCAGTTCTCTTTGTAAATGTCCTGTTCCAAAGGTGCTCCATTTGTATTTGTATGTCAATAAGCAGCAGAGAGGCTCAGAGTGCTAGAGCACTATTTGGGCTCTATAGCAGCAGGAACTCCTTGCTCTGTGGGGTGGAGCTGGGATCCTCAGGCTGAAAAAATTGGCTGGTCACTACCCAGACCACAAGGATTTCAAAACTTATGGTACCCATGGGCTGGATCTACCCACTTGCAACACATTGCTTTCTCCCTATGCCATCCACTCCCTTCCAAAAACCCCACAATTACTTTTATTGCAACTTAGCACAGCTGCCTTCTCTGAAGGGAAAACACATGGCACTTTTGGACCATATCTGATATAATGACTCTGAATAGAGTTTCCAAACTCCCCTTTACCCATAGCCCAGGGAATCAGCAGAGACAAATCCCACTGACCTGCAGAAACACCTTCCCAACACCATATTCACAGGTATCCAGAGAGAAAGCAAGCACATGCACCTCAGGAGGCAGGATCTGACTCAGAGATACTTAGGAAGAAGCAAGAGGAGACACCAGGAACATCTCAGACCTGAGGAATTAATCTGTTTTATTAGAACTGAACAAGAATCTCAGCCCATTCAGGCAAGATGAACAACAAAATCATATCTTTGCATTATTTATTCAACAAAGATATATCATGTTATTTCAGAATATCTATTTTTAGCTATACCATCCTCTATGGGAGATGGAAGCAGCAAGGATTTGCAGCCATTTGGCAATAACAAGAGGCAAAGAGTTGGTAGCAAATGCACATCTAACAGTTATTAATTAACAGCAGACCCTTTCACACTAGATTGTACTTTTCCAGCTCTGATAAAACTGTTACACTGTTATTTACCTGAGATTTGCTTATTTACTTGGCTATTAAAAGTCAGGTACACAAGGGGTTGTACTTATCTTTCCACTGGATGCTGTCGCTGGGAGCTCCCAAAGAAAAGTGCCCCCTGTATCAGCTACCACACATTCATTTTGGGACTGTGACTTCTCTGAAATATCTAGTGATATAAATTCTTGGAATAGAGGGATGGAGCCTTATGCCATACGCATGGGAGCATGGCTACACTGAGATAATACACATCAGCTTCAGGGGACTTGTAACGGCACCATCTAAATGTCTATATATGGGGTTACTGGAAATCATGTGACTTCCTGAAGTTGAGCTTCCCCTGCTCGTAAACATGTGTAGGAATCTCACTTTCTGATTGCTGGAAACTAAAAACGAGGTACTTCTCCGTAAACTCCTGCTCTTCAAAAATAATTATGTTTAGGAAAAGAATTTTCTTAATTTATGCTAAACATCGAAAACAGCAGTATTCAGCAATAACCTTCCTTTACAAAGCTTGGACATTGCTGGCACAAAGGTATGCAATTTCATTATTTCTGATGACACTGTCGTCAACAACCACCAAGAAATACCTAAATTATCATAATTAACAGCACTCAGTTGCATTTTCTCTGAGAATTTCTGTGTGTTCAGAGTGTGGGAGAACTGACTCATTCTTTATGAGGGGATCATGGTATAAATCCTGCTAATTATTTGTGCTGAGAGTGGTATCTACAATTCATTTATTACATGAGTTACAGGGCTCTGGTGCTTTCTCAGGAAAGTGCCATTAATATTGCAGCTGGCTGCACTACAAACACTTTGCAAGACCTTGAGAAATCATGTTTCAGATTGGGTGGAAATACTTTAAATATATTTTTGCTCAACATATTTCAGCATTTCTTTGAACACGCTCCCCCTGTCATACGAAACCATCTCAGCAGCTCCAGCAAGACAAAAAAGAAAGCCTCAGCTGCAGCTGCATTTCAGAAATAGATATTATGCAGCACCAAGAAATACTGTGCCTTGTTAAAGGACTCTTTGAAGGAGAACAGGACTGGAAGTGACTCCCCCACCATTTATCAATCCCCCATTATTAAGAGTCACGTTCCAGGATAACTCAGAACTAGCTAACAAGCTGTTAATTAGTAGTCACTAGTAGACACAAAAAATAGACACAAGGGAATAAAGCAAAAGAAACTATGACATACAGTAGACCCCACCCAGACCATTCAACAGATGGTCTCTGTGGTTAGAGTACTGCCCATGCCTGGGTCTGCCATCAGCCTGCCCAGTTCCACCACTGGACCAGCCACAGCAGAAAATATCTCTGGGTAGCAGTATGTGTTTGTATAAACAAAGAAAAGATGGCAAGATACAGGAAAGAGGAAAGGAGAAGGGAGATGGGGAAAGCAACAAATAAGATGTCACATATTACATCAAGCTTGAAAGAACTTGTCAAGGCCTTATCATGCTATAGATCAGTTGCTGTAGGTAGCTGAGCTGCTCCACCTTCCTGATAAACTAAAATGAATCCCATTTAATTTCAGTGCTGTTCAGATCCAGATTTACGTGTGTGTCTGGCTGTCTCTAGGATATACATTAGGAAACTAATGGAAAGCAGCCGATAGCATCAGTCAGGTGAGATGGCTGATGTTCCCTCTACAGTCCAAAATGTTGTAAAAATACAAAATAATATTTTGGGCTGAGATGACTCAGAAATCAGCATCAACTTGCCAACTTGGAAAGCCCTAGGATGTTTGCTTCAAACAGTATCTTGGTAACAAACTCGTATGTCACATTCACATACACAAATCCATACATAATGAGATTAAAAGGTCACAGGCTCCTTAGGAGCAGCTATGTTAATACTGGAATACAAATAAAGTCTGCTGCCTACAAACAGAAAACTTATAATCCAAAGGCACTTCATTAAGTTAATTGATTTGTTTCTACAGCCATGACAGCCTGTAGCAAAAAGAGCCCCTTATTTTTTTTCATGCTTTCTATCTGGCATTTTTATCATGCCTGGCTTTCAACTGGGAGCATTACGTTCTGGGTCAAGGACTTATTCTGAAGACTTACAAGTTTTGGATAGGCTGATAAGAGGAGTGGGTTTTGTCCAGGAAAGGTTCCCTTTGGTATCCAGGAGCTCTGTTAGGAGGACAGAAATGAGCTCTTACACTATGTATCCTCAACCAACATGTGAGCCTGATAACAGCTTGTTTTAAGGGTGCCATCACAGAGACGAGCTCTATAATCAACAGTAACAGGAAGAATTAAGACTAGGAGTAGTCAGACTACACGTGAGAATCAAAAATCCCTACTAGTCCTCTTGAAAAATTGCCCTGCAAAGAGGATGCCATGTACCTTGAGATGTTTACAGATAGCATCACAGAAAAACCCCAGACAAATCTACTAATAGAAGTACATTGGGGATGAAGTGTCCCTAAAGAGATGCTCAGCTACAGGGCTGGATTAGTGCCGTCAGTCACTCCAGTCATGACACAAACCGGCCGTGACTATCCTGTAACATGCCCCTAATCCCTCTCTTTACCTTACATTGTCATAGCTTTCATGTGTGACTAGTGACTATCTCAAGCATCATGATGAGATCTGTACTTTTTTCCCTCATGGATTATTTTGCAGACTGGAAAATGGTATTTGGGGAACTGTTTGGGAAACTAAAGTCACATGCTTTGATGTGAAAAACCAGCCAGCCTGAATCTATGTACTCTGAGCTCAGCATTAACAGAAATTATCAGTTTCTTCCAAGAAAACATAGTCTGCTTTGGAAGTTAAAACAACTTCCACATGATCAAAGGAGAAACCTCACACTTAACTGCTGGGCTTTTGACTTGAAACCTCTGATTTAGAGTCCAGCATGTTTCAATGGATTCCAAATAGCCTTCAGGGCAGCTCCAAAACTAAAGGTAGTTATGGAAATAAAACCTCAAATTTCTCAAACCAACCAAAGGTTTTCTTTAACCCTGAAAGGAAACTTGTGGAGAACTGGAGATATGATCAGATTGGTGCAGAACCAGACCATGTCTGAAGCATGTTTGGGAACAATCTCTATGGCTTGCCCTTCAGGAATATGTACATAGAAGCCTTAACTGAGTCTTACCTACAAATTCAGTCTGGACCATCCTACAGAACTGGGTACCTTGAAAAGCAAAGCTCCCAGAGCCCTTGCCACAGAAGCCTGAAGATTAGCCATCACTTGCTTGACCAATTAGCTCCTATTTGAAGCTGTACAGGCTCGGCATATATTTAGTCATGAAAAAGTTCTCAAAGTCTTTGTCTGGCTAGAAACAAGCAGCAGCAGAGAGTTTCCTTGCTTAGAAGTCCCTAGGTCTGCCCCACTAGTGGGTTTAAAGCTCAAGAATCCCCACTTCTCCTTGCTCTCAGGGTCTCACTCACAACAGCATCTCCTGGCTTCCTCTCTCTCTAGCATCTGTGGCTCTGGGTCAATATTTTAGTCCCCATAACAGTATTTGGGGAAAATGGGCAACTTGGTTTTGCCTGGCCCTGTGTCCAGCACTGGCGCACAGCACCTTACTCAGCACTGGAGCAGGACCAGTCCCTCCATCTTTGAGCCTGAGAGACAGCACCCAGTAAGCACACTGGCTGCAAAAACCTCCCTGTCTGTGAATACCTCTCAACACAACGCTATTAAATGAATAAATACCACACAATGGTGTTGACTTTACCTCTGCACGTAGCCACTATTATGTATTGCACCACAGAGACCTAATGTTTGCTTTTCACCGATTGTGTTGGTTTATCACGTTCCAGACTCATTTTCCACACCTGACTTGCACCTCTGTTATTGTTATATTCCCTCCTAATTGCCAAAATCTATTGCTTGTCTCCTCCAAGCCCTGAGATTGTTCCATTTCATGGTGCTGATGCTCCTCTTCTACTGATACTAGTTTGATATTATAAAAGCCCACCTAAATTACTAGCACTCTGTTTGTTTTCTGTGGTTTCCAGAATACAGTTCATCAGGTTTCCACAAACCTCAGAGACTTGGCTACAAAGAGACTCGTACTGCAGAGTCCCAGACACAGGAGGTGTGACAGCAATCTGATGCTCACAAGGTGGTTCTGTGGGACTTTCCAAGAAATAATGCTCCCATCAGCAACTGAGGCACCATGAGTCCCCAGTCTAGGGTGAACATTTACACCACTAACAACCACTTATTACTGCTGACATGAAAAATCTCCAGTGTTCAATGACCTTTACCAAACATTCCTAAAATTTAAAATGTTTTTCTTAATACTGACAATATATAAAATTAGTATTGTAAGTTGCAAGCAGACCAGAAAATTAATGTCTTTTCCACTTTTTTTCATAGTATGAGTATTACAAAGGAAGCCACTGAACTTCCTGATAGCAGTGTTTTAGCACATGTAGATTCAGAGCCCGGTTTTAGTAGCTCTTGAAACACAAGGATGCTAGAGGAGGCCATTTGGAGACTCACTCAAAGACAACTACCTTATTTCTGTGTAAACCTTCGCTCTACAGACCTTACTCTGACCACACATCAATTCCACCAAAACCCAGGTTACCTTCCACAGCAAGATAGCTAGCTCAGCACCAGGGCCTTCTCACACAACAGCAGCATAAGCATGTTCCTCAAAACTCTTGGGAGAGGATTTTGACCTTCCAAATTAGACTCTAAAACATCACTACAACCTTAAAAAGCCTCTATCCCTTCTCATCAACACTGCTGAATCTTATTTTTGGTTAGCAGATCCTGTTTCCCACAGAGCTGCCTCTCCTCTCCTTCTCCTTGTCCCACATCCTTCCCTCCGGAGCTTTCCTCGCTCCCATCTCCCAAATCATCTCGGGTGCATTTCCCCAGATCTACTTTTAAAAACACAGCAGTGTGTTATAACCAGGCAAGGCTTGTCAGCTTTAAAACTTGCTTGAGTTACTGTTTCTGAGGCAGGAGAGGGGGAAGAAGGGTATTCCAAGGGGACCCCCTTGACATGACCATTCATCTGCCTACATCAGCAACTCCCAAACTTGTCGGCTTGCAAACTCATTTCCGGGCTCGTGACCTCTCTTCCATCAGCGCTCCTCAGGGTTGCGACCCAAACTTTGCAAACTTCTTGTCTGGATCAGTCACAAGTGACGCCTCAAGAATAATTTTCCAGTTGGTGCCATGTTTGTTTATGCTCCTGAGTGGCGTGATTACCCTGAAGTTCAGGTTCAAACTTGTCTCTTTGCTTGTTTGTAAGTCTGGAAAGAATTTCTGGGTGTCACTCAGCCAGCAGATAGTGAACTCTGTAACTTTTGACTGTTCTGGTAAGAGACAATTATATCCCAACTGACCTGGTACGGCATTAAGCACTTGGCTGCAAAGTTCAGCTGTGCCTGGATGAAGCAGGGATTTTGCTTCTCTGCAAGGTCTGCAAGCATCATTGTTTATTCTACTTGGACATCACGGTCACTAGGTTACTTCTCCCACATCACTCCTTAATACAGTAACGTGGTTTCATCTACCACATGGTGCATCCTCACACCCACATGCAACTGGGTGAGTTCTCACAACCACTTTGTTGCAAATTGGTTTGTCTTTCTGATTACAGGCATTGAGAATGTGTGGTCAGTGAAACTTTTAATATTCAGATTTCTAACTCTGCTTTGTCATCTTCACTCACTAAATAAAAGGGTGGGTGGGGGGAACCCATGACAAGGTGGTGTGAACAGATCTTGAAAACACTACTAAAGATGTTAAACTTCCAGAACATTTGCAGTTTGCTGCTGCTGGTCCTGCTTTGGAATTTCTCTGGAATTAAAAATATTGGGAACTTTTCACCTACCCGTTTTCTCTTATTATCACATCATACCTTACTCAGCTTACATGTCTCTGTAGAGGTGGTTCTGTTCCTGCACCAAAAGCCAGACCCTTTAGCTTTGCTGCCCACAGAATGTCTCTCACGACAATCTCTTACTCTAAGCCTAAAGCAGTTGTTTAACTTTCTATTTGACCTCAGTGTATTGCAGTGTTACTGTTTTTCAATTTAAACTGCTAAGAGGTATCTGCCCAGACGCACCAGGTTGGAATCTGGGGAATGTAAAGTGGAAGCTTAGCAGCAGTGGCAGCTCCTGGGAGCAGCCAGCCTTCATACCTGCCTTTGGAGAACACAGGATATAAATCTTAAGTCCAGGGGGAACCAGTTCATATGAATGTCTGAAAGGACCCACCACCATCCACACAGTTGAGGGGATCTTACTGACGACCAGCATTTGGGGTCTGTGGGTTTGCACCACTCAGGCACGTGTGAGTACACGAGGCAGTTGGGTACAACCCCGTTTTGCAATTTCTCAGTCCCCATACGAGTTTTCAGCATCTGACTTTGGCAGCTGCCAATAAAATAAATGAGGCTGAAAAGGTTTCAGCATGAAAGGCAGCCATGGGAGCCAACACTGGGGCTTCTCCTTCCCTCAAATATGAGGGCAAAGCCCCACAGCCTGGCAGTGCAGGCCAATGAACGAGGAAAACGAAGTGTTTTGTTCGAATGAAACTTGCTGAGTGCCAGAGCACAGCAGCAGGAAGGAGAAGTTTCTGTTTGGGCCTGCAATGATTTGCATGAGACCATCACTTGTTTGCTACCACAGTGCTTTCAGAAGGGATCCTGATCCCTACTGAATTGCAAGTTGTTTTCTCTTTCTCGTAAGCTCAGCATGTCAACAGACGCCGGGAAGAGTGCATCAAGGTCAGGTTTGCCTTCCGCCTCTCTCCTTTGCCATTATGAAATGGAAAACTGGTGGAGATGTCAAAGCAATCAGGCTTGAGAAGCTGGTTTGATTACTCCTACAGAGTTGAGTATACTTTGAAAAAGACGCCCAAGACTTCTCCAGTTTCAGTCAGGGGGGGTTCATATGGACAGAATAGTTCAGGTTTGTGGGGAGTTGTCTGGTTGCGGTTGGATTTTGCCTTAAAAAAAAAAGTAAATTGGTTTTTCTTCAACTAGAATGGAATTAAAAATTTTGGCAGAGAGGATGGAGCATTGGCCAGATCCCAAACCTGCAGATACTAATCCAACTTCATAAGAAAACGTGCATATTCTTCCTTTTTGTAAAACATTATTCATGAACTGTACTGTTAAATGGAAAAGAGATGCTAAAAGCAAAATAATCTTATTCATCTTGGTAATGCACATTAAAGAAGGATTGCTAGTCCCCAACTCTGCATAAACTAGATGGAATTTAACAAAACAAAGCAAAGCAGGTAGAAAGCTGAGATTTTGAACAGTATAGGAGATTAGTCATCCCCTTTGAAGGAAAGGCCCACTATCAAAGGTTCAGGGCTGAAAAACTAATTACACCATAGCCATTGTAGCTACATAGCATCTGTACAATCAGGTTAGACTCCCATTTGGTTTACCAAACACAGGCTTTTATTTCAGTGGTGTGTGGAAGCACACTTTGAAGTGCTTATTTCATATCTGGATGAAGTTCTCATGTACAGGTGCAAGATCTGTAAAACAGCCAAGAAAATACAAAGGGGCCTTTTAAGAAGGACTCCCCCAACTTGGAACAGAGGTTCTTCTCTTGAAGATTACAAAACCATTCAGCTAATGTTTAGTCTCTTTCTGCTGATCCAAAGAAACCAAACAGCATGTGGAAATGGTGGTGGTATGCTCAACCTTATCAAAGACACATTCTGCATTTTTTTTCTAGTAGCAAGGTCACATGCTTTATCAATCAACTAGGATCACTGGCAAATCTTTTTTAGAAAAAGTGGATGTCAAAGGATAAGGCAATGGAGTTCAGCTACATCTCCGTCAGAGCTTTCAAAGACATAATTCATTTAATTAAATGTCCACAGGTCTCTACTGCCATTACCAGTGTAGAGAAGACTCCAGCAGATACCTTCAATGTATGTTTCAGACTTCAGGGTACCAAAAGGGCTACTTTAAAAAAAAAAAAAATAAGAATAATTTGGGGAAGGTATGTAAGAGATGAAAGTGATTAAGAAAAACAAAGGCGAAAACTCGAAAACTTGCATGTAATCACAGAGCAGCTGCAAAGCAGGGGATAAGGAAAGTCTAAAATGAACTCTGCCAGCCATTCCGACAGCCCTCCCAGAGAACCAAGAGCTGAGCTGGCACTTCTTGGTAGCTCAGCCCACTGCCAAAGACTGTACACAAAACGATGCTAAAGGACACATTCTGCTCAATTTATTACAGAAAAGATAACCATGTTTGCCCATTTTACTCATATCAGTTCTGAATCCGTGTCCATTAACCACATAAGGTACATATAGAGAAAAAACAGCTCATGAAAGAATCTTGCAAAGTGGCAAGGTCTGTAATTCTGAGTGAGAATGACTGTCAGGAAGTTCACGGGGCCTCCTGTGTGATCCTCCATGTGTCAAAGGGAAAGGATCTATACAAAATAATGTAAAAAAAAATCCATGTAGTCCTTGAAAAGAACAGATAACAGATCGCATCAGAGACACCACATCCTCAATTCCAGAGACAGAAACATTTTATCTACATGTGGGAAATGGCTATGATCCTACAAACCCGGAGTCTGATGCAATTAAGACAACTTTGTTTGGAGGTGCTGAAAGGCACGAATGCCAGAAGATGACCAGGGAACCTGAAACTCACAGCACACAAGACTGTATGAATCAACAGAACAGCCCAGTAATAGTAGCATGAAGCAGTCAGGGGAAAAAAGAGACCACAGGCCATGGGTATTTGAACACATTTACATTCAGTGTAGCATTATCCATGTGTCATGCACAAAAGCAGAACCTATTTCTGTGCATTCCCCTTGAGGAAGGCTGCAATATTGCCTTATGACACGATTCTCATGAGATGGGCACTTCTCTAAATTAAGTGCTTTCTAACACTGGATAGTCTTTCAGACTTGCTTTTTTAGTGGATGCTTTTTAAAATAGCTTACTGTCCAGTGACTTGGAGTCACATGCTTGTGCCACTGATCATCCAGACAGTATTTCACAAATTCTTTGGGAAAATACTCAGACTTGCCTAGATAAATAACAGAGCCATGCCTGTCACAGAAACTCCCTTCTCTGCCTGGAACAAACTGAAGACAGGGGGAGATGTTTCCACAGTCAGCACCAGAACTAAGAGTAAGGAGTGAAAGGTGCTGGAAGTTTGGGCTGGAAGTTTGAGCTCCAGGGTTCATGATAACAAACAGACCAGCCAGAATAAATGGTTGGTGGATTGCCAGAAGTGAAGATATTCAGAGGATGAGGGTGCAGAATGAGAAGGGAGTGCTGGGATTACAACCTGACCAGCTCCTGTTCTTTCTAGAAATGCATCTCTGCAGAAGAGGCCACAGAGACATGTCAGGGGACACACACTGACCAGACAGACAGGGACAGACACAGCCAGAGCTAAACCCATGAGGGTGGCAGAAAATTCTTGGTGGGCTCAGCCACTGTTTGGGAAGAGCAGTGGGGACTCCCTTTGCCTCTGGCTAATGCCTGGCTGTGCCCCATGGGTGTGAAAGGAGCCCACAGCAATGGGATCCGAGTGAGCTGCACTGATGTGCTCTTAGATGTCCCACTTAATACATTCTGGATTTGTGTGTCACTGGTCTGGGAGCATCCACGTACTTGTGGAAAGGCAGCTCCCTATTCACAGCTATCCTAGTTGCATGTACAAATCAAGGATAGAAAGGGGGGCACTGCAGTTTTAGAGGAACAAAGTGATTTCTGAATCCTTGCAGGTCCCTTCCTTTTTTCTGGGGCACCTTGAAGACAGCTCCGAGATGTGCTCTCCTTCCCAGTGCCCACAGTGGGCCCCACTGTGGTGCATTTCAGCATGGCCCACTTGCAGCGTCCCCATGCAAAGGCTGGAAGGGGTACATCAAGTGGGTTGTTCTTGCCTCTCCTCCCTTTTCTACAGCATATGAGACTAAGAGTTCTGCGACAAGAGTGTCTGAGAACCTGGTGAAATAAACTGGCTGGTAAAGTTACTGGAAAGACTAGTGCCTAGAAGTGCAAAACTTGGAGAAAAAGTCATCCCCAAAGGAAGCTACACATCTTCAGTTATGTCTGACCCCACCACAGGCCTCAAGCAAATACTCCAGAAGATGCTAGGTAGTCACTAGCACAAGTGGAAGCTTTTCTACTGAATCCTGCACAGCAAGTTGCCACAGAACTAAACCCCAAAACGCTTTGGCAGGGCTGACCACGCAGCCATCTGCCACGTACCACCAAGGCCTGGCAGCCTTCCTCTCCTCCACCTCGAGCATCACTGCGTAGATTGCCTGACTCATTTTCTCAGGTGTAGCTGATAGACTTAAAAGAGGATTTAGGCACCCAGAATCAGGCCTTAAAACGACATTGAAGCTCTAGGGCACAGGGAAGCGGTGCAAAGAGCCCAACTCCCTGCTGTCCAGATGTGAGTGGATACAGCGGAGCACAGTGAGTTATAATGCACTATTGGAAGTTCTTGTGAAATTCTTCACGGAAACAAGAAATCTTTTTCATTTATTGCAAATTTGCTAAGTAAGGTTAATACCCTGCCATTGACCCTGACTCGTATGCCCTGAGTAATACTACCTTGCTTTGTCTCATTAAGATTTTACAGCAGAAGAGATAACACAGGGTCGATAGCCCATTATAAACAGGTACTTTTCTTCTTCTCCCCCTCCCCGCAGCCCCTACCCCATTGTGGCAGAGAAGATAACGCTCCAGCCAGAGAACTTGTTTCCAACGTCAGCCTGCAACCAGCTTACACCTGAAGAAAAAAAGAGACTGATCAGCCATTGTGGTCTTTATCCTGGCAGCTGAATAGCCTGCGTGAATATCAACGTTATCATAAATCACTCAGTTGCTGAAAGTCATCTTCCCCTCACAAGGAGCTGAATAGCAACCATTTCTAAATCCTTCTGTACATCCATTTTCAGCAGCTGAGCTGTGGGAGTACATAGACCTATTTTTCAGCTAGCATAACCGAGCCATTCCTCATTTAAGAGTGAATTCATTTGCCTTAGTATTCGTCCCAAATAATAGTTCAGGAAATTGATACGTAATCTCCAACTAAAACTAAAGATTAAGCTGAGGCCGCTAAACTCCTTTCTTCTTCAAAACACATTTAAAACCCCCGGCCAGACTCTCATCTTGGTGTGAATCCGAACATACTGTATTATATTTAAAAGCCACTGCTTTAAACTGGTGTTTCTCAGTAGCCCCAGTCTAGCCATAAAGATCAGAATCTGCCCTCAATATCCCTGCACACTGGCACTGTGCAGAACGAGCTCCAGAGTATTTATAGCTCACACTATATATACACTGCAGCTTCTAAAAGCATATTTTATCTTTTTAGGAGGACAATGCTTTCAGAAATGTAACAGAAGGCAAAGTTTTGTTAAAAGAAAAAAACCCAACCCAACTCTGCTCAAACCCTTAACCTGGAAGAGTGGCCTCATGCTGCCGATCAGATAATAAGCTTAATTATTACATCACACTTTATTTGTAGCTCACTGTAGTTAATGGTTGCAGCTTATCTAACAGGAGAAATGTGAAACCAGAGTTTTAGAACAATAGAAACAAGGCTGTCACCAGCAGGCTGCCAACGAATCACGTCCCCATAGTCAAGTTCCCCCAGAAGGTCACTTGTAACAGAAATACATCTCCTCCTAGAGCTGGCAAAATGCTGAAAAATGTTTCTCAGTTTTACCCTAATAAAACACTGAGTAGATCAATTACCAGAACAACTTCACCTGGTTGGATTTTTAAGTTCTGTTGATCATAAGACTTAATAGGAAAGGTTATTTAAGAGTACTTAAATTACTTAATAGCAAAGTAAGCAAGCCTACTTGCTGCTGTGCTGGGGATTCTAGAAGTGGTTTTACCTTCACCCTAAATTCAAGATATCTAAACCCCACGCTTTTACAAGCCTTTAGAGAACAGTTATTTTCTGTTCTTTTTCATGTTTTCAAAAAAAGAAAAAATATTTTTAAACACTAAGTAACTTTCTCCCATACCATTCAGAACTGAAACCCTGAAACCACTGAAAGGCAGCTTCGCCAAGAAACGGAAAGCAGCTTTGACACTTTCGTGTCCGGAAAGCTCTGCAGAACACAGACAAGGAAGCACAACAGAAAAATCAGGTACTGCCTGTGCCAGAAAAACGGAAGCTGGTTTTGCTCATACATAATAATTTTAAAGTATCTGCTCTGTCTGCAGCTTAAAGAGGGGGGAAAAAAATAAGAAAAATCTCTTCTGCTGCACTTGCAAAAGAGCTCCAGGTTTTCTGCAAAAGGGAAAAGAACAGATGATGGGGACAGCTATTCTTTTTAGATGAATGTCATTGGCACAAACAGCTGGCAGTTGGTGGCATATTATTTATATGTGCAGTTGCTTATGTTTTTTTTTACAGATAAGAAAGCAATGTCTCATTTGCAATTCAGGTGAGGCACATGAGCGGCTCTACAGCGCCACTGGCCCCTAGGCCATGTTTCTTATCATATCAGAAACATCTGTCACGGTGTAAATGAATTCATTATAAAAGCACATCAAATATGCAGTTTCAGGATGAGACAGCAGTCTGCAAGGAAACCAGAAAATTGGCCTCCCCCTATAAAAGCTGGGATGGTCTGTCCCATATTCACCAATTGGGAGGAGGGCAAGCACTGGGAGGGATAAGAGGGAGAAAAAAGAGAGAAACCTTGGAAATGTCAGGATTATAAATTATCCCTTCTCTAGGAGCCAACTGTGTCTGAGAACAGGCTTGATCACCGGGGTCTGGCAGTTCACACAGAGCATGCAGACAGGCTGCAACGTGATTATCACATCACTCCACGCTGAGTCCTCTGCACCCCTGGGCTGCAAGCAGACCTGACTAATCCTGGCCTTTGGGGTCCAGAGGACTTTGCTTGAGAAAATACCTATAGGCTGGGGGTAGAAAAGATATGTGGTGAGATGGTCAGCATGGGAGTTACCATTAGAAGTGCACTTGTGCGTGCTCCATGGTCAGAGATGGAAATTAATCCATTTTAAGGATTCTGGACAGCTGGTGGTAAGATGATAGGAGCTTCCGCTTCCAGGGAAGGCAAGGTGCATCTTTGATCTGTGCTGAGAAGAAAACCAGAATATATTGGCAACCACTCACATGCTACACCTGGCACAGGTCTAGAATGCTACAATCAACAAAATGGGCCACGTTTGCCTCTGGTGGTGTCCTCCAGGACTGGGTCTAATACCCCTGTGAGCACAACACCATTTTTGTGCTCCTCTTTAGCAGGGACAAAGACAACTCAAGGTGACTTCAAAAATCTCTAATGCCCAGAAGAGGCCTGGAAATGCCTCTGTAGCTCTGGAAGCAGGCGGCTGGCTTGAGACCCCCATCTGTGTCACACTGAGCCACCACAACCTTGTATTGAAAACTACAATAGAAAAATGACTCTATCTTTTGCCCTTGATAAGAAACCCTTCTGAACTTCAGCTGATGCACAGAGGAAAACTATGGACAGATCTTGGGCTGGACCACTACTTCTGTAGCCCCTGCAGAGCAGCCAGGCACACGCTGCCTTTTGTCCCTTCAGGGACCACTTTGCTGAGCCTACATGGCTGCTGCTGCAATTGTGGATGAAATGTGAAACATCCTTGTTTTCCCCCTAAGGAGTACTAAAAACAGGCATGCAACTTAAGAAAAAGAGAGGAAAATACCCATTTTAACTTTGCTTCTAATCACAAAACATATATTCTTAAATCTGCACACATCAGCAAAAGCAGTGGGTAAGGGCTCCCCTTGTAAAACAAACAGAAACATGCACTTTGAGCCCTCATATGAAATGGCAGTAAAAGCCCAACCCGATAATTATTTTCCTTGATTTTCAGCCAGACAAGGCACAAGACAAATAAGTCATCAAGGACAAATAAAAGGAGGTTCATTCATCGCATTCAGGGCTGGAATCTTTAATGGTCACCAAATGAACTAAGATAACTAAGTAACCATTGTAAATATTAATCTTTAAAGGAAAACAATACTCCCAACAACAGGAAGCCTGATAAGACATTGGATGTTGCCATCAGTGTTATGGAGTCTCTCTAATTTCCTTAGTTTTTTCTTATGCCTGTAGAGGGATCAGGAAGGGGAACATATGGTATCTCTCAAAGGAAGTAAATTAACATTATTAATAGCTAATGTGGGAGAGGTGAAACAGTGATTGTTCGTGGTGGTTGTTATTGTGCTTTTGCTAGGGTTGGGGGGAAGCCTGCCTGCTAGTGAGTTTAAGCACTCAAGCCAAATTCAAAATCTTGTATTTATAAACAGAGATCTGATAACAGTTGCCTAAGCATCCATGATGCTTTGCCAGCGCACGCACGTCAAGCTGAACTGAAGGGACTGTGTCTTGGGGTTTGTCCTAGGAGTTAGCTAATACAGACAAGACTTATGGCATGGTCCCTGCTCACGAATCCTCCCTCGCGTGGTCTCTTACTTTCTTCTTCACATTAATTTAGTTTGGAGCAGGAGGAGCAAGGATGGATAGACCTGTACTTCTGAGGAAAAGATGTCCTCTGGTATCCATTGAGGCAGCTGGGTCAAGGAGCCATTGAGTAGATGGGTTCTCAGAGGCAGTAGCCACTGATGCAGGATGTCGACTTTCAAGTGCACAATGATGGCACCAGCAGGTTTCTGAGGGCTGTGCAGCAGTGTGCTATGCAAGTGGCAGAATTATTTTGTGAGAAGGAATGATAACAGAGTGCTTCATTGGGACAGATCGAATTGGTGACCTGGAAAGGTCTCTCAGAGTCCTGGGATCCCTTGCAATTTCCCTGCACCAAGAGAAGAATTCACCTTTCTTAGGCCTCTGGTTTCATCTCTCTCCCAGAGTATTTAGAGTGCTTATTTACTCTAAATAAGCATCACTTAAAGAACTTAGGTTATAAGCTGTTGCTACTCAAAAGAGCGGGACTCTGATCCCAATCTCAGTCTCGTTTTTCCCAGAGCAAAACGAAAGCACAAAATGCGTTCCTCATTTCCCCAAGAGATCCTAGACTACCTGCTTTCCCCCCAGTCACGAAATCCTGAGGCAATTGCTAGCCAGCCTGGCAGAAGTGGACTTTATGATACCTTTCACACTTAGACTGCAAAAGCTGCAGATCTCAGTAAAAATGAGAGGACTTGATTAAAATTGCCCAGTCAGCTTAGTAGATATAAGCAAGTTCTGGGGAAATTGTTCAATGAAGTCATTAGAAAGAAAACACTGAATTTTGGTATAATGAATTCACTGGATCTTAATAAAAATTGAGTAGCCCAGTAAGGAAGCCTCACGCTTCAGGGCCCATGGTGATTGCTTTGTAAAGACAAAGGAATTCTCTCTGCTCTTGAAAGTTTATAGGTCAACTGCAAGTTGACAGCTGGATTTTGGTTTCTAGGCCTGAAGAGGACAACTTGAACATCTTAAGACAGCACAGACTTCAGTCAAACTTAGGTGCAACTGCTCTGTAATGAAACCTCCTACCTCTACTTGAAGAAATAACTCGGTAAACTTTGACTAAGCCTGTGTTTTAAAGCTGGTCTAAAATACCTCTTCCTGGGTGATGATGGGCTATTTTATGTCTTCAGAAACTCGTCAAATTGACCAAAAAGTTTATGAAAGGCCGACAGAGCTGTGCATTGTTTGCTGGCGCTGTGGAGTTATACGACAAGGATAAATTGTTCTCTGTGCTGAAGCCTGAGTGGTTTGTCATATTGTGAAGTTTTCCACACTGCCAATTCTAGGGCCCTCTTAGTATTTCAAGTTATGTAAACTTATAATAAAACTGTTCCTCCTTGGCTCCGAAGAATGGGACTTTCTGCTCAGTCAGGACAGGGCTAAATTCCAGACACAAAAGGGAAGATGTTTTCATGATAGCTTAGGAGAAGATGTTTCCAAAACATTTCTAGCAGTACAGGACATGTTTAGCCAGGACAGTTCTACAATCAGGTGAGACACTACCTCAAAGAAATTAAATGTGTCAAACCAGACTCTTTAGTGCCTGAAATGCTTTCTTAGAAAGGCAATAAATCCATATATCTTCATAATCTTAACTACCAATATGATGACATCACCCTGATGAGTACAACTCATTACACTGTGGTCACACATTCACTTCTTGCCTGTCCCCACCTTCCATCCACATTGGGCACCAAGTGTGTTTGGCTGGTGGTGGCAGATGAAAACAATTCTACTCTAAAGCCACCACAACTTTAAAGAGAAAAACAAGTTACAGTGTGTTTCCAGGGAATTACAATGCCACGTCCAAAAGTTTAGATATCTCAAAAGACAGGTAAGGCCTTGTCTTATCCCGATATCAGTGGAGTCTAAGTGGGTGTGGTGGCAGCTGGAGGCTGTGAGCAGCAGTGGGCCACACAACGGGCACCTACATGGTTAACTCCTGCACAAAGTGATTGCTCACTTCTGACCCATTTTCTATCATTATCATGTAATTAATCACACTTTGCAAGAGCTTCATGGAAGGGGTGAGTTGTCTGGGGGTGGCTGCGATTACTCAGTTGTAACTTGTACTCTCCACCCAGGCAGGGGAGTATGGGGAAATACAGCACACTCCTGTCCCCACTCACCCCCTTGGACCTTGTGCCCAGGTGCAGGAGCCATCCCTCCTCCCTGGTGGCACATGAGAGCAAAGGGCAGGCTTGGCTTCTGAAGCAGCAGCACCCAGAGCAAGACATCAGATGACGGTAACAGGTTATTTGTGGTAAAGCTCAGCAACTTGATTACTAATCTCTGAAAACAAGGTGGAAGCCGGGGAAGGATTTTGACCCCGTGAGTGCATCTCAGTGGTGCAGGCACACACTGCCTCCCAGGGCCACCCCAGGGAAGTGTGCCTCCAGGGCATTCCTCCCCACACCCCAGGCCAGGGCATGGCTGTAACTGACACAGGACAATTTATAGGACAAATATTGAGGATAATTAAGGATAATCTCTGCTTTAGGTGTCTTGCAAAGAAGGTCAGATACTCTCCCTGATGAGATAAAGTTAGGCAGCTCCCCTTAACAGCAGGTACTTGGTTCTCATAACAAACAATAATAAAACCCCTATCTAGATCCTAAAGGTTTCCTAGATTTAATCTTCTCAAAACTCTGACAAGATCATTACAGCGAGTTCTGCTTATAAAGAGCCATACCAGTGACTTGCATTACCAGCACCAGTCTGCTGGTAGATGTTTTCCTTATGATACCCACACTAGCAAACAGAGAGAGGTGCTATAGTATTTATGTCCTGAGCTCAGACAATAACATCCTTTCAAACAACTTGGCAGGTCAGGGTAGACTAGATAGTCATGTGAAAGCAAAGGAGGAATCTGCCCCAGCAACTTCTCCAATTATTTTTTTTTTTGGTTGCAGTCTGCTGATTTCATAATATTTGGTCATAAGACGTTGTTTTCGATACTCACGATCATGATGGGCTTCTTCCTAAATAGCCTTTGGGTAACAGGCATTTGCATTGCTGGAAATGTGGAAAAGCTGGGACTAACCAATTCCCGCTCTTGAAAGATCCCACCCAAGGGGCCTTGAGAGGGCATGTGTTGCATGACCTCTTCTGTCCATGGATGCAACAGCTGACACGGGAAGTGTGGCAAAACAGCATGTTCCCGTCTCTCTTTCACGATTCTTCTGCACATAGAAGCCCAATTTCCAAGAAAACAGAGCATCAGTGATTCCTGTCCCTGTGAAGAAGTGATATTCCTCGGGAACATGTCTTGTACCATCAGAGGCAGGATGCTGACAGTGAAGGACCAGCAGGCGGAGGAGGCCAGCTGGTCTACGGTCAAGCCAAGACTGTGCTCAGGTGACAGGCCTGATTCAATGATTTCTATGGAAAGGTTTGTTCAAAGCATAGGAAAAACACATGGCAATATCGACACCGAAAGATCACTGGTACAGTCCAGATGTTTGTAGCACTTCTGGCCTAGCAATTTATCGTGCCTTCATGTGTCTCCCTCCTTCTAGGCACTCTGCTGAAGTACTTGAGAAGCTTCAGCAGCATTTTTAACATATAAATCTCTATTTGAATTAAGCTTATGGGATTGAGAGCAGCATTTGAGCCTCAAGGCTGCATACAGCAATTCAGCTTTTACAAATAACCATACCCACAAAATTATGAAAATAGAAACTGAAAGAGGCCTTTCCATGCAATCCAGGTAACTCAGCAGTTCTCCATAGTCCATAATATTTAATAAATGCATGTTATTTTAGCTCTACACTGCTCTGGGCTTTCCTGATCCTCTGAAAGCTCAAAGATAAACAAGAGTCTCCTGAAATGACCTTTCTACACGAGATCAAAGAATAGGCAAGGGAAAAACGCTGCAGTGTTAGGTCAATCAAACTGTCCATGGCTGCAAGAAACTTCTCCCTCAAGCAGGTTCACCCCTACTTACCCTCTTCATGTGCCTCTTCAGCTCAGGCAGACTAGCCCTAGTTTCCTTACTGGATGTTTTCATTAAGCCCTAGACAGCTTTATAAATGTACATACCAGTAACAAGCACCAACACCTAGTCCCTTTCAGGTTAACAGATTAAATGAGCTATTGATCCAGCCTGGCACCCACCACCTTCACCTTACAGTCTGATACAGACAGACAGAAGTGAGCAGAAATGGCATCCAGCTCCAAACTCCTCTCCACCCAGGGGAAGGGAGAGGGAAGGACTCTGTTTGACTCCTCTGTAGCAAAGCCTGTCATAGCAAAGCAGGGGCCTAGAGCGTGCCCAGGTGGAGCAAACCAAGAAACTAAGCTCTAAGCTCACCACCATGCTAGATACAACAGCAAGGCCATCACAGAGAAGGCAGTGCTCCTCAGCCCCAGCTCAGCTGGTCTCGTTGCCCACGACCAAGTTCTGAGGCAAGGCGGGTGGCAAGTTCGCAAGGGTGCCCCTAGCAATGAAGAGCACCTCATAACTACAGCCCAAGAAGAAAAGCTGACTTGATGCACTAGTCTCCAGGTTTGTGGGATTTTTTTTTTTGGTTAATGAACAATTAGCCTTCACACCAGTTATGCCTCATGGAACAGATGCTTGTGTTCAACAGGCTGCTGTGCCAGACTCACCTCCATTCTGTATCTCCCATATACCAACTATATAACCACAACTTAAACCTGAAAGCAGAAGACAGAGAAAGACAAGCTCTGACACCCTGTTCCCCTCTGAGAAGCCCAATTCAGTTCTATTTACAAGGAATTCTGTGTTCAGACAATAAAAGGTACTTGAGCTAGAGAGCAAAAGAGCAGGCCTGATTTACTACTAAACAAGAGTACCCGCTAACTGACTTGTTGTTTGCCCTGTTGTTTGGCCAGGAATAGTTACCGATCCCCCCAGTCGACATGCAGGCCTTTTAACTAAGCATTAAAAGAACTACTTATAAAAATACAGATATCATTATATTACTTCACAGATCGAAAAACAGAAGCTTGAGAAAAGTATCAGATAACTTGTCCAGAATCCCATGATAGTAGTGGAGCCAGAATCACATCTACAGCTCTCCATCCTCTAACGCCCAACTGTCTGCATAATTTTCAGTCTGACTGCTGAAATCTTTTGTTGTGACAAGAATTTAAATGCTTTATATCACTTTTGACTTATAAACTATGAGATTAGTAAGATGCATTCAGGTTTTAAAAGTTTTCTCCAAGCAGAATGGAAATGTTTTAGTCTGAAACTGTGTGGCATGAGTTTACATTATCAGAAAGAGAAAATCACTTTGTATTCAACACAAGGATACATCCAGCTTGCCAGTGGAGCTGCCAAGCCTGACTTTTGCTCCGTACCCCATAGCCATGATGAACCAGATTAAGTACTTTGTGTTGCACCTCTCCCTCACAGGGTACTAGAAATAGCTCGTAACCCAACAGCAGGGAATAAGCCAAGTGGCTCAGCCTGCAAAAAAATCACATGCACCTGCTTGAAAACACAGCTGGAAAATGTGGCTTCTACCATGTTTTATAGCCACAATTCTTTGAGAAGGAGCTGAGAGCTGAACACCCAGTGAACATCAGCGCACGGTAACTGCTGACTGCATTTTCTGAGGTCCTGAGAAAATAGCAGCCGACATTTAAAATATCAGCCAAGAAGAATAGTTCAATCTGTAATACAATCATATAGTTATATTAATTAAGGATAGCTTCATAGCATTAATCCCAGACTGAGCTGGACAGTGCAGCCCAGGATGGCAGTGGGTGCAATACAGCTGTACGGCAGAGGTGCATTCTTACCACAGGGACCTTAGCACAAAGCTGCATCAGGGCTGATGCTCTTTGAATACTCTCCCAGCACCATCCTATTGGAAATTCCAGGTTGGACCTCTGCTTATTCATCCATAATGAGAAAGTCAGACTGATCCCTGTTATTCTATCCCGAGCCCAGCTTAACTCCGTTAACTATCAGAACAAGGGCATGCACTGTTAAGTTTGTACTTTCACATCCCTTAGTAGCTTTGAATCATCCTAGCTGTCAATGCACTGACATTTATGGTCTTCTACTATCACGCCTTTGTTTATGTTCAAAGTTCATTCATTGCCTTCTTCCATTAGGGCTCTGTTAACACATTCTCAGCCCTAGTACCTCCTGCTACCTTCCTCTTACTCAAACCATCAGAAGTTTCTATCTGTCACCAAAGAAGAGGTAGTTTCCATGGAAACTCTGAAGAGCAGGCTAAGTTAACGAGGCATAAACCAAAGACAGTGTCCTCAAGCTCACCCATTTTGAAAAATCTAGGTCAGGAGTGTTTGCTTAAAACATTCCACTCCTCTAAAACCATGTTCACTTGACTGTTAAGGATGTAACAAGAAGAGAGGCTCTAGCATACCCTAAACTTAGCATGTTTAATATAATACCATATGTTCATGCGAAAAAAAATCTTCCTTGTGATTTCTCCCAGCCTGTTTTCCACCTTCAGTTTCCTTGGATCAGCAACAGGCATCTAGTTTTATCATCCAGTTACTTATCTTCACTGAACATTTACTCTGGCCACCATAATTTGAATTTCAGGTAGTGTTCAAGTAACCTGCTATGATCTCACCGAAGGCAGGAGGTATTAGCTGTGTCATCCATTATAATCTCATTTAGAGGATCTACAGGAAGGGAGGGACTATGCACATGAAAGTCAAATTCAAATTCAATCTCAACTTAAGGAACAGACAGGCAGATGCCAAGGAATGAAACCAACAAAATTCTGCAATTGAGTTTGCTTACAGCTGATGCTGACTGATCTCAGCCACGGACTCCAAGTACAAATGCTGTAATGGACCATTCCGCAGTAAATTAATTAATTGCATTCAGTGGGTTTCCTTAGCGAGAATCACAGCTCCTCTCAGGAGAGGAAACAACCATACCAAGTGTTAGTGCTAAAATATGCTGTCAAGTATGAAAGGTTATGGGAGGCTGCTTCAGAAAAAAACTGCTGTGAAGGGAAATAACACTGATGATTTGCTAGTTATTTCCTTTGCTAATTGAAAGCAGATGTAATCAGTTGCAGTCAAATACCTTTTGAGATGCAACTATTTCACCAAAGGTACCCAACTTTTCAGGCATATGTCAATCTGATATCCACTATGTAGCTCTAGAATCTATGCTGATTCTGGGCCTTCAGTGCTTTGGAAGAAGACCTGTTCCCATTAAAACATGAGGTCTCTTAAAACAGAAAAACAGGCTTTTTCTGTTCACAGTTGATGGTGATGGGATTTCAGCTGTTGATGATAAGAAACAAAGGTCAAGGTAATACCTATAACCTTGTTACCTCCCGAGGTGTGCACGATGACAATTTCTGTCATAGTAAAAATCTATTGCAATCCACACTGTGTTTGGGGTGTTATTAAATATCAAGTCTGAAGTAAATAGAGCATTTTTCCGGCCAATGCCCTTTTTCCTGCCTAAACCCCTACATAATTTGTTGGTTTAGGAATGACGTATAGCCAGGACAGTTTGAACAAGAACAGCAGTCCCAAAAAACACTTTGGTATAATCCAATTAAACTAATTAAAATAATTATTTCCACTTAGCTTGTTACTGAACTGCTTGCTTGGCACCTCTTGAGTCAGCACATGCAAAGGTCAGGTGCCGCCTCTCTGAAGTCGAGAGGACACAAAGGAGGAGTGATGCAGAATACAAGTCTCTAGATGTTGTTGGTGGTTTAATTTTGCTCAAGTATGTAAGTTAATAGCTGGCAGGTGGAGAGCCTCTGACTTGTTTCATCTTGTCCACACACATCACACTTTTGCCCCTCAGCTCTTCCTCCACTCTTCAGTTTGGAAAGTTTTCTCTAATGGTGAAGTTAGGAAACAAGATGCACTGAAACCTCACAATTTCTCTGCAAAAGGGTACTTTGTGGTGCTGATTCTAGAATAAGAATCATAAGGTAGACAGCTTGCCCTCTAAATTTGCAACCAAAGTGTCTGCTATTCATGCCTATATATTTTGCAGAGTCTCTGGAGAAAAAAGCAATACATTTTAGAGAAGAAACAAATAGAGACATAACTGTCAAACTTATTTTCTAGTTTTTCAGTGAGCCTAAAGGAAAGTTTCCTTCAATTCACTCCATGCTCCCCAGTATAGCTTTGTCTCCATCACTTCACAATTTTCTAGCATGCCTGTCTGCTGCCAAATCCTTCCCTTGACACAACCACAGAATAAAAAAAGTGCTTTGCTTGCCTCACTTGAATCTTCAACAAGCCACAACGGCTTTCTTAATAACAGCCTTCTATGAAGAAGGACAAAAAGCAGTCCTCAGTCATTCCCACTGGACAACCATACAAACCAGACTGATTTTTTTCCCCCCATGTGTCAGCACTGTAGACCTCTGATATCACCTTGAATAATGCCTCTATTGGCTACTTCAGCAAGCCCCCCGTTCCTCTTCCCCACACAATACAACAAGCTATTTTTCCCCTTTGCCCAGGACCACAGGATTGCTGCCTTACCGTCTGCATTTGGCCCAAACAGGCATAAGCGAAGCTGGAGTTTTGGAGTTCCCAAAACAACAGTGACTTTGGTACAGCAGACACCGCTGTAAAGGAACCTAGTGGCTACAAAAATTGGAGCACCAGGGTTTTTCCTCACATGACCTCATGTTCTCCCTCCCCACTCTCATCTGTATCAAAAGTGCAAAGCTGCAGCGTGCACACTATCAATATTTCCCTCTGCCTGGGATTTTTATCGTCTACTGACATCTGAGGTTTTATGCTGTGCTTATGAGATAACCTCATGTGCCTCCCGGTGACTACAGAAGGTGTTAGCTGTCAGGGTTCGTGTCTTCATTCACAAAATATCTGCCTGGACTTCCAGAAGAAAAACAAATGAGCTTGGATTAGCTACTGGTTTAACTCTTGGGTGAAGTTAAAGAATTTAAAAGCATAACACAATAACACAAAGTAATACAGCCATCAGTCAGCTGATTGTTATGATGGGGAGAAAAAAAATAGCTTGTTCAGTCAGTCAATAGGTCTATTGATCTGAGGAGAACATAAATAATGGAACATAAGCCAAGCACACATTGATAAACGGCACAGAATAATCTGTCTCCAAACAGCACCTGCTGATTTACTGAACATATAAAATATGCCCATGAATCTATTGATTGCCATGGAATTGGATCAAAACATTGATCTCAGCACTGGCAGTAATCTGGCTGGGGCCCAAGAGACCAAAGTGTATGACAAATCCCAGTTAAGAATCCTTTAGGTTCCATCATGTCTTCTGTTGTTTCCAGTCAGAGGGGCTTTGGTGCATTCATTTATGTTGCTCCAGAACCTCTGGATTATCTTTAATCAAGGTTTCTGCTCTGAAGACAAACTGCACTCTGTCATTCAGATGTCCTTCTTCTATCCCAGGAAAGCAGCTGGATTAGAGTTTGTGTTATCCCAGGGAGATTGCGAGATGCTAATCCATGCTTGTGTTACATCTTGGCTGTGCTCCTCACACTCTTTGCTGACAGCTTTAAAAGGCAGGGCCATGAATTTATCCTAGCTTAATCCAAATTTATCTGCAAAAGATGCTACCTGAGACTAAATGTTCATGTATCATTTCTCCTGACTTCAGATCCCATCAACGCTCTCCCTAGGAAAGAAATATTTTCATATTAACAGTTTCTCTGTTAGCGCTCATTGCCATTCACTGGTCTGATTCACTGCAAAGGCATACACTGCTTCAGGCTCAGCCTTCCCCTTCACTCCTGGTGGACTGATTTAACGATCTGAATTAGAGAGCATACTAATTAAATTCAGATATCACATCTAAATCATGAGGTGCTGCAAATACCAGGGAAGGCAGGGAAAACAGAATCATAGAATCAGATAGGTTGGAAGAGACCCTTGGGATCATCAAGTCCAACCATCAGCCCTACTCTACAAGTTCTCCCCTACACCATATCCCTCAACACCACATCTAACCTACTCTTAAACACACTCTTTGACCACCCATGGTGATTCAAAAGTAATTCCTAAACCTAGGGAGTAAATGGAAAATCCTGGGAGATGTGTGAGAACACAAGTAGAAATGATTGGGAAAAGGGAAATAACACGGGAGAGAATTTCATAGCAGAATCACTGTGGAAAGTTAATGTTAAATGGACTGGAGAAAGTAAATCCAATCGAAACCTGGAGTAAAATATGGTATTAATGAAAACACCATGTGGTAAAGAAACTGGAAGTTTCCTTGATCAGAGGCAGGACATGTCTCCATGTTCCATTTATTCCCAGGATGCTTCAGGCCGGAAATAAAGCCAAAAAAGCCAAAGGGTGAGAGGAAAACCAAAAGTCATTTATAAGGATAGATATAGAGGACTAAATGTGAGTGGCACAGCCAGATGGATGGGGGAGGAGTAGAATGGCTGGCAAGGGCTTGCTAAGAAAACTACCATGGAAGAGAGGAATTTGCAAAAGCTCAGGGGGTTCAGCTGGAAAATAAGATAAATGGAGTCAAGCTTTGGAGGACAGAAGGGAAAAAAAAACAAACAAAAAAACCCTAGGGTTACTGTCCAGAAAATGGTGAAGTCTAAAAATCTGTTGGCCTGAAATATATTCGTAAGGGAAGTAAAACTGATGGCTAACATAAATCAGGAGTGGGCTAAAGGGCAATAAATAAAATTACTGTCTTTTTTGTGCATAAAAATGTTACTTTTTTAAGCACCAAGGGGCAAATCCTCAGCTGAACTTCACTAAAGCCTATACCAGTTTACACCAGCCAAGGTCTGGCACACCTGTCACAGCTCCCCCGTTAGTTACACACTGTAATTCACCCTGCCTCCACCCAGCAGAGTTCCCTTGCCCTTTATATTTGCGAGTTAATGCACCTTTTAGGAATTCAGACCTTCTGGATTGTCCCATCCTCTCTTTTGCTGTTACAGTGAGCAATACCCCCTCCAGCTGACAAACTATAAAATGACTTTGGTTGCTTGCTCTCAAAAAGACCCCTCTGTACCTCCTATCAGAGGGTTAGAAAACCTAACTTTATGCCTAAAGTGACTAAAACCAGTTTAAAAGCTCCCTCTTTCATTTGCTAACAAGATTCTCTGCTTCCCCTCACATGTACCTCTCCATAGCAAAAGAGGAGTAAATGACTCCTTGAATGAAAGCTGACAAATTGGAGGGAAGGTGCATTTTGATGGGAAACTAAAGATGGTACTACATGGCTTCTTCGTGATCACTTCCATAGGCGATGATTTGAACTAGACAATACTCCTATGGCCCCAGAACAGCCATGATTGCCAGGACCAGCCATGACAACAATTGCTTTACTTTTATTCAGCAAGTCAACAGTATTGAGTGGCTGGAGATACCAGACTGAAATGCTGATCCAGATGAGGTCAACAACAGTTCTGCCACTGCCGGTGATTTTGCTGCACCTACAGGCTCCAATGCTTGCACCACCTGCCATTGCTCCTCTGCACCAGGAATCCGTCTCCATCTGAGGTTCACACGTGCAAGGAACTGTTGTCCCTCCCCATTCCAGCCTTCCCACATAGTCTCTGAAGGCAAAACCAAACAACCTTTCACCAGGCCAGTATACTACCCTCCACGTTCACTGGTGCTTAACTTGCCCTGAGTCATCACCAATGGGTTTTTCACAGGGTTAATGATTTTTGGGAAGCTCTGAAAATGTTTAATGCAGAAAGAACAATGCAGAATCAAGTTCATGCTGGTAGGAGGCAGAAACCTCATGAAACTGGCCAGGCAGCAGCTGTGCCAGGAAAGGGGATTCAGCCCATTGCAGAGAAGGAACAAAAAAAAACCCAAAACCAAACCAAACCAAAAAAAACCCAATACCCCAAACCAGACCCTTCCTTTAGGAAAGGCAACAGAAATTTAATTAGAAGAAACATTTTACTTTATATGCAAATAATTGCACAGACCAATCAAAATCGTTATATGGCAGGGCAGAAGTTGACTGTAATTAAAACTGGGGACCAAATTCACCCCTTTGACACTGCATCCTGCAATATACGAGGAAATTAAAAGGCCTATTGAAAAACATTTTCCCTGCCAGGTATCTTCAATGACCCATTTTCAATAGGATTATCAAAGACAGTATTTCACAAGGGATAGAAATGGAATGGATTTATGGGGAATGATAGCAACATCAATTTACACAACTGGAAAAACAAAGTCTCAAATGAACCCTTCAACTATGAAGCAGAAGCCACTAACTTAACACTAAGCATAGGCTGGAGGAGCCACTCCAGGCTTAGATTTATGCTCAGAAATCCACATTTTTGAAAGGCCTGTATTCATTTTCTTTTGTAGGGCAACTTTCTGCTCATTTCAAGGCTTAAGCAGCATCATACACATTCTCCTGCACAGGCTCCCCCCCTCTTCTGAAAAATCAAATCCTTGAGAACAGTAGAGTTCAGGCTTTGCTGCTCCTGTCCAACAGCTGACGACAGAAGCAGCCAAACAGGGGAAGGTTGCTGTGCAATGAGATGTAGATTAGAGAGGAAAACCAGCGTTCTTTATCAGGTCACGCAAGTTAAATAGGAAGGAACTGGCTTACAAGTACTTCATACGCTGCATGTCCATGAATGCCTTGCAAATATTAACTAATCCTCACAAACCCCTTGTGAGATAGGTTAATATAAACCGTTTATACTCATGGAAGCAAACAGTGAGAGTGCCCAGAGCCTCTGTGCCTTGTTAGTGATTCAGGAACTGACGTAGTTCAGTCAAATACATCTTCTAATGCTCTCCAGCCCCTCTGGCTTCAATGTCAGCAGAAAACATGACCCATATCACGTTGAAGGTTCAAGTATGACCCAACCCCGTCAAGCAAGCTGAGACCTAGAATTTCATGGAAATTTGTGCTGGGATTATGGGAGGGGTGCGGGAGGACTGGTATGAGAAGCTAAGAAAAAGGCTGTCCATTTCAAGCTCAGCTTTGGAAATTTTGGGGTTGGTCCAGGTGTGACTCAGTAAAATTTGGGTGTGTGGCAGTCACATTCACACAGACACCGCAGAAATTCTCCACTTAGAGAATTCTCACCACCAAGACTGACAGGCTAAAAGGCATTTTCCCATGAAAGGCATGTCTCCTTACGTCTTTAATCCGGGAATTTAATATACTCCCTCAATAACTAAATTTACACCCTTATGTTCTGTCTCCTCAGCTTTATTTAATTTCCCTGATTACTAAGGGATGAGTTCAACTCCTTATTTAAACTGGTAAGCACAGAAAAAAAAAAAATAGCTTTTTTCTTCCTTTTTGATAGAAAAGGCCTTCATTGGCAACAAGAACCTGGCCAGTTCTATCCTATTTTCCTGCCTGAGCTCTGAGGCTGGGGGAAAGTGGCAAGAGAAGAAGTTTAGCCTCCCACACAATGACATCCAGTCTCTTGTGTCTAGGAGTGAAGAGGGGCAGCTGTGAGAGTGGGGACAGTCCAGTGCAGAACTGAGGAACCCCTCAGCCAGCTGAAATAAACCAAACAAAGAAAAAAAAAATAAGTCTATGCTTAACTTTTAGCTGACAATTCAAATACTTTAAAAGTTACCTTAGCCAGGGAAATGATTTCTCAAAGCAAGGGAGGCACATCTAGCAATTTGATATAGGAATGTAACCCAGGATCCCCAGGGTCTGTTCCCAGCCTTGCCACTGGCCTCCTGCATAACTGCAGGCTAGCAATCATTCAACATTTGTCCCCCTCAGTTTATTCTTTTCTATAGGGTGTTATAGTATTTAAATTTAGGACTTCACAGAGGATGTGTTCCTACAATTCATTATGTGGGGTGCAACGAGCTAGCTCGCTGCTTTGCCATCATAGCCTGAATAGCGACTGAATCGCTCCGTGCCTTGGTTTGCCACTGACATAAAGGGAATATTCACATGCTTTGAGGTCTGGGATGGAAAAGAGATGCAAACACAAAAGTGCTACTCTTCTATTGAGAAGAAGAGACAGGTTAAATTCTACCCTTTGGTTCCCCACTCCATTGGCATGAAAACATAAAGATGACAGGCTGGGCCCCCTTCTATTAAGATTTAAATTTAGCAAGGAACTGGAAAATTACCGAGAGCCTTATGTCTAACCTCTGCCTCAGAAGCAAATATGCATAATTTTTGTCCCATAGCTACATTTGAGCGAATTATCAAATGTCAGGCCAATAAAAGAACTGTCCAATGCAAACCTTATCTGCCCTAGAAGCATTTATCTGCTTACAATATCCTTTGTTAGCTAAACAAAACAAAATAATTGTTGCTAAGAAGTTAATATTGTTTAAGATTCCCTGTGGCTAACACACAGAACACTTTCCTGAGCTCCCCCAAACACATTCCTATTCTATTTTCTTAGTTTCTTCCCTCTCTTTTCCTTTCCCTGTGACTTGGCTAAGGCTGAGGTTTTCTTCAGGTGAACATGCTTTCAAGGCAATATGAACTTGGAGGCAGACAAACTTTTCGGCTGATACAGCGACAGGTAAATAGCTGTTCAGATTAGAGCAAACAATTAATTTGAAGAGAAGAATATAAGTAAAGTAATTCCCCAAGCATTACAGAGGAGCCTATTTGCTTTATCTCCTACCAGCTCACCTTTTTCTTTATTATTTCCCTAACCAGCTCGTAGCCTTTTAAACTTGTGTTGCCAGTGACCAAAATTCCTTAATCCAAACAGTAAATAACAGCAAAAAACAGTGAACAGCAGAATAAAAACAAAAACAAAGCAAAAAACCCCATAGCCTTCCAATACCCCCATGAATAAACACTCTGTAAGGCTTTCTGTGATATATTTCTTTAATTTGATCATCTTCTCTCATGCTGGGACAGTACTAGAAATGACACAAATACCCACGTAGAAAATGTAAAGAATCACTTTATTACCAGAACAATCTCAGCCAAGATGCCAGATGTAAAACATGTCCCTGGTAGAAGGCTGTCACTGGGCCACAGGAACAGAGCGCTGCTAACGTCCGTCTGGTGACACCAAGGCTGCACTTTGTACCAATCGGCTAAAACCACCCCATCCCCTCTCTACATTTCCATCCCTGCAGCACTGTAAGGCCCACCATTAAAAACACGCTCTTGCCAGGACAATTTCACCTGCCCTGTAGACATCTGCCAATGAAACTCTACTCACCAGAGGGGTTACCACTTCACATCTGACTGATGTGGCATTCACCAGCAGAAATCCAGAGAGTCAACTGGTTTGCAAGCTGTGATAACCCCCCCAGGATCCTTGCCTGCAGCTCTCACAGAAAGCTGTGCAGGGCTAATGAGGTCACAGTCAGCTGTGCCACCAGAGCTTGACAGCCTGAGCATCTCCACACCAGGTTTGCACCTGCAGCAGAGGCAGGCACAGGTAAGCTGAAGGTATGTAGATGAGACATACTTAAACCCAAAAACCCAGTAACACCCTTCTGCTTTCACAAAGAAAGCATTAAGAGTCCCTTTTCACAGAATATGCTTCCCTATCAGAGGTAACTACCTCAAATATTTGGCTTTCACTGACTACCAGTTGTTCTAGCCTAAGAATTGAGGAAAACTATTTTTGACATTCTAAAAAATTAAGTTTTTCATTTTACAGGCAAAACGGGCAGAGAAGTGGAGGAAGGAGTGGAAGCTGCACAATCTAAGGATCGGTCTGAGTGTCTATGACAGACCTTTGAAGGGTTTAATTTCAACAGGCTGGCAGCAAGAACCCCCCCTTAAGCTTTGGAACAGTCCTTATAACCATATACACATGACACACTCCTCTTCAGCGAGCGCAAGGGGATTGAAATCCAATGAAAACTTGTGGCCTGTGCTCAAATTCACACTGAATTTCAGCTGGCATCGAGTAGGCTTCATGATGAGAATAGTGCTCAGACCTAAACGTGTAAGAGCCAAGCAGTGACAGGGAAAGCAGGCTGGCTCTCTGCACTGAACATATTCAACACCCTTTGCTAACTCCACAAGGCAGAAAGGTATGAGAGACATCCCAGCATATTAGGAATGGCTGTCAAAATTAAAGTACGATCATCAAATGCATTGACAGAGTTTGTCTGGCAAAGGAACTTTGGAGTCTGGCTTTCCTGGGGGCTCCTGAAATAATATTCCCCAGAGATTTACCAAAGACTGCAATAGTTAGTGAGGATGCATCATTGCCCCACGCTGGGCAGAATTAGAATCTTCCACCACATGTCATCAACCACTACAGGAAAAAACCTCATAGTGACTCATTCTGCTGAGGTGCTAGAGATCTGCAGCTTCAGAGCACAAGGAATTCATCTGTTCACTGGGAACTCACGAACTCACACCTGGCAGTGATGTACAGCACAGCCCAATTGGGGTGCTCCCACATGACCATGCTTTTCTTCTTGTTGTGTTTTGGTTTTTTGGTGTGTTTTTTTTGTGTGTTTTTGTGTTTTTTGTCTGTTTGTTTTTGTTTGGTTTATTTTGTTGGTTTTTGTTTGGTTGGTTTTTTGTTTTGTTTTTGTTTTGTTTTTAATCAATACTGAGAAAGTCTCAATTCAAGTGTGAATTTGAGAGCTAGATGGAAGAATGCGCTCCTTCTCAGGCCAGGGAAGATCAGTCAACAAAACCAGATTAAATGAAACACTAAGTGGAACAGTTCCAAGCCCAAGAAAAGTGATGCTGAGATCAGAAAGAGTAACTCATCTCAGAAATACCTCCCTGCCCCTCCACACTTAGATACAATCACAGGGCAGAACACAACTAAAAGATTCAAAGCATCCATCAGGAAGAAAAAACAGAGCCCTGGATCTAAATTCTGGAAGGAGTATTCGCTCCTGCCTTCAAAACATTTCATAATCTGCATTCCTGATTGATTGGAATACCCTTTTTCAAAGCTGCAGAACACTCGCACTTTCTGGAACCAGTAACCAAGATAAACCTCCCAGGAACTAAGGACTGTCACAAACCTCCCACTTGCTGATCCAGAACATAACTCTTCCAGCAGCTTTCACAGCCACAAGCACAGATTACAGAAACACCCATCATATGTGCACACCTAAAGTCTTGCAACGGCAGAACACTTCATGGCACAGACAACCCATCCCCGCAAGGAGCACAAAGGGAGTGCTGGTGACACACAACAGACTTCTCATGTCACGTCACTTCAAGGCACAGTGCTATGCTGGTGCCTGGGGCAGAGGGAATGGTCAAGCAGGATGAGACAGGAGGTTTCCAACTCCCTGACTGGGGTAGTGCATACTTCAATGAGACCAGGAGTCTTCCTTTACAAATCCCTTCCTGCCTTGCTTCACCCGATGGTGCACACATCCACCTCTGCTGCATGCAGGTTCACCCGCCATGGACCTTTAGTCTAGAACTACAATAGCCCCTATAAGATCCCCCTTTCTGCCACCTCAGCTCATACAAGCTACTACCTACTATTTTAGGTTTTACATAGCAACATGATTGGGAAAACAGAAACCATGAGTTTGGGGATGATTTCCCTCCCTCCCCTCTTTTGTTTGGTTTTCTGGAACTACTTCATCCCAAACATTTGTAAATAGTGCCTGGAGTTACATTCCAAGTTCCAGCAGTAAACACTAAACTAGCTAATATATATAGAAGGGTCCCTGTTCTTCCAGTGTCTCCAGGCAACCCTGCAATACAAAGTTAAAGCACAGCTATTTGTTCAAAAAGTGTTTTCACAGATATTTCCTCTTCCCGCCCCCCCTTGACTTTTTCCACTAGGCACTACTCGTATTTATCATTTGGAGATTCTGATCCCTTTTTCCTTTTGAAAACCCTTATAACATCTCAATTTAAGAGTAGCAAAGCATAGACACTTAGCTTATAATAAAGTTTGATTTACTTTAGGAAGAACAAAAGAAAAAGAACAAAAGTTTCACAAGAACACCTGAACATTACTCCCTCATAACATGCTGTGGTAACTCTGGAAACCTTCCCAAATGCTAATGAAACCAGAATGCTGTTGGAAGACAAACAAACAAACAAACAAACAAACCAAACAGGTGGTTTACTATATCCTACCCAATACTAGTTCAAGTTTTTCGAATAAAATGATTTCTCTCAGAGAACATGGATCAGGCTGGACTAACATTTTTCCAAAGGAAAATATCAATTTTTATTAAATTTTCCAATTGAGAGCACTTTGGAGTAAAGCCAACATCTCAAATAGGAAGTGTTTTTAATTTCAAAATGTCAATTCAAAATGAAAACTGTTACTTTGACATATTGGGCACCTTTATTTCACTGAGCAATGTTGACATTTCATGTTGACATTTCTTATTTGAAGACCTCTTCAAAATATTTTTCTACTGTATGGTTCAAAATTTCAGCTTTTCCTTCCTATTCCGATTAGAAAACAACTTTCCTGCCATTTGAGCTTTCTGTTGGGCTAAAGAAGTCTCTTTGCTGCCCTCAGTGCCATTCTTCCCTCATGAAGTGCTCGACAGAACATAGTTGAAATTTTTTGATCTGAGTAACAGCCAATTAAATACTGCTCATTTTACAAAAATGTAGAAACATTTATTGTTTTCAGCCTTTGGGATGAGGGCAGAGGGAAAAATAAGGAAGAAAGCTCTGAAGATGCAACAACAGATTTTGGCAATAGCATTCCTGTGCCATTTTTTTTGCAAAGCAGCCTTAGTGTTTTCCAGCATCTTCATGCGTCCACCAAGCTAAACACCGGGTGACACCAAAGTTATGAAATCAACTCTTACTTCCTTCTACAGAAGAAAAGCCCACTTCCTAAATGATAATTTTTGCCTTGACAGGATCTGGAGTCATGTAGATGAACTAGGAAAACTAGCCTGACACAAGGAAGAGCTGAAAATTAATTTGTCACATTTATTAAGTGCAGAGTAGTTTACACATCTCAAGTGTCCAGAATGAACTCCCATTGTCTTTTCCAGGCAACTCAGTTTCCAACAGTGTCTTTTTCAGAGGGTTTTGTTCCTCAATTTACCAAAAAGGAAGTAATGGGTGCAAGGGCAGATGCTGATTTAGTAAGTGCACAGACTCCGATTGGGCAAGATGCTTTTCCTGAAGTTGTTTATGCCGAGAGCTGGCTTTGAGATGCTGAGGTCAGCAAGAGAATATAGTTTATGGTTTGGCCTCAGAGTTACTGTGTAATTTGTCTTCCAGGTCCTGATGTTCAGAGGAAACTGTCTTCAGTCACAGCATTTTTCCTCACCTCAAAACTAAATCTTGGCTTGTTCTTGAGCAGGTGAAGATCTCTGATGATTACTTACTTCTTGAGCACATAGGGTGATGGCTAGGAACAAAGGCAAGGCCCACAGTACATTTCTTCTCCTTTTGAAGAATTCCTTAATTCTAGCAGCTTCACTACAGAATACAGCAAATTCCACTAAGCATGATAGGACCAGTGGAACAGAACTGTTGATCAGTGATTTTACTTTGACAGTGGTACCTCATAAAAATGACCCCCTAGGTCTTTGAAGCTCCATTATAATTATTTAGTTCCAATGGTAACACAAGGAGAACATCACTAAGTTATTTCCCTGGAACTTCACACTGAAAACAGTGGCACAGAAGCCTCTGAAAGATGTAAATGGCTGTTCAGCCACTGCAACGTACTTCCCATTTCATTGCTCCCGTACATCAAGGGAAATGGTAGTTACAAGGAACAATGTTCTCACAGTTCCAAAACACAGGACTAAGCCAGAAAGTCAACAACCCTGTTCATGCTTCTGGTGCAACTTCTACATAGTGCTTCTCTCTTTGTTTTGATTTCTCTTTTTTTTTTTTTCTTTTCTCCTTTCCAACAAAAATAGTCATACCAAACTAGCCAGAACAGAAGGGAAACAGTTCAAAAAGTGTTTTTAAATCACTTTTCCATCTCAGTTGGACAGCATGGCAGATATTCATAGTTTTGCTTGCAGCAACAGGGCTGGGTGAGTAGAGACTGCCTTGTGTGCTCCCAGGCACATCAAGATGGCAAGGAACATTGGTTTTGGTGATGAGCTTCTGTCTCAATAGGATCAGGGCTGAAATATTTGCCACCTTCCTTCTAGTGTAAGGTAGTTGCTCAAGCTTTGGGCACACACAAGCATCACCTCCCTTAAAGCTTTGTGTAAACAAACCTCTTGGCAGGAGCTCACATTTCTGGATTAGCTCTGCGCATAAATATGACTTCATTTCCTTAAAAGCAAAAATCAGCTGGCTGAGGGCTGAAGCTTGTTTGGTGATAAACTCTGCCTTTGCTCTGTCTCAGCCCTCAAAAGATGACTATAAGCCAGAAAAATAATTCAGACGCACAACCAGTATAATAGCTTGGAAGAGTAAACTTTTCCAAAAGGAAACAGAGATTCACCACCAAAGAAAAGTGTGGCTCTGCAGTGGGACAGGGCAGTGTGTGATGATGCGCTTCCAGTTATCTGAACCCAGGGAATATTACTGTCCCGCAGCCCAGGAATTACGCTGCATCACCCAGATGGGGAAGGGAGGGCAGACCCACCCTGTAGGTTATGGGAATCATTCCTCCTCAACCCACAGGCAGGCACCCGAGTACCAAAAAAACCCTTTTCCAACAATGGTGCCAGGTACTACTCTGGACTTAAGTGTCTCCCCATTCTCCAACGCCCCTTTCCTGCAGACAGCCTGGCCTGGTTTCTGAAAATAGGATGTGGTCCTCACACAAGGGCTTGTTCCAAAGCACCATGAAATAATGGATGACCTTAAATTATTTCGGGCCATACCTACTACAGAAGGTCAACTAGAATTAAAATCCCAAAGACATAGAAAAGCCTGGCATCTAGCAAGAGTGAAAGGGCAGGAAAGGTGATCTAGAGTTCTTGGCAGAGGAACTGACTTCTTCCCCACTCCGATTTTTACAGCTGTTCCTGTCAGATGCTCCTAGGAGGGTGTCAACTTGGTAGGCTGACAGAGTAACAAGTTTTCCCAGTAATGGAAAAACAACTGCTGCTATTGTAACAAGATGGTAAAACCAAAGCCCTCCAACTCCTGAAAGTCAAGAGTAAAATCCGCAGACCCCTTGTAAATCAAGAAGATGAACCCAAGGGGCAACCACTTAAAAGAGGTGGACCAGATCCGCAGTGTGACTTGGATACCACCATGTCAATTTATACCATATGAGGGATCCATCCTGCCTATTTTAAAGCAGCAAACTTTGACTAGATTAGGCTGGCCTTAATCACGAAAACGTTCTCTTTAGGGAACGGCTGTCACCCAAAAGAGAATTAACAGAGCACAGCCATTGTTAGCGGGAGAATGGAGGCCAAATGTTTTTCTGGCCACCCCCCCATGGAAGGGTTGTGAGGTCAGAAGTGAGAAAGAAGTCTCCTTGCTAGCTCTACTGGCTCCCCAGCAGGACTCCAACAGGTTGCAGAGCTAGATTTCCCCTGGACAGGACTGCACATGCTCCTTCAAAATACATGCTTGGCAGGAGAAAACTTGGAGAGGAAGCAAGAGATTCAGAGAATCAAAACTTCAGACTAGGTGCTGTCTTTGCACACTCAGCCAGCAATCTGGAACTAACGTATCTGCTAGCAAAATGTAATTGCTGTCATCAGCAATCCTCGTTAAACACTTCAACTGCCCCAAACTAGCACATCATTGTATATTCCTTCCTTTCATGTACCAAGTAGCTGGCAGGTGTCCACCCACCCAGCTTTCCCTATGGGAAATAACAGCACGATTCCTTCAACAGCAATCACTCCCTTTCCACCAAATCTTGTCTCCAGGATTCTCAGCTGTACATAATATACACCCTCAAGTGTGACAAGCCATTTCCACCCTCCTCTATTAAAAAACATGTCGGATCCAGCAACGTGGTTTGCTAGAGACAAGGCAAACGTGCAAGACAACTAGAGACATCTTGCCAACGGCAGAGTAGCCTGGAACAAGACATGAGAGCCACCCAAGGCACAACTTCGTTCCCCTCATTTGGTTTATGCGAAGACTCAAAACCCACCTGGACACGCTCCTGTGCAACATGCTCTAGGTGGATCTGCTTTGGCAGGGGCATTGGCCTAGATCTCCAGAGTTCCCTTCCAATCCTATAGCATTCCACCTCTGGTTTGCATAAGTCCTTCAATAACTCCCAAGAGCTATGCAAGGGGTGGCACAGCTGTGATTTGCAGTCTCCTGATGGGTTCAGTTGGGTAGGCAGCACTTCTGACCACACGCACTTCTAAGGAAAGGCTCAAATTGCATTTACTGAGAAACAGGGTCCTTCACCCTCTCCTCATTGTCATTTTCCAGTGACAATGGAGAACTGCTCATTGGGGTCAGACAACTTAGTACTATGCATCAACAGTCTGGGACTTTTCCAACAAGCTGTTGCTGTCTATTAGCATTGCGTCCACAGGACATTTGGATAGCACTGAAATGAAGTGACTTATGGCAGGTCTCTCTCAGGTGAAGAGGATGTTTCTAAACACTTCAGCTTCTGTTTCCAAAACATTTTTTGGCTCAAGGAGTAAAGCTCTCTGGAACATAAGGTTTATGCTGCTGTTTTAGAAATATAACCTGATCCCACTTTCTAGCAAGAGCAGAGGCCAAGGTTCCTGCTATCATTAGGAAGGTTCTCATAGTCTATTTTATTAATATTGATAAAGTATATAACGAAGTCTCCAAAACCTCTTCAGAGATTTAGGGCAAGATTTCATGAAAACCCCATCATCTCCTTATGACTAAGGAAGACACTTTGAAGACATCCATTTCTAGCAGGACTTAAAAGTTCTGTGCTCATTATCCTGGGATTCCTTTCTCTGCTTAACATAAACAAGAGCATACAGAGAACATATGTCCAACTCGTGCTGCACAAGCATTGTAGGAGTAAAACATAGGTGTTGGAAAAGCTTAGCTTGTTCTCCAGAGCCACAGCGCCTGATGTGGTTAACTAGGTTGCACTTTCTTTTGAGGTCCCAAGTCTTTATCCTTTGTAAGTAACATTCTTGCTAACAGCTGAAATTCAGCATACCTGGCACAGTTCACGAAAAGTAAGCCTCTAAACCCTTTTTTTGTTCACTTTCTGCTGACCACTATAGGACCTGGAAGGCCCTGCATGGGTGTCTGCGCACACAGGGATGCGTGTGAGTGCACACGTGTGTGCATGGCTACGCATCCATGTGACCAATGCCCTCTAGAGGGAATCAGAGACCCAGCAAGACAGTTGCTCTGAAGCCAAGGATGCCAGAACTGAGTACTGCTGGCCACAGCTGCTGAGACCACTCTCATTATTGATGTTCTCAGCTAAAAGCCTACTGCCAAAGGTGTTTCATGAGAAGTGGGTTGGGGTTTAAAAAGATATTTATGCAGTGGCATTCTCTGGCAACTACTATCGCCCCCCTTGGATGACATTTGACAGAGCTGACTGCGTGAATGAGTTCCCTCCCCAAACACTGTGCTGAGTACTGGGGCCAGGGAGGCAGAAAAGATGAATTGGAAGATAATCCTCATTTGATGAGGCCTTTGCAACAAAGGGCTGGTTTAAGAGCACCTACTGGTAGGAAAGCACCTTAAACTGAGCATCTTTGAAGGTGATCCATTGCCCAGGATGTGTCAGAGACAGGGAAACACTGGGTGAAACCTAAGTGAATTCATTTCCTCTACCACTGGAGCTTTCAGCCAGGTCAGAGCCAGTACAGTTACAGAAAAGAGATAATTGCTTTTAGCGTTGCTATCCTTCTCCAGCAATCCAATGCATGCAGACAACGTATCTCTTGTCAGGTATTTCTGAACACTAGTTAGAGAGGTAGCCTTGAACCAATTTGGCCTTTCTGAAAGTGCCTGCACAGGGAGCTTTCTCTCCCAATGCAACCTTGAACTAACATTTCTATGTATGACTTTGATCTATAGACCCTGACATGAGCACAGCTTTCATCAGGGAGCTGTCATTTTGGAGGAAGGATCCAATGGAATGAATATATTTATATCTCAAACACTTTGTAAAGCAGTTACATACAGTACAGTCTATTCTCTTCCATTGCATATGTATAAATAGTCTCCTCCTCATCCAGGGGTCAGTTGAGCTGGTGTCTCAGTGCCTGCTCCAAACTGAGAAGCTCACTTTGTGTCTGCTTGTGCCTATTAACTGCTCTGGGTACATGATTTTCTGCTCTCACAAAGGCTTTAAATCCTGACACCACAGAACCACCAAGAAGCCTCTGAGACTCTTTTAAAACCTAAAAAGCAGGTGCTTGCCTAAAAATCTTACCTGTAAGACCTCACCACCAAACACTGTGAAGACATACCAAGTTGGGCCTGCCGCAAAAACCTCAGCTAGGGGAACAACAGTAAGAGCACTCACTGGCTTCTGTTCCTATTTCAGCCAGTAATTTTGTGGCCAAGAGCATATTACAGGATGTGGGAAAGCAGAATTCATCCCTGGTCTTCCCAGTTTAGGAGTAGGGCTTGATTCCAGCTTTCCAGTGTCCATGTGTGTACTTGGCACAGTACAGCCTAGGTCATGCTGCAAACCCAGCCCTTCTGGTACCAACCAACAGAAAACACTAAAAGTATCTTCCTTAACTTTCTGGTCTGTTCTATTTATGGCTGCCAACACAGGATCCTTTTTATTTAGTGCACACTTTACTAGCTCCTGGAGACCAGTATCCCTATTGAGGTAGAATCTATAATTCTGCAAGTTGAGAGGGGTTCAAGAGACTAATACGCTCAAAAGACCTTCATTTTTATCAGGTCTAAAAGGCCTATAAAAGGCTTCCTGGCTGGCAAACATCCCACTAACCCCAGCCTTTTGCTGAGACTGAGAAAAGATGGACCAAGGAACTGGTCCAAGGGCGATGCTGGACCAGCTTAGGAATGGGGGGAACCTGTACTGGGTTCCTTCAGCGTTATCCTTCCTCTAAACCCTGAACAGTATCTGCTCTCCAATGTTTTGTGCAGTCTGGCTTTAAATGCCTGGAGCATTGAAGCTCCTTGAGTTTAGACAGACCAACAAGCCAGCAATTAGGAAACCCTTTGCCAAAAGACATCTTACATATTGCTTTTGCCTTGTGTTTATCATCTTGCTACTCTTGTTCAAATTATTTATCCCTCAAGGACGTTTATTTTTTTGTACGTACTTTTTCTCCTCAGAGTGGGACTTGGTTTCCCACTGACTACTGGACCTTAGCATTTGCAAAACTTAACAAAGAAACACCCAATAACGTTTTATGGTTATCACTAAAAAGTCTAATGCTTAATTTTAGTCATTCTTCAAAAAAAGTGCAAGAAATTATCTTTCCAAACCTCTGGCCAAGTCTGCTGGCCAGATTTATTTATACATGATCCCAAAATCTTGAATTCATAATAGTTCCAGGAAAAGAGAAAAAAGGAAGAGAAATGCACTTTATGGGACCTTTGGTTAAGTCCACATCTATTTCTGCTTGATATCCAAAGCCAATTTGAGCTCCCTGACCACCACCATTCTCCATTTTAGACTTGTTTGTGTAATTTCTAAAAATAGAGAGGAACTATATTTTTGTTACATTAGAACATGAGTTTTTCTTAAAGACTGGGATGTTAAGGAAAGAAACCACTAGGGGAAAAGGCAGGAAAACGTTCAGAACATTTCCTTCAGCCAGCTTCTAAAACACACTGTGCGTTTCCTCTCCGCATGAGTTGGAGAACAGTTTTGGAAAACCGTTGTTTCTCACACGCTTTCATCTCATGTCTGGTTTCAGAGACAAGTATTCACAGCTGCATGAAACAACTGAGAATCTGCTATTTGCAATTATTATTCTTTTCTTGATCTATAAGGATCTGGAGTGCTTACATATGGCTCCTTTTGTCCTTTCAGTCCCCTTCCTGTCACCAGCCTGCTGGCTTTGTGCGGGGCTGCCCACATCTCACCCGTAGGATTTCCCCTCCATACAAAGCTGGAAGGCAACCACAGCCCTACCATTTGGTCTTGCAGAAGGGTCCTGAAGACTTTGTAGTTCTATCCAAGTCATCCCACTCTCTTCAGCTACCTCAGTCAGCTACATGGACAGCATCAGCAGCTCAGGACTGACACCACTAAGATCCAGCGGTACCAAAACTGCTTCCCTTTTTCACACCTCTATTGGCCAGACAACAGACTAGGGATAATTACAGTTGCTTTAAATCTAAGCAGAACCAAACATGTCAGACATGCTTTTCTACCAAGGTACTCTGTACTTAGGAATGTACATGGCAGTTTCCCTCCTGAGGAGTTTTAAGAGCTTCGAAAACATAATTAAGCTTCATCATTCCTGAAGCTGGTAATGTTAGAACGCTTTTTTTCCAAGGTGTGCAAGCTGAGGTTCATTAACTGGTTCAGTATTACACATTCCCATGGCACTGGTGAGAAAACCGCCAAGACTAAGTGTCGATCCTCACTTCTGCTGCTGTGAGCCATAAGGCACTTATGACCAGCCCCGCTTTTCTCCCTGCCTCTCTCCCAGCGGGACTCAGTGAAAAATATGATCTTATCTTTCCTGGACTTGCCACTTTCACTTCTGCAGACACCACAAATTATACCTATCAATCTCTGGAAATACAAGTTAATCCTATTTCAGAAGCATGTTCTTTACCTGATGACTGTTTGTTTGATGTCATCAATGATGTCCCCCACTGTGGGAGGATGTGCAGGTAGACCATGTGCAGGTTTGACCATGTCAGACACCAGCTGCTGCATCCTGACCCCTTACCCATGCAGAACAGGCCCTTGCTATTGTACCAAGAGAAGGAGCTAAACAGCATTCACAAAAGTATCCAAATTTGGTCCTGAATGAGTGCCAAACACCTGAGATCTGCATAGGAATGGCCTAACCTCGAAGAAAACTCGTGTTAAATTTAGCTATGCTTCCCTTAATACCCGTGAACTCACAGGTCCTCCTGTCAGGACAGATCAGGTATCCATAAAACGTTAGCAGGTTGCACTAAGATGAACTACCTTGCTCCTTTAACTCACAGCTGCCAGTCTACACAACCTTATGCAGTGCTAGGAACATAACTGACATCCCAACAGTGTGTTCTGAATGTGGTACTTTCAGACAGGAGAGGTAGAAATCCACTGCTAACAGTAGGCAAAATTTCCATGAGTCCTGTGCCCTACAGATCACTTCTCTGTACAATACCAGCCTTCACTCTCTTCATAATATTCCCACCCACATCCAGGGGTCCTGAAGGTTGTGTGGTAGAAGCCAAGAATCAGACTAAGTGAAACAGCCTGACTTACTCCAGCATACAATAGCTGATTCTTCTCATCTGGGTAATACATCCTATCTTCCACCTAGTGCACCTCCAGGAGCCTACAAGTGAACACGTGCAAGAGAACAAAGGTGAAATCTGTAAGGACAGCATTTACCGTGTAGGACATGAACAACTGCCAGACAACACCAGAGACCTGTATTTGTCTTCTGGAGAAGTACCTTCTGAGTGCCAGCAAAAGGGCACGTAGCTGATCTAAGTTTGCCAGGTCCATTTTTAGCACAAGCAGCTCCCATTTGCCTGCTTCTCCCCTGCTCACTGTGTCTTCCCTTCCTGGCACACGGCAGCCCTGAGAGGAAAGTTACTGTGCCCAGGGAGGGCTTGGCACCACGCTAATGTACACTGACAGTGTGCTTTCTTCCCTGGCACCCAGCCACGCACAAATCCCCTTCCTGAGTCACTCCCAGTGAGAAAACCAACACCGGCATTCTGCTCTGCTGAAACGGTAAGGCTGAGGGAGCAAACATAAAAGGAGCTGCCTATCAGAAGGGGCCGGGGATGAGCTGATGTCTGGAAGCACTGGAGGGAAGGGGAGGGAATTCCTATAAGTGCAGTGTAACACTGATTAGGGGAAAGAAAAAACACTGGTAAAGGATGCTGGAAAAATACCGCTTGGCAGAGCAGCTGGTATACACTTCCACCAGTGACCTATAGTGAAAGTCAAGCCTCACAAGCCAAATTCGCACTTTCTCCTTTTCCTTTTATTATTGTTATTGCCGTAACACTTCTCCCAGCCACCAGGGCCAGTTTCGCCCTGCTCTGTACCGATGTGGCAAGTACCAGGGTTGAAACAGGGACCAGCAGAGCAATAAAAGCAGGATTCTCTGAAGCTCGAGATGGAAAGCCAGGCCAGCCAGCTGGGAGCTATAACAGACCAATATCCTCTGCAGATCAGGCACAGATGTGGACATGAAACCACAGGCCAGTGTTACACAAACACATCGTGAGGACAAACCATGCCTTAAGTGTTTACAGCCCAAACAGGCAACAGAGGCAAAGGAAGAGCAGAACAAGAAAAAGATTGCCAGCTAAGGTGAGAAACGAGTCTCTAGTTTTCTCGAGAGCAAGATCAGAACATGGAAGTTAATCTTGACCTCTCAATTAATAGAGAAGTCATTCACAAAACCACGCTTCTTCTAACAGACTCTTTGCATTTGTACATGCCAGATCCAGAACCGGAGGGGAACCCGAGGTGACATTTTCTCAAGTTGCTTGGCCAGAGTTATTGAAGTTACTACTTACTTTCAGCTGAAGTGAAACAGGTGGAAGGGAACAAGTCAGAGACTTACTTGGCTAAAGGTAACCTGTAATTTGTCTTCTGCCTTGGTAAAAAAGCAGAACAAATGTCAGCAGAGCTCCATTCAAGCACTCCGATGACTAGTGCCCTCGGAAACCTTTAGATGCAGCCTCTAATACACGCCTCTGGAGGCAGAAACATGGCAGTGTGTACAAGTCATAGGTCACTGTGCGAAGTCACCTCACGGTGAGCCAGATACTAATAACAGGAGCATCTCAGGCATGTTTGGGACCATTTACAGAATCACCAGCTGGCAATTCCTTCCTGACCTTTCCTTACAGCAAATGCATAAAAAGTCAATATATAATCACATAACTGATTACACTTACTGCATACTTGAAAGCAATCCTATGCTCCGGGCTGCTAAGAGCTAGGTTGAAGAGCAGATTTCTGTTTCCAAAGTCCTCTCTGACCAAGTAGTGATTAGATGCTACAGAGGGCCCCTGGCTATGACTGTGAGCCATTTCTCTCAGCCCTTCCTCCAACACCTATAAGCTCTCAAAGTTGCTTCTAGCAGCTTCAGTTGTGCTTCTTTCTCGAGAGCTGCCTTGCTTCCTGCCTCATCCTACTCCAACAACTCCCAAGCCTCCTCTTCTGCATGTCACCAATATTTGACCAGCGTTGCACGTGTCAGCATTAGCACACAAACATTCTCCTGAGAGGATGGATAGAGACACTGATACCATAGAAGGATCAAAACGTGCTATTGCAGGAAGCAGGAGGAACAGCTACCTGAGGAATCATCACCACCTCCTACAGCACTTCCACCTTCAAGTGGTTTCTTGATAGATAGGTAAACGTTGAGATGCTTGAAACCATGGCTGCATGAAAACATGACAGAGTCTGGATGCATTTTCCTCTTTCTTCCCTTTCAGATACTCTAAATTGAGAGTGCCTTTTTTTGTTGTTGTTGTTGTGTGTTTTTTTTAAGACTTAAAATACACTTTGAAACTTTGGATTTGAACAGACGTACCCATTCATACTTGCATCTCCCAAGATCAGGTCTCATACCAGGCACTGGTGGTATGACTACAATGCCACAAGTAGCTGCCCTTAAAGCAGTCAGCCTCATCCTGTCTCCTGACACTATGACACTATGTCATGACAAGAGCATCTTCCCTTGTGCATGTTCATATTTAAAAGCATCTGCACAACCCAAGTATGCAGCACTGGCTCATACAGGCCCTCACCACCCATTTGTTAACAGTGATGCCCACAGAATTTCTTCTGGAATGGCAATGAAGCAGCATAGGTGCTCACCAAATCAGGATTAACCAAAACTACTCAGTCTACGTAAAAAGTGCAAGAGGAAAGCATGCTTCTGATGTGCAGGATGAGGCTTCACAGCACTTCAAATTATAGTAAGAGCCTTCTATACCCAAGCTAAATAAAGAAGTCATCAGTTGCTCCTAGAAGCAGAGTTGGGATGATGAAAGATGAAGTTGAGTTATCTCCATATCTTATGGTTGAGGACCCTTGCACTGCACTGCGTGGGTATTTTCTTGGCTTCCCCTCCTTACCCCAGCATACAAAGATCCTCTTGGACTACCCTGTATGATTGCTTTGGGATGAAGCCTTTGGTTTATCCAAAACATGGCTTCAGGCTTAAAAGATGTATATACGCACACATGCATATCTGTACACAAATGACTCTGTGTGTACACACATACATGGTGCTTGGGACCAGTCCTGTTGAGTCAATGCAGAAACACCACTAGAGCAAGGTCAGTGCTCCTGCAAAGCCCAAATCACAGACTGGGGAACGTCTGTAGTGAGATGAATCAGCAGAGAGATGACTTTTTTTCACCACCTGGTGATCTAACATTGAGTGCCTCTTCATGCTCACTTAAAACAAATCAAAAAGACAAGTTATACCTCCTCGGAAAAAAAGCCCATGCTCATTGCAATCACCTCCTCATGCAAACAGCAGTACCAGGTGCTGAAGTGATATCGATACCCTTGAACTTATCCTTGTATGAGTCATCTCGGAGATTGCTGAAGCTGACAAGTTATTTAAAAATCACTGCCCATGGATTACATTCAAAGCAAGCTTTAAAATATTTTCTAATTATTTTTGCTTCCACTCCACCGAACATTGTTAATCAAGAGCTATTTCCAAAACACGCTATATTGTAGCTGTGCTACACTCCACAGGAGATGCATCAATTGGGTTGGACGCCTTCCAGCTCAAACTGTCAGATGACCAAGCTGTCATCGTTCTTAGAATAAGGTGCTCTTTATGGGCAGGGAATTTGTCTTTTCTCTTTACTTACACAAAAGCCAAAGGGGAGTGCATGGCTGTGGGGAAATCAAGCTGCCAAGCTTGGTTCTGTATTTTGGTGTCCATTTACTACCAGTGATACAGGTAAGACTTTTCTTCATTTATTCCTGGTTTCATTTCCTAGGCTGTTATTTGTGCTGCACATAAAGATCTGGTCTGTACTCTGCCCATGGGGGCATGACGACGTGCAATACTCAGCCCCTTCCTACCAGTGCAGCAGGAGGAAATCGGAAGCGATTTTACAGCTCCAAGGTCTTGGGATCCAGCTCTTAACTCTTGCACTGATTGTTGGCCCTGGCTAACGCCGTGCGATACACAGCAGCTTCTGCTCCCACAGACTTCACACTGCTGGTTTTCATCTGCTTTGCATTCCTAATTTTTTTTAGATCCAAAGCTCAGTATGGGGGGAAAACACAAATACAACACCAAGCAAACCTCAGTGCTTCAAACAGTGATACCTGAAAATATCCCAGCTAGAGCAAAAACCACAACAGGTTCTAAAAAATAGAGATTGAGATTTCTCTAAAAAAGTGACTCTTTCCTCTTTGGAGTTTTTCTGAGCTTCAGAATCCTTTTCATGATGCCCCTCATTTACAATTAGTAAAATACATGAAGTTATCCATGTTTCATTGTTTTGAAGTTTCATCCTAAAGAAATGTTAGGAAATTCTTTGAAGAAAAAAATAAAAAAGCTTTGACTTACATTTTTGCTAGTTTACATTAGAATTGTTATCAATTAGTAGAGATTCTATATAAACATTTAAACAAATAGATCAGAAGTACTCATTAAATTAATTGCAATTAAAATGGCACAAGATTAATTTACTCTAAGATGTTCTAAAAATTAATCAGTTTTAATATAGTTCTCTAAGCCTCCAAACTGCTTTTACCAAAATAAAAGCTTTAAAATTAATCTTCTCTCAGAAGCTTTGAAAATTTGTGTTAAGAATTTCAAAAGCCTTATATTTAATTTTTTTTTCTAAAATAAAAGTAGTAATACTTCTGTTAGTTAACTAACCCATCAAGCAGCAGCTTGGAACTGGATGCAAATAGGTACTAGACAATAAGTGTATTCTTAGAGTTGGATTTTCCCTCCGTAGCCACACATACTTTCCCAATCACCAAATTAGGTGCAGAGATCTGCATTTCACAAAAAAAAAAAAAAAAGCATTTTAATCCTGAAGCTTGTGAACTGTTCTGATCTGGAACGTGTGTTCTGTTTTACAACTATTTTTATTGATTTAGAGAGTGTCTTTCACACTGCCTCTCCTCCCAGGCCTGTTTAAACAAGCAGGAGTGTGCAGTGCCAAAATTCAACAGAAACATGTTCTATAGACAAGTAAACAAAATACCCGATGGCTTTAGCTACCCACACCACGAAGGGATTTTGAGCAAGTCACTTCAAATTATGTTTTGGTCTCTGGACACAAAGCAGAGTTGGTTTAGAGTTCTTCAGCTGGGTTTTGTGTTGTGTTACTTTTTATTGTTTTGTGTTTTAGGCCATTGGCTGGCCCATGCTCCCCAAAGATGTGGTCTATTCATTCTGTTCCAGCTTGAAGACTCAAACTGGACTTGATTTCAGTAAGAACCGTGTGGTACATAGTGTGGTTATAATTTAGCCTGAAAACACAGGGAGCCATCTCTACCATGCATGGCTTGTGTGCCCTGTGACTGCAGCCTAGACCAACCAGCCATCTGAACAACCAGTCTAAATAGACTGGTTTTGATAGGCCCTAACTAACCACACCACTGGTCAGAGGAAGTGAGAATCACGGCCCTAGAGATGGCAATGGGTCCAGTCAGGTTAAAATAGAAAAATGAGAAAGAAAAACAGAGAGCCAAGGTTAGTCTTCTCCATAAATCTGTTAGCAGTGGCACCGAGTCACATACCACCTCCTCCCACGTGGAGCTGGGGACAGCCTGTGGGAAGCAGCAGGACCGGGCAGCTGGCTCCTGCTCCCATGCTTAACCATCCCCGGGGCACGCTGGCAGTAAATTTCCCTGTCCTGCGACAGTGCAGGCAGGAGGGAGGAGAGCCACCCCACACGTGGCTCTAGTGGCTTTGTCAGCAAGAGCTGAAAATACCAGCTGGCTGGCACTGCTTCAGAAACTGGGCCTCCCCCCTTCGCCATTTCCCGAGTTCGACATCAGCACAAGGGGCTTCACCGTATCCATCTATAAGTTCTCCTGGAAGACTAGCATACTTTGACCTTTCCCCTGTCACTGTCACTTCTCCTTGCTTGTCCTCATTGTCTGAATGATCCTTTCAAAACTTCTTTTCTTAAAAATGGATTCTCAGTCTTGAAATGACTCTCAGAATCCAGTGTCTTCTGCATCATCAGTGCCCCAGAAAGCACATTCACAGTTCAGTTCTAATAACCCAGCAGAAGAACTGACAGGAGAATTCATTTCATTCCCTGCCAGCCCAAATGATGACCAAGCTCTACCCAAGCACCGCCGTGATTTGGGGCTCTCCAGGGCTGAAGGTCTTGGCTGAATCCACTCCAGAACAACGACTGCAATCTCAGCTCCTTGGTGGAATGTGCTGGCAAGGAAGGAGATGAAGCTACAACAACCTGTATCTAGTTCTCCAGCACAGCTATTGGCAACACCCTGATAGGATGCTCTGGACCCCTCCCTACTGTTTCTGACTAAATTTTTGCTAGCAGGCACAGCCTGCACTTAATGTTGAAGAAAACAAGCCTGCTCCAAACCTGGAGGACATTCCTCCCCCCAACCCCTTTCATTCTTTCTTCTCTGCTGACATCTCCCTTCTGCAGGAATATTTACCATTTCAACATCAACTTGCATCAAGAGCCAGGAGGCATCTGACAGTTCTTTGTCAGTGACAGACTGCCCATCCTTCTCATCTGGTCCCTATTTGGTGAAACAACTGCCTTTACTTGAAGCAGAACACCACAAGTTCAGCATTTAGAGCCTAAGCCCCGCATTAGATGGGAACATCAGGATCATCTGCTGTGTAAGATTTTGGCATTTCCTCACTTTCATGGTTAAGAACTGTTGACATCATAAAGTAAAACCCAGAGCTGAGGTTCAAGATGTTCATTATGCTGAGGAAGAGAATTGCATGGTGTGGGAAGTTTCCAATACAGATAATTATGACCATCACTTTGAGCCATGGCCGTGCTGTGTTCCATATTTGCAGTTTGGGCTTGGGGAGATTTTGTTCGGCAAGAGCACGTCCATAAAACCCCACTGCGTGGTGCGCAGCAGTGACACCAAGAGGACTCACATTAAGTGGATTGGATTCAGGGTCCTGTGGCAAGCTCTTGAGTGTCACTGGAATTAATGACAGGGGAAAAGGCAATACAGCACCATGACAGAGCACTTGCATTCATTAAAGGGGAACAGAGACAACTGGAAAATAAAAGTCACTGAAGGACAGCATTTCAGTGAGTTTTTCCCTCAACCTTTCAGGCTTTTTTGGCTCCTTCCTCAGGTGTTTGTGCTTCATCACTGCACTGACACTTTGCAGAATAACTGGGTTTTTATTGTGGAGCTATTCTACAGCACACAGTGTTTTGTTGACTAACAGCTGTTGCACCCAAAGCTTTATTACTGTAGGGTTGTTCATAAGTACCTGCTTTTAATAAAAGTAGGTGGAAGTTACACTTCTGGAGGGAGGCAAAAATTATTAGAGCTTGGAAGTTCAAAATAAGTCACATTAAGAATGGTTTGAATATGGGCACCAGGTTTTTACTTTTAGGGCCCACAGTTGTTTCGATGTGGCACTTCTATTCCAGCCAATAGAGAGGAAAACAAGATACTTGGAGCCTAACATTCTACTGGCCTCTGAATGGCAGCAATAAACTGACACAAAATGCCGAATTTGAGGTCCATTGAAGCCCTCCTCCCTAATCTACAAATCTGTGCCTCCATCTACCTAAAAGTGCAAAACTTCTTCAGGTCTAATGGTGCCACTCACAGTTGTAGACTCGAGTGATGGTCAAGTTTCAAATATTGCAGAGACTTTTACGGATGTGTTCTACTTCCACCCAAAAAGGACCACAGCTGGGCAAATAGCCAAGGTTTTCAGTCCAGCGCAAAGCTGAAAACCCAGGTAATACAGTTTGCATTAACTCAAAAGATTTTATTAAATTAAAAAAAAAAAAAAATCAACTTTTTAAAGCCAGAAATATCTAACTGCTCCAAAAGCACTCTCTCCAGGCTATTTAACCATATTGAAAGCTTGGTGGATTTTTTTCAAAAATGTCAAGGTGTTTCAGCATTTCTGTAACATTTTGTTCTGAAAACACCAAAGCATGTAATTTAGACTCTTAAAAGTAATGGCTCTTTTCAGCAGACACAATTTGTAACCAACAACCTGAACGCTTGCTGTTTCAGTCACAGAGAATGGAAGTCGAACAGAGACTTTCTTATTCCCTGCAAGACTGTGTCCCCCTCCAGAAACAAAATCTCAGCATTTAAGCATGTGAACATGCATATGTTACCCCTTTAAACAGGTGACACATAAGCACTTGTAGAATCAAGCTATACACAAATCCAACCTGTAGATTAATTCTTATTGACATCCAAGTATCTCACAGTGCAGGCATTCCCAGATAAATATTACATTCTGTGTCATTTGAGATGTCTGTGACAAAATAAACCTGTCTTGATAAAAGACAAAGCAGTATGGCTTCTCCTCAGGAGTTTCACATGAATAAAAGCAAAAAATAAATATTTTTTGCATATCAACCATTTGAAAGCATCTATTCACACTGTCAAAATGGTGCCAATTCTGTAGGCGACAAACATTCCCAGGCTTCTGCCTTTCCATCATCATTTCTAGTTTTACAGATAGTGACCAAATAAGCAACCTTCTCATCCCACAGGTCTGCGTTCTTCTGTGGTGGAAACCCTTGGATCAAAGATCCAAACAGACCATACACACCACCTGCTACATCCAGTTAATAGAACTTTTAAAATCTAGTAAGTGATGCATACTGCATTATCCAACTTGCTCACGGGTCCTGGTAACTCCGGGTGAAAAATATGAAACCATACTAAACCTGCATCGCACTGCTCTCTGCAGAGAAAGGAGGGTTTCACAAAGCTAAGGACATGGGGCAAATGGATGGGTTGTGGAGCCTACCAGGCGTTCTTCTCCGACCTTTACCACCATCCACCTGTAACAAACTGACCTGAGCACATTTCTGTTTGCCATCTATAACCAAAGCTCACCACTCCACTTACTTTAGTAAGAGAAAGTGACCCCCAACCTGTGCCTCAGGACCCATGTTTCACTTATTTTCCTCCAGGTATTTACTTATTTCACTCCTCTGAAAATAGATACAGAAGACATCAACCAAGCCACCCGCCTACATCTCCTATTCCAGCAAACAAGCCATTCCCCAGAGGCACAAGAACAGCAATGCAGGAGTCTGGCCACTTCTTTCTACAGAAGTAACGGCAGCAAAGGAAGCACCCCATGCTGTCAGCACACCTGAACTTTAACCTTCAAGGTTTCCTTCATCCCTGGCCACTCTGCTGGGGCTGCCAATAAGGGCAACAATTAGTGTCAGTTATGAAGGGAGGACCTGCGGTGCTGACACATGACCCCACGGAAACTGGACTGTGCCCAACATTTCTGTTTCCACAAGCCATTAAACAGCTGTCAAAGAGTGCTGACCTATAATTCCTCCTATCCCATCCCAGGCAAATTCCGAGTTGGTGACAAATTGTGAAAGGCTGTAGGTACCCACAAGTCACCCGGGTGTCTAGAACAAGGAACCACCTAATCCATGGTGTCGCCTGTTCAATGGCCGAAGGGATTTTTTAGCCAGTGATAAACACATCTCTCCAGTTTCCAGTCAGCTACAGTCTCAAGGGCAAGCAGTCTTCTCTCCTGCTTTATAGTATGAGGAAGGAACTGATTGTTCTTCAGGAACCATGTAAGAGATCCAGCTGCCACCACCAACCAAAACAGATGGGTCACCTTGAATACTGGCAGAAAACTCCCCTATCAACAGCATGTTCACATGGCATTCCATCCCTTGAATATCAGCCCACCCCATCAAATTCTTTCAGGCTGGGTGGCACTGTCATTTAATGTTGATATTCATAAATGAAAGGGGAAAAAAAAAGGTTTGTAGTCCTGTGGCAGTGATAAAATCCCCTCTAGATTACCAATTTTGGCAGCAATTTTTTCCCCAGCAAAATTCAAACAGACAGTGTAGGATTAAAGGTACAGTATCTTAAGCAACAAGGTCTCTTAATCTCCCACAAATTGTTATTTTTTTTGTTTACACCCAGCCCTCTTTCTTCCTCCCCTCCTTCCATTCCCATCCTTTACTACACATACATACGATAGGTATATACTAAAGGAGGCTCACGATACCAACCAACATGCAGATAAAGTAAGACCTACTCTCAGAGCACACATTAAGACCAGAATTTACACAAATATTTCACCTCATAACCTCTCCCTTCAACCACTACTAATTCTGACCTATTCCCCTTTCTTCTCCTCTCCCCACCTCTGCTACACGTAATAGGTGTTCCCCATGCAAGTGGATACAGCAGTGCCTGGGACAGAACTCCTCACGGGGCTTGGAGATGAAAGCTCTTTAGGCATTTTTTATTTATGTCCTGTAGAAAGCAACGTGTGGTGTTACATATGAGAGACCCTGTAAACAAGCTGAGGGCCAGTTGCTTTATACAGCATGGAAAGTTTCCGTTTCTTGGAACTGACAGGTCAGCTTGGAAGGAAGTCAACCCTCAAGGTCTTTCTCCCTCTTTGGGGCTCGTCTGAAACGCCAGCTAACCCCGAGGGCACTGCCCAGGCGTTAGGAAAGCCAAATAAACAGATCAGTGTAAAGCACAGCCTCAGCTGTGGCAATATTTCCATTTCTTGATGGGCCAGGCACTCGGAGGTGGAGCCCTGTCGTCAAACCACTAGTATTTCCTCAGCTGAGAGGGTCAGCAGTCTGGAGATCTCTGCTAATGAGATGCACAGCTGGGACTGGCGAGCAGCAGTTGTCCCAGGGTTAATATATGCCTGTGTGGCTCTTCTGACAGACTTGGGAAATAAAGGAGAAAAAAAACCCGAGAACCATTCCAGAATTCCAGCAGGAGCAACCTGCTCTAGTGGGAGGTGTTCCTGCCCATGGCAGGGGGGTTGGAACTGTATGATCTTCAAGGTCCATTCCAACTCTAATCATTCTATGATTCTAATTAGACCAGATGGCCCCAAGCCAGCTTCCCAGCACCGGGTGCCTAGAGAACAGGGAGAGAGGTTCAGATAGGAGTTTCACACTCATGGGCAGGTGCAGCAGCAGCAAGGGTGAAGAGGAAAGTTCATTTGCCCTTCTGCTCCCCTCTTACACCAGCTGAGCCTACTCCTTCTGCTTTGCTTCCCCTCCTACACCCAGCAGTGATCTGACTTTCCTCCCCCCTCAGCTCCCCATACCTAGTTCAGCTCCAAGCCGTCACTCAAAAGGATGACACTTCTGAAAAATGTCCAGATGCTTCAGCTATTTCTAATTCTGCCTGACATAAGGTGAATATCTGAGTCAGCTGGCTGTGCTCTGTCAGGTCTTCTACAGCCAGGGCCCTGCCTCTCAAAAACACCCACCTAATTTTGGAAACACCAGTCCTAACTTTGGTGCTCCTGATGAAAAGCAGAAAAACACACTCAGCTTAATCCCAGCTGTAGAAAGGATCCAGAGAAGAGAAGATGCCTGAATAGGAAAAAACCCACCAGCTCCTGCTCGCTTAGAAACATGTTATGTTGTTGTTATGGGAGGAAGACAGAAGCCTCTTGCCAAACACATTGTCTTGGCATAATTATTCCTCTCTCCTCCTCCCCCCGCCAAGCTAACCTCCCCCCGAATCAGGCCATAAGGAAGGAATGGAGCCAGACAGGACTTCTACACATCTTGGCACAACATTCTGCAAGTGTAAGCTGTCAGGCAGCACTGTAGCAGCAGAAATGTGTTACTGAATAGTAGGGGAATATTAATAAGCAAGAGATGAACGCTAACATCTGTCATAAAGAACCCTTCAGAGCCACAGAAAGAATAATAAGAAAACAAAGTTATCCGCCATTCAGGGCAGTACTGCCTTGTTGCAGAGGGAACAGAGTTACCCCAGGCCTAAAGCTTCAGCATCACAGTGGTCATTTCAAGTGACAAGTATGGCTGAGACTCGCAAAATAGGTTTAACTCTGCTCCTACTGATATGGAGAGTGAGATACAGACAGATTTCAGTAGAAATGGATATAAACCAACAAGAAGCACTTTTGAAATGCTTGCCATTATATTCCAAGCCCAAAAACAATAATAGAAAAAAAAACAAAACAAAGAAACAAAAAAAAAACAACCTCAAAGCCCAGCTCATCTCATTTCCACACCTCAGGATTAGCTCTACCTTTGTCACACCTTACCAGCTCTTCCCCAATCGACCTCAGAGGCAGGAGACTCTGTGCATTCCCAAGCTGACTGCCCCAGGGCTTCATTGCCTCCAAGTCCTTCTTGCCCAGCTTGCCACAAAACACCAGGCTGTGATCACTTAACACTTGAAACACCTTTGTGCAGCAACACTATGGTCTCACATTAATATCCCCTAGAAAGCAACGAAGTACAAGCAGCCATGAATTCAAACCTGAATGTCAGACCACAACACTTTTGGTACCCCCAGGTAAGAAAGCTGCTGTGGGTGCAATAGTAATAGTAAGAAACAACGTTCAGAGATCTCACCATGACCATCAACACCACCTCAGTTTTTAGGCAAGTAGTCTCTTACTCAGTGGTGACACACAGTCAGCTACCAGGCTCTGCTCAGACATCTGAGACGGCTTTCCCTTATAAGACATAGCTCATAGTTCCCTCATTTTCAATTAAAAGTAAAAATTATTAAAAAAACCCCAACAAACAACATAGCAAATTCTCAGTCTCACTCACCCTTCATGACAAGGCCACCTCTTGTTGTTTAGTGGTGTGGCTGCCTGGGAGCCAAGTCTACAAAGGCAAATTTTACAGCCTTGATTGGAGAAACAGAAGCTTCCCTGGGCAGAGTCGCACCTCATCAGACTAACAAGGCTGCCTAGGTGCTGTCTTCTGGGCTGATTAGGTGTGCTCTGACCTTTCCCCAGAAGTACTGTGGAGACTGGAGAGGTACATTTCAGTATATACCTCTTCATCCCCAACTAACTGTTCTGTGGGGCTTTGTGGTTTACAATTACAGTTGAAACCAGAAGACGACTGTCTACTATTCCCAGTCTAGTTGTGTTTCTAATCTTTGAAACCCTGGCTTTAACTCTGAATCAGCTATGAACCCTAATTCAGATCTGAATCGTGGTTCTTTGTCTTTTTCTAACCAGTATTTCTAACCTGGCTGTTATTGGCATGTCAAGCAGGTGTCATCTGCTGTTAAAAGGGGCTCCTGCTTTGCAGTTTTGTCAGGGGAGTCAGGAGGGTTTGCTGTGACTTAGTAAGGGAAAGTATCGGGGAAAAAACTGAGGTGCTGGATATGAAGTACTGCTATGGTCCTCACTGTGCTCTGTTAAGGTATCCTTTTGTTGTCAGTGAGAAAATAATGCCTCTGCACTGTCTCCTCTTGAAGATCATCTTCTCCGTATTCAACATAGAGCCCTTGCCTTCAGCGATCCACCCCTGCAGGGTGTGGAGGAGGAATCACGTTTGCACAGTTCTTTGTAAACCTACATTTTTAAGAATTATCTGCTGGCACCAAAGTCAGAAGCCATAAGTCATTCAACACCCTCCAACTAGGAAATTAGATTCTACTGACATCCCTGGGAACGTTCTCTCTGGCTTGAAGCTGTTGTTATTTAGGTATCATCATAACTGTGTCTTGTAGCCAGTATTGTTTTGTGGCCAATACTATTGCTATAGCTCTATAAATCTGCAGACACTCTGCAGTGGGAATGCGGTGCCAAAAAAATGCAGAGTTCCCTGCTCTGTTTCCAGTTTGGGAACACACGCTGGAGCAATCCAGCTAGACAGATGTGGCATGCCGAACACCTGACAAAGCCTCTCAGCCACTGGAGAGGCACTTCTGCCTGTCTTTCAACTGAAATTATTTGTCCTGCACAAATGTTAGAGCAAATGAGTGAAAAATAATCAGCACACATTGCATATTAGTATCCCTAGGACCTCTACCCAGCAGAGGTATAGTTGGCAGTCACTGGGGGTGTCTGTGTGTTCTCAGACTTTCTTTCCTCCCCTGCCAAAATCAGCTACCAGTCTTACTTTCCTTCCTAGTCTGAAGAGGGTAGCAGCATGCTGGAAGACTGCTTCCTGCAGGAAAAACAGCCCCTTTACAGACAGGAATGAGAGAACAAGGAACATCAGTCCAAGCTGATGGGGCCAAAGGGGACTTTGCTGTGCTGCAAAAGCCACCTTCCCATACCAGCAGAGAGCTGGGAACCCTGGAGATGCTCTTTCTTGGCATTCTCCCAGATTCTGAGCTGGCTTTTCTCCTTGCTGTGAATGAGAGAAACTGTGGCTTGAGATGCTATCCTTACTTTCCAAAACCCTGCTGTCTGGCAGTAAGGGAGGCGCTTCAGCACGGGGAACTCAAATGTATTCGGTGCAATTCAGCCTGCTGAGGAGGCCAGCTCTTTTAGAGCAGGTGGCAGCATTGCAGTGACAGAAACACCTATAATAGCTGTGCAGCAATAATTACTATGCCAAAACTGTAACATTCCACATCCCAGGCCTGACCACTGCACTGACCAGTGCTGCCACCAAAAGCAACCATCGCACCCATTCTACCACCTGCTGTGGTCCAGCTCCAGGATTGCTACCAGGTAAGCAAGTAACCTGCAACCACCCTGTCTCCTCCAGCACGCCAACTGCTGGGCAGGACAGTGTTCCTCCTGCAGCCCAGGTATTAATTGTCCACTGAATAGCAGCAGTCCTGTCCTGGGACCCACTACCTGCTTGAGAAGATGGACAGACAAGGAGATGGAGAGTTGCCAGTGCTGTGCTGACACCAACTCTCCATGTCATGTGCTGTAGCCACGGGATTTTGCCCTTTGGCAGCCTCTTTAAATGACTGCTCAGCTGGAGTGGGCTACTGTCTGGCCTTGCAGCTCACAGCGCCGGGGGGGAATCTGAAGAAAGCGGCTGTTCCGCTGCTGAGATGGGGACAGTGGGTTGTTATTATTTATATTGTGGCACTGCCTAATACATTCTGGGTGCTTTCCAAAGGCAGAGAGAAACATGGGCCCTGCCCTGGAGAGCTGTGTATAATTGAAAGAGCAGTCAGTGCATTATCCAAGCTGCGGGCTCTACGAACAAGCCATTCCTTCCATTCAGAGAATTGTTTGAGGCTGAAGGGAGTGCCGGGGATCATGCAGACCACCCCAACTACTGCCACGAACTGGGATTTATCTAATCTTCCCAGAACGACGGCTGGAAGCATAGAAGAGATTCCACAGTGTCCCCTGATAGTTTGTTCCAACTGCTGTAACTCTTCTTGGAATTATGAATTTTTTTCCTAATATTTATACTAAATGTTCCCTGCTGCCGCCTCAAGCCATAACAGCATTTTCTGTCATTTTACTAATGAGAGTATATGATGTGTGCTCTCCCTCAGAACATCCCTCAATGTATCTGAGCACAGCCAGCCTGTCTCCTCCACGGCACAAACCAGCCCAGGGCTCACAGCATTTCCACACAGGCCACAGCACTTCCCTGGGTCAGTGTGCAGCCCCAGCCAGCTTCCCTGTCTTCACCTCGCCTTCTACAAATGAACACTGAACACAGGAATCTCTTTCTTTGCCTTTCCTAACACATACCACATGGCAAATGCTCCCAGCGCCTCCAGCATTCGGGACTTCTGAGCTCTTTGCAAACCGTCATTGCTGAGGCTTCAGGACCACTGCCACAAGGTAGGGCTCTGTAGTTGTAACTGCCCTCTTTTGTTACAGCAGCAGAGAGATTAAGTGGGGTTTCAGAAGGTGATTCAGCAAAACAGTGGCGGAACTAAGACTGTGACCCCAAAGAGCTGTGCCTGAACCTCTAGGCAACACTCACCCATTTCCTTACCTACAGCTGAAGAAACACTCTGATGTGAGGTCTTGCTCACATAGTCCTGACAAATCACACTCTTGGACAAAGACAAATAATGTCTGAAGCAGATTCATGGGGTTACTCATGAACTGGGGAAAGGTATTTTCTGTCAATTTCTACTTTTTTACTTGCAGATAACTGGTAAAAGCATATGTGTTGTGGTCTCAGCTGTGAAAAGCAGACAAATTATTTATTGCAAGTCTTCCTGGGCAAAACCTCTCAGAATCATTGTCTAAATCTCTGGTGCTCCAACAGAAGCGCCTGGCAAAGGAACTCAATTTCTGGGAGCACTGTGTAGCTACACAAAGCTTTTTATCAGTGTCTGGACACCCAGAATCCTAACCCCCTCTGAAATTGTTGGTCATCATTAGCAAACAACTGGTTAAAGTCTGCAGCAGTGGCCTGAGTCCTCTGCTCTGGGTACAGCTACATAACTGATTTTACCAGGAGTCATGAATGGTGAAGACTTAGATGGAGGAAACCAAGACTGCACTTACTGGTGATTTATCTTGATTGACATAAATCTTTGAGGAAATTAAAAAAGAAAGGAGGGGAAAAAGGAAAATAAAAAAAAAAGGAAGAGAATCCAGGACACAAGATCTATCTAAAAGGATGTTTTGCAGGGTTTGCTATGAAGTTTCAGGTAGCCTTTCTCAATCCTGACCCAGAGAATGCATAACTCTTCCTGGCTCTAAGAGGACAGAATTATGTTGCATAATGTTAGTCTCTCTGAATTTGCTCTCTGAAATGCACATATGGGCTCATTAATGTTCTACCTTTGCTACAGTGTTTAGGACATATACAAAAAAGTATTTGCTTTTGTCAATTTTACCTGTCTTCTCCTGGGGTCCTGAATCACATCTTAGGGAAGCTTACAGGCACTCAAGCAGGAATAATCAGTGGCTTTAATTGGCCATTAGGCTTAAGTATTTAGGAAGAGCAGTCAAATAATAGTCAGGATCTAGAGGATATTCTCTCAATTTATTTCCAGGGCCCGTCTTGAAATTCCCCTTGCATTTAGGGCTTGCAGAGTAGCCTAATGGTTAGAAAAGCATAATTGGTATCATAAAGCCTGATATTTCTTCTCAGCTCAGTACTGGCACGTCCATGTAAACATTTTATGTTGTACTTGGCTGAGCACCGGAGATGAATCCTATTCTGGTCTTGCTGTTCCCCAGCTACGGAAGCAGGTTAACATATCACAAGGCTGCCGGGAGCCCTTGCCAGCCCCCGTGCACATCACCAAATGCAAATCTAAGTGTTTCTTCTGTGCAGTGTTTCATAAAGAAAACTAGACCTCAGCACATAATCCCAAATAAGTGGGTTGACCTGAAAAAGGCTGGGAGCCTTTAAAAGGGGGCAGCAAACTACTTGGTGACCATCCACAATGATAACGATGACCATCATGATGACACTGACCAAAGGACAGGTGGAAGAGGCAACTATGGGTGCTTGCTGAATATCCACTCTGAGGATGGGGAGATACAGAACCGCACTGCCTGGGGAGCCTGGCAGGGACCATACGTGCTGCAGCACGGCAAGAGTCTCAAAATGCCGAGGCAAATCAGACAGGCTGTGCAGTCAGTGCAACCAGCAGAGCCCATGCTCTTCCACTTTGGAAGAGGAAAGGATGCTGTGGCTTGGGTAGCCCCAGGACCCAGAGGTTGCAGCTGCCTGGCTGTGGTCTGCTCTGGGTTAAAGCTGACAGCTGCAAAAACATTCCACAAATTTGCTGTTCTTTGTGGGGTTTGTCACTCAAAGCCAGCATTTGGCTGGACTCGGAGGAAATCACAGACTCTGTTTCCAGCACAGGGAGCAAAATGAAAAGCTACAGCTAGAACAGCTGCTTCCTTCAGCCCCCCTGACCCTTCGGGTGGAGACCAAAGCGCGTTGCTTCCCCTGTTATAGTCACTGGCTCGGAGGGCAGCCCTCACACGTGCTAATAATTCTTAGTAGGGAGGATGATCTCCTGAGGGAACTCAGGTAAAGTTGGTGGAAATCCAAAATATGAAAAAAGTGAGGTTTCAGCAACTGTTATTGTCCTGCACAGGAATGAAATGAGACGTGTAAATCTGCCCTGGAAAATGAGCTTATCCTTTGCAGAGAAGAGAACTTATCCCAGGTGAGTCCCTTCAAGACTGGGTAGAGCTCCAAGATGCTGGAGCCTTTCCAAATCAGACTATGGAATTATTCTTTCAGTTTCTTGCAAGGAAGAAGACCCAATGGTTCAAAGCAGGGAGTGCCCACCCCACTGTGGTGACCAACGCTGGGGGCTTTTCTCTTCTCTCCTCCCCTCCCCTCCAGTTGCAAATGAGAAACTCTCCCAACAGCATGTTGACTGAAATTCCCCTGGGAGAGCTGGTGGAAAAAGATTGACAAACACTTAATGCATCACTGGGCAGAGATGAAAGAGCACCAAGGTGTTCTGATGGGAGTGTGTTTAGAAAGAGCATTGGGTATCTCAGGTACTCTTGGGTACATAAGAACACAAGGTTTAACTGCTTCTTTGTGTTAGATGACCACTCATTGAGCCTTCAGTTCACTAAACTTCTTACTCAGCTGTTTAGATCCTTAGTGGGTTATCTAAGAGCACACAAGCAACATGGAAAAGGAGGGGAATGAAACCCATACTCCTTACATCCCAGGGCTCTTTACCACAGTCATTCCTTACAGATATATTGCATATGACTCATATCTACAATGTTAGAAGTGAACCAACACACCCCAGTAAACGGAGGAATGTTTCCAGACCCATTGTGACCCAAAGTTCCTTGGAATTTCAGTCTCCCCAGGAGGGGAGGCAAGGTCAGACAATACGGACAACTGAACAGGCCTCGTGCATCAGAGAAAATCCTTTCATTAAATGATCAAATGGCATCTCAGAAACAGATTATTTACTTCTACTGAATAGTCACTCCAGAACTGCACTCTCCTAAAGGTTGAAAATTTCTCTAATTCCAGGACTAAACACGTATTTTCAGTAAACTATAACAATATTCTCGGCCAGTTCTTGCCCTTTGGCTTCTGTGCCAAAGTTGATCTTCAACTTGAATAGGTGTTAACACCCTGGCTCTGTGTGCCAGAACACCTCTTGGCTTCATCTTCTTAGGCATTATAAGAAAAGGTTATTTTAGCATTTTAAATTATAGCTTCTCTACAGGGACCCATTTAATAGACCACTTCATTCCCCTTTGGTTTCCTGTTTCTTCTCTGCATTGACATTTTTCCCCAGCTTTATGTTATCAATGGATTTCACTGTGACACTTTTATACATGTCATTCATGAAACTATTAAAATGGGCATCGAGCTTTTCTGTGAAGAATTGTACTGGTAACTTCCTCTGTCCCTTTTTAATGTTACCCTCTGCCACCTCCCCTCTAGCCTGCTCTTTTTCCATTTTTTTCAGTCTTGTGGTAACTCCCAACTTCTCCAGTTCTGCTAAAAATTCCCCATTGTGACCTTATACCTTTATTGTTTCACTGAGGCTTAGACACATGTGATCTACCCCAACTCCTTTGTCTAGATCAGTTGTTATCTTATCAAAGTAAAACATGAGTTCAGTCAGACATGATTTATCCTCGGTAAACACTTGTACTTTATCCCATTTTTTCATTACTTCCTTGCTTTTAATTATTGTTTCCTTCAAAACTTGTTCTGATAGCCTTATACGCTCTTGTGGTCCAACTGATAAGTTGATAATTTTCCAGATGGCTTCTTCCCTCCATCTTAAGTCTAGGTACTACATTTTCTATAGTGCTGCCTTTAAATTGATGGATTAATTAAAATGTTTTCTAACAAACTTGCAATTTGATGTACCAAGTCTCTTAAAAATGGGAGTGTGCAGATCATTTGGTCCCCCAGCACAGTTAAGCACCCTGTGTCTTCCTTCCCCTGCATTTTTGCCACGTTCAGTTTCACCAAAAGGTACCTATTAAGTGTTTGGGTCATCCCTCGACAATAAGTGACCCCCATCACATCTCATGCACACATAGATTGTGCCAGGCATCTACCCACCATTTTCTGCATCAAACCATTGCTGCTGTGGCTGCAAACATTTGACTGGCCTCCCCTCCTCAGCTGCCAGCCTTCTATTTTCACCTTCCTCTCTCTGCCTTCAAAATAAGAAGGGAGAAAAAACTCTTTATGTCTCCAACAAACATCTCTTGCTGTCTATTGGCTCGCGTGTGCTTGGCTCCCCCAGAACAGCTTGTAGGGAGAGAGGACAGGGTAACTCCTAGAGCAAGCGGGAGAAACTGGTTCTGATTATCCACTCTGAAAGGAAAGGGACATTCTGGCTGCTGGCAATGCCTTCCCAGAACACTTCTGGACTGCCTATAGGCACCTCATTTTTAGCTTGAAATCAGTGTTATATTAGATGGCTATTTGATTTCAGCTATATGTGTAGTAACCCCCAGAAAAGTTCCAAAAGTGAGACATGCAAATCATACAGATAAACTCAATCTCCCTGTTTTAATTCCAGCTACAGGATCTTTGAGAACACCCTGTCCCTTTCCCTACTTAGAAACCTTATTAGTAAGTGGCCTCCGCTCCGTTCAGATGGGTTTGTTGCCAGATGTCTCTACAGGCAAGACTGCTTATTAACCTCATTCTAATAATAAATATGAACGCTGCTTTCACAATACCTTTCAGCATGGGAATTCAAAGTGTTTTAAATATGTTGAGCATTTTAACAGCAATGAAGAACAAATTTTGTACGTTTTCTTTTAACCTTGGAGCAGCAGATGAATATCAAAGCTGGGAAGAGTATAAATACGGTGGAGCAGCTTTGCCTTTCCAACAGATGACAACCTACATAATATCCTAGGACAAACCTCACCTGTAATAGCCTTTTCCAAGCCTGTGGTGATGCTCCTGAGATCCCCTGCAGCCAACAATATGGCTCCTGGAAAGCAGCTTGTATATATGTGCTCTGTACAACCAGTACATAGCATCCCCACCAAAAAAAGGGAAAACATACCCTTGGACTCTATTATAGAAGTTTCATTGCTTTGCTGCTAGGTTTTACTTAACATACAGTCAATCCATTAGATTGGTGTTTGCTCCTCAGGTATGGCCAAGAGCTTCAGAGAACATCAAGAACAGGAGATCATTTTGCATAGCAGTCATCTTGCTTGCTGCCAGGCTTTTCTCCAGGTAACCATCCTATCAGCAATGCTGTCCTGCTCTGTAGCCATTGGGCTCTGAGTTCAGCTGCCCTCAAGATCCTTAAGTAAAGTAGTTAAGGCTTGGATTCTTCAGAATTTCCTTCTCCTAAAGAAAATATGCTAAGAACACCTTGGGACCACCTGAGCCTTCCTAAGAACTTGGGCTGCCTGGGATGATAGGTTATCTAGGTGCTGCCAATTGCAATACTAGTACTTCCCCAAAGGAGATGATCTGCATCTGGAGCTGAGCCGTCTGTGGGATTAAGTCCATCTTTGCAAAGTCCCTGTGCCTAGCACATCCTGGTGAAGGAAAGACTTTTTTCCAAGCAAGGCTTGATGGCTCAAATCAGCCACCCAACTTCTCTCTGCTGGAGGACAATATGTGAACAAAGGGCAATCCAACACTCATGGTACAAGAAGATTTTCACACTCAACCGTTTGGAAACACAGCAAGTTATTTTTTTGGGTGCCACAGCATTTGGTATCAGCCTTTCCCACCAAAGGGAAGAAGGCTGGAGCCCTAAGCCATGTTAGGAGCTGCAGGACTCCCAAATCTTCTTAGTCTCCTGGATGTGCAGCTGGGAGAATGGAAGCTCTGGAAGCATGGAAGCTCTGGGAGCCCCAGATCAGCAAAGCAGAGCTTCTTGGGACCTTCCAGACCCTCAGTGTGTGCCCGGCTTTCTGACAGTTATACTAGCAACGAGGCACAGATCCAGGGGAATTTAGCCTGTGTTTCAGTGGGAATCTATTAATTTACATGAAACAGAGTTTGTTTGTTTTCAGTTAATCGTTGCTTTCTGATGAAAAAAACATTTTGTCAGAGAATTCCCAGCAAACTCTACCCATGATTCACTTTCTAGATTTCAGCAGTGAAACTCCAAATCAGCTGGGGTGCCCTCTCCCCCCTCTGCGCACACAAAGGCTCTTTAACAGCCTCTACCTCTGGGAAGGGCCCCTTAGGGCACACTGACCTTGCTGCAGTTCAGTGGCACTGGAGAACACAGCACCCATGGAGAGGGGGTATGCTTTGAAATTCGGTTGTGGTTTAGCTTCCCTTACTTTTTCTTCTTCAACATTTATTACAAAGCCCCAACACAGTATTTTCTCTCTCTCCTGCTTCTTTTTCATCCCACAAGTACACTGGCATGGCTGGTCTACCCTTTTCTGAGATAGCAAATTGATTGGAAGACTCGAAAGTCCAAAAGTGTAGACAGCTGTCACCATTTTGTCACAAGATTCTGAAATCTGGTTTTCATACAGCTCCAGCAAACAGACCCATGTGATAAACACACTTTTCCTTTTCTTTCTCTCTCATGGCAGTAGAAAAAAAGATGCAATAATTTAGTGGTAAAAATGAGAGGCAAGAGAACAGAAAGAACTCCAGGTCTTGGGCCTGCTTATTAAAGAAATAAGGCTTGCAGAGATCTCAAAGACAGGAATTTCTTACACAATTGGTGCAAACAAGCAGATAGTGAGGAATAGAGACCTCAATAGTTATCTCTGAGAGGAAGCTGTGGCAGGATTCAAGCTGTATTAGACATGAGAGAATCCACACTGACGCTTGACCACAGGCTCCATTAGTTCTTGTGCTGACAGAAGCACTTGTTTTCTACTTCATTATTTTGAAGTCCGTCTTCCCATGTCAGGTCGGTTTTCCCATGTCCATTTTTTTAAACAGTCAGCAGCAGAGACAGTGGAGCTCCCTTTCTTTTTACAATGGCAGATTGCTGAATTCTCTAATAAGCAAAGATTTTTCCTCAGCTATTTATAAGATGCTTACCACCATCCTATAGAAATATCTACACCCTGTGGCACTTGCCTGCCCAGATCCCTCGCTTTTCACTAGGCAAAAATTCAGTGCTGTGTGTTTTGCCCTTTGAGTGTGGGAAAACACCACAGGGGAAAAAAAAGTGCTAATGCTTTCCACTTCTTGCATTAATCCTCTCCGGCTGCAGAGTTATCATTATCATTCAAATAAAATGATAACAAACCCAGCCATCTGCTTTAAAAGCCCAGGCTGGTCATAAATCCACCGGGTCCCTTAGGTTTAAAAGAGGGGAAAATGCTTCGAAGCAACGAGGCTCTTATGCAATGTCAGCCCCCTCCCTGGGGTGCTGAACCTTTTAATCACCCAAGGAGGGGGAGATGCACCCCCATGTCAATATTGCTCTTACATAACATCCTGCTTTATTTGCTGATTGAATTTTTTTTATTTTACTTTTTTTTCTAACTGAACTTGTCCATTAGATGCCAAAAGAGCTTAGTGGTGAACTGCAACCCTCCCCAGAAGAAAAGCAAACCTCGCCCACAAGCAAAACCAAAACACCATCACAGATTGAGATTTGCTATCTAAAAATAAACAGTCATTAACAACAAATAATCCGGCAAAGAAGGTACAGCAAGCAACCGGCACCTCGCTAAGGCAGAAAAATAGAGCTGGCCTGGCCGGACAGAAGGACAGAGCTCTCCCTCTCTCCCATGGACCTGAATCACCTGCTACATATTTTCTTTCCCCTCCTGCAGGGAAAATGTTTTATTGATAAGGCTTCTCCTAGGCTGGTGATTGCGCCCCCCCTGCCCAGGGCTGAGTGGGATTTGAAGCCGGTCAGATTGATATCATGTCTAGACAGTCTCTTTCTTTGGCAAACACTGTGCAAAACAGGGCAGGAGGACCCCTCAGGGGCATGTTGGATGCAATGAGAAGACTCCACAGAGGTGCTCACGTACCACAAGAAGTCCTCTTCCATGGGTGCAGGCACAGCTTCTGCCCACTGCTGTCCCGGGGCCCAGCTTTGCACAGCTTGACATAATTAAAGCACTATCCGTGTTTCCTGCCTGCAGAGGTGCGAGCACGGCCACACATCCAGCAAGACAGCCATCCTTGAGTGCACACACCCGTGGTGCCAGGGGGCAGCTACCCCTGTGTCTCCCTGTGCCCCCACAGCGGTGACTTGGCCTGGGACACTCACACCATGGTAGTGCCTGCTGTGTGGTGCCACCACACTGCAGCTCCAGCTCTCTGCCATGGGCCTCTTGCATCCGTAGCTGAACTAAGGAAATCCTACAGTTTACAACCTGGTGCTTAAGGCAAGCAAACTCAGAACCAGTTTTCCTTATAACACAGCAGCTTTGGAGTATCTGCCCAAGGCTGGAAGAGGGAGGCACTGTATCTGCCTTCCAGTGAAGACCACAGTCCCTTTTATAGCAGACCCCTGGGGTCTATGATCCACATACGTAGGTGCCCTCTTGCCTTGCACATGAACATGCAGCCAACTACATAAAGGCACATGAAAACAGACGTACATCCCTCGCCTTGCCCTTTTCCAGGGTAGGTGCAGCCACAAGCCCAACACGAAGGGTCTCTCCACGGTCTCTATTCACTGGCCTTCATGTGCAAAAAGGAAAGGGTGGAGATCTTGAGATTGCCCCAGGACAGCCAGACACTACGATTGCCCTTGTCATCTTTTCGACCCACATGATAAAGTTGCTGTCTGCAGACCGGGCCCATGCCAACTGAATTGTTGTCTTGGCCAACCAACAGCCACAGGGCCCAATCCCTTTTGTGCTCTTTCTCTTTGAACTGGGTAGAAATCATCTCAGTGAAAACCTCTGGTATTTTTAGGCAGAGCAGAGCTGCCTTAATGGTTCATGGCGGGCTCCCTGCTTGCCTCTTGGGAATGGGGCATGCAGAAGGCAGGGAGCAAAAGGCACGGTCACAGCACGCTGTTCTGCAGCCATCCTCAGCTGCCTGGGTCCCAGAGAGAGCCTGCCACCAGTTTATTGCAGAGATAATACAGGCCTGAAGAAACTCCACCTCTAGGAGGAGTTCAAAGGTTGCTCTGAGCTACCTTTGCTGAAGAGTGGGACCGAAGACCTGAGAACAGCTTCCCTCTGGTCCTGGTTAGCAGCTGGCTGACTCAGCCCAACATCCATCACACAGCGCAACGCGATAATTGTCTTGATCTGTGCTCCCCAAACCTGCCAGCCGTGGCCGATGCCCACTGTTAGCAAATCCAACCCTCATTATCTGCTCTCCACCCGGGCCTGCGCAAGGCGCCGAGCACTGTTGTGCGCAATTAAGCACCCGCCATCCAGTTGCTTCTGGGCCGATTTGTCATCGCCAGCATTTGTTTGGGAATGTTTGTTGGGAAGCACATGGTGGCAGGGTCAGTGGATGTTGTTGAGGTTTTTCCTCTTGTGCCTGGGGGCCGGAGAGCTTTGTGCATTTCTCAGTACGTTAAACTCAATTAAAAAAAAAATAAAAACCCCAACATCGGGATAACTTAAAGCAGATGTGAACGCAACAAGCCTGAGACCCTTCTGAGCACAAACGTGGCCATTTCATTGCAATTCCAAAAGGCTTTTCTGGCAAGCCTCCCCTCCATGTCCTACATTCTTTCATTCCAAGGAAGACAAACAATTCGGACTGGAGCAGCAAGGCACGTTTTTCAAATAAACAGGTTCCCTGAAACAATTTTTGCCTTTGTGTCACCCCAGTACATGCATTCCTCTCTTAAAGGATCTTCTGGGATGATCTAAATGAGAATTGGTGTCACACCTTTCCTTTACGGAGTTGAAAGCACCTCGTTCAGTCCGTGTGAGCCTCTTACGTGGAAGTGGTTTTTCACCTCCATATCCCAACACAATATCTTCATGACCTGAATTACAGAGAGAATCTGTAGCGTTTGTGGATGCTAAAACCAGAAATCCTGTGGAGTCTTCCACTGTTGGATGAGAAACATGGCTGGAGCGTGAAGGGAACTAACTGGTGGTGACCGGGGACCAATCCTCTGCAATGCAAGCTGCTTGACTGTTTCTGCTCATCACCACCATGTATTTAAGAACAGGTAAAGAACAGGTAAACCCTGTTTTACCTTACAGGTCTTTCAATGGCTCAAACACAGGGTCATTTCTGGAGAGAAGTACAGTCTTTAGAGCATTACCTGATTCACTTTTTACCTTGATTTCAGCTCTGGCATCATGCTCTGCGTCCCTCAGTCCAGCAGCTACCTTGACCAAAGTCACTCACTCCTTCCTTCTAGCTTCCATGGTTACTTTGCCAGCTATTTTTGACTCTGGCTTTGTCTTCTCTGACTAATTCCTGGACTCTGCTCATGAGCTTTCTATAGCTCCACATTGCTCCACCTGTCTCTTGATGGGGAAAAACAATGCCAAGTCTGGGAGGATTTTATTATTTCCAAGTTTTGTTTCATTATATGTTTTCCATATTTCCCTCCGTGAGAAAGAACAGAGGTCGTCTCTGGAGAACATAAGGCGATTGGTGGAGACAATCCCAAAATCTACACCTGGGATTTAAGACTATTTCTCCAGGACTGTCCACATACGAGGGAAAAAAAAAATGAGGCAGACTCAGTGTACATCTCTAGCTTTCTACCCAGGGAAAGCAGAGTCAGTGCTGGCAATTTCCATTTTTAATCAAGATTGCTTGGAAATGCACTGAGCTGCCCGATGTGGGACACTTGAAAGATTTGTTATGCCTTCCAGTTGAATGGAATTTAGATCATAAATAATGAATAGTAGATAATAAAACAGATTGTTTCACACAAAATAAATAAAGAGGGATTAAAACAATGAAGGAATGCCTTCTGCAATGGCTTGAAGACAAACAGGAGGCCATGCCACAGGTGAGCACCGTCTGTCCATGCCACTGCCTCCCCAGCCACAATAGCTTCATCACAGGTTTCAAGGCTGGACTAAGCAGGGTGCTGTTTACTTAGTGGGACACAGGTACAGATGCGATGGTTGAGGGAACTGGAGCCCATTGACTCCAGTGGAAGGGGTGAAGCAAGGGAAACGAGATGCCCTTCACTGCACACTTCTTACAGGAGATGGGTTGTTGTATCCTCTGAGAAATATCTGCTTCACCCTTCTAATAGGATTTTCATATTCCTCATGAGCTTAACATGGGAAAATATGTACAAAAAATAAATTGATCACTCCAAATCATGGTGATGAAAAATCTTTAAATCTCCCAAATCCCTCTAAATCCCTTTACAGGATTCTGTATTTCTCACAGCAAGTTCCTTCGGTTAATTCTGCCACTGAGTTAAGGTACTCAGAGGAGAAATAAAAAAGCTGTGCTTGAAAAACATTTTCCTTTACTGCTGGACTTCACAGGACCTGAAAAACCAAGGGACAAGAACCCCACATCAAGGACAGCTGCATAAACTTCCTGAGCACAAGAAATTAATCATAATAAAAGGCTTTTAATTTTTTTTTAATACAGTTAGGTACCAAAGATAAAACGGTTATTTCCCAGAATTGTTCCTGTTTGGCATGGCTCCCAATTGCTTAGATGAAGAACTTTTATTAGTGAGCTTTTCATAACCTCTACCCTCAAAATCTGGTGAATGTCTTGCATGGAAAATACAGAATGCACTAAAATTGCAAGCATTCTTGGCTTTTGCATTCTCTCACACCAATATTCCTTCTTCCCCTTCGGCAACTCCCCCCAGGGCCGTGCAAGCAGTGGAGTCTGAAGGCTGCTTGCAAGCTGACTTTTGGCTAGCAGGAATGCTTCTGAAAGTTGGAGGAGACCGAATCGAGCAAAGTAAATCACTATATAAGCCTACCCATATTTGCCTCTACTTGCACAAGATGGTAAATTGTGTGCTTAAGGGTTTCAGGCTGTTCCCATATTGATTGATGTCTCAGAAATCCCTGCTACAGCGCTCAAGAGCTGTTTGCTGCCAATAGTGGTTATGTGTTGCTAGACAGCTCTACAACGCAAGCCCATGGCTCTGCTCTGCTGCATGAAGGGATATGAACTGAGAGCTCGGTGCTTACTCTCTGGAGTCAGCTCCATTAAGTGACTGGGAATGATGGCCTAAACCTGAGTGACTCGTGTCCACTCACAGCCCAAGCTCCAGTTGAAGCTGGTGCACAGGAGGTGGGATGAGGCAGAGAAGGGATAGAATCATTGAATCATGGAATTGTCTAGGTCAGAAGGGACCTTTAAGATCTTTGAGTCCAACCGTCAACATAACGCTGCCAAACCATGTCCCTAAACACCTGATCTACCCGTCTTTTAAATACATCCTGGGATGGGGATTCCACCACTCCCCTGAGCGGCCTGTTCCAACATTTGATAACCCTTTCAGTGACAAAATTTTTCCAATCTAAACTGCCCCTAGTGCAGCTTGAGGCCATTTCCTCTTGTCCTATTGCCTGTTACCTGGGAGAAGAGACTGACTCCCCCCCTCTCTACACCCTCCTTTCAGGCAGTTTTAGAGAGCAATAAAGTCTCCTCTCGGCCTCCTTTTCTCCAGGCTGAACAACCCCAGCTACCTCAGCTGCTCCTCTCAGAACTTGCAGAAAATAAACTTTAGGGACACACTTGATCTGTAATGGCATTTAACATCAAAAACAAATATAAAACTATTAAGTACAAGAGAGGAAGCTGATATTGGGGATGGGGAAAGAGTTGTGGCTCAGTTCTAGAGGGCATTTACTCAGAGGAATTTTCCCTTTGAAATGATCATGAAAATCTGGAGGCTTTTCAGCAATTTCAGCTAAATCCTTCAGGCTTGTGCACACAGAGAGGTTAATTTGGTTTCAAGCAGTATGGATTAAAAGCAGAACAGTTATTAATGATTAATTCCCTCTGTAGTTACTCCTATTTTGGAATAAAAATGCCCAACTGAACGAATACTACTCATGCCCAACCTGCTTTAAGTTTATTAAAGCCAGTCACTCTTTTCCAGTGAACAGGGTTCATAGGGACAATCGGTTGGGAACAGTCAGGAATTGCTTCAGAGCCAAACCTTTACTAGGTCAGAGAAAACACCTCAAATGTGGTATATTTACAAGATCAGGCTCAGATATCAATTATACCATTAACACATTTGGGATAATTCATGAGCCAACTTTTGATCTGACCCAGCGTAACCACAATAAGCTGATCACTGACTTTAGAGGAGGTTTTCCCAAGAACTGGAGGAAAAAACATTTTCAGACCTTCAGCAATGATTCAAAGGGAGTCATTTGACTCACCCTAATTAGTTTAATAATTTGTGATTTGGAAAGAAAGTTTCAGAGGAGGGAACTTTGAAGGTCTAGAGTTGCTTGTAATTAATTTTTTTAGCTAGAATTTATGTTTAATCCGCTATAACAAACAACGAAATCTTCTACGAATTTTTTCTGATGCTGACGCAGACAGTGAGAAATCCAACCAACCACTTCACCAGTCAGGAGACTGAAAGTGCAGAGACACCTTGAATGTTGAAGACCTAGCTGAAGGGAGCATTAAAGTATGGCCAAGGACAGACAAAGCTGGAGGTAAGATGCCAACAAACTACCTGTGACTTCAAGGGACACTCTGGGTCTACATATGGAAATAACTAGAAACTGGCCACTGGGCTTTAGAGCTCCCAGAGGAAGCATCACCTCCACACCTGCCTTCTGCTCAGGAGTAAAGCCTTCACAGGCTATGTGTAAATCTCTGTTCATAGAAACTATCACCTTCCCCTGCAGAATACAGCCATCTCCAAAAGGGAGCATGCCAGCTCTTTAAATGCTTACGGCAATGTGTCAGGGCAGGCTAAGACAGAAAGTAAAGGAAAATTATCTAGGATGGAATATCTGGTCCTGCAGCAACTCATTCAGATGAACTCCAGCAAAACATCTCCCTCTCCTGCCCCACAGGCAGAACTTTGGCCTACCAAGTTCCCATCCTTCTCTCACCATGAATCTTCCGGACGCCAGGCCAAAACCTCAGCTGGTGCAAACCGAGCTCAGAGCCTAATCCTAATAACTAAATTTATACATCTCTTCTAAGTGGATGCAGAAAGGAGGAATTAATTACCTGACTACAAAAGAGTGAGGAGCAATAAGGGATCCTTAAAGAGCTAGAAATTTTAGCCCTAAGCACCTTTCAAGTTTCTGCTGTCACCCTCAGACTGCCTTGCTGCTGTGTCCTACAAGACTTTGGGATTGTTAATAACATGCACCCATTTCCAGATCTCTCCGATCAGGCAGATTAGACTGATAGGCAGGTTGAGTAATTTGGAAAAAACTAGGAAGGATCTTTGGGTGGTAGACACCCTATAACCATCAGTCACCTCAGTCACTGTTACTCACTACTTGTGAAGTGCAGCAGCGTGCACAGAACAGGGCAAGAGGGAGCCTGTGGTCGGGCTGCAAATGCACAGAGATGCCAAGCTATAAATATGCTGATATATTTTTACATTTGTTGTGGCAAAGTCAGGATGGTCGTTGTGATGCTGGGACATTGCTGGGGCTGTTTTCTAATTATAATTAGATTCTGTTACTTTTCCAGTGTCATTATCAGAGACACAGTCATGTGTGCTTGCATTTAAATGCTACTGGCCCTACTGATTATTCTGGGCACAAGGGAACTCTGCAGGCGGAGGGGAAATAATTCCAGTCGCAGGAGCGCCTCCTTCTGCTGTCAGATGGTGGGTACCATTGTCTGTCTGTTATCATCATGGTCCACAGCAGGGACACAGTGGAAGATGCTGCGACTGGTTTTCTGATGACAACCAAAGTGTGCACCCCTCCAGGAGCACAACTCAGGGGGCACTCTCTGCAGGTGCTCTTGCCTTGCCCTTGCCACCTGCCCTTACATGCTGGTGCCCTCACGTCTATAGGCTTTTTTGCACCTGTGGATTCAGAGGCAGAATTTGAAAGCAAATGGACTGGAACATTTTCAGACTCTAAAAATAAATGACACCTGTCATTATAAAATGACTTGCTGAAGCAGCCACGTTTGAACCTCTGTGCCTCATCAGAGCACCTGAATCTGAAAGGGCTTTTCATTGCTGTTGCTTGTGGTACCCTGTTCTGCGTTCCATGAGTGCCACTACAGGAACCTTCCCAAACAAACTGCAAGGAGCTGTGCCCAGGAAAATGAGGACCCTGGGATTTGTAGGCAAAGGTGATGTGCAGAAAGATTCCAGCCGAAAGCACTAGAGGACTTACAGGAGCAGTTCCTCACCGACAAACCCACAGAAAAGTGGAATTAAATGATTGGACTTGACAGCTAGGGAGAATTACACTGTCTCTTTAATCTTCCTAGTAGGATAACACAACCGAGGCAATGGAAGAAAACAGCCTATTGGGCTAATATAATCACTTGAGGACTTCTTCTATTTTTTAAATTGTGTGCTATGGAGGATGTTTCTGACATTAAGCAAACAGTAGGAAGAGAACAGATGGTTCTGTACAAATGTATGAACATTCCCAGAAGCCTTGGCCGTACAGCCCCAGGCACTCCTCTCCCTGATCAAGTCTGATTGGTGCCGAGGTGTCTCAGTGTGCACCTCATCTCCTTGATACCAAGCCAGGAGATTACAGATGCTGTACCCGAGCCATCCCCAGAATTCCTGTCATACTCTGCAAGAGCCCCTGCAAATGAAGTGTGAAGACTCCTCCCCCTGTACTCAGCACTGGTGAGGCTGCACCTTGAGTATTGTGTCCAGTTCTGGGCACCTCAGCACAAGAGAGATATCGAGGTGCTGGAGCGAGTACAGAGGAGGGCAACGAAGCTGGTGAGAGGCCTGGAGAATAAGGCTTATGAGGATCGATTGAGGGAGTTGGGGTTGTTTAGTTTGAGGAAGAGGAGGCTGAGGGGAAACCTCATCACTCTCTACAACTGCTTGAAAGGGCATTGTAGAGAGGTTGGTGCTGGTCTCTTCTCACGGGCAATGAGCGACAGGACAAGAGGGAATGGCTGCAAGCTGCAGCAGGGTAGGGTTAGGCTGGACATTAGGAAAAAATTTTTCACGGAGAGAGTGGTCAGTCAGTGGAATGGGCTGCCCAGGGAGGTGGTGGAGTCACCCTCTCTGACTGTGTTTAAGAGTAGATTAGATGTGGTGTTGAGGGATCTGGTGTAGGGGAGAACTTGTAGAGTAGGGCTGATGGTTGGACTTGATGATCCCAGGGGTCTCTTCCAACCTAAATGATTCTATGATTCTATGATTCTATGACTCATGGTCCATCAGACCCTGTGAACTTGCACTGTGTTCATAGAGATGTATCTTTGGGGCCAGTGCGTTCCTTTACATTTGTGTCTGAATGAATTGTTGGAGCTTCAGAGTGAAAATGCCTTCAAGATAATCTGTTGTACTGTTTTTATCAGCTGCAGGCTGTACTTTCCTCTGTGTGTCAGAGGAAGAAGTGACTGACCTGACTCTTGCATTAAAACTTCCATCATAAGTATTTGTTTTCCCTAGGTACACTGGCTTTATGTCCCAAAAACAAGATACTGGTGACCAGTGGATGTCTTCCTTTGCTCTGCATCAAGCCCCAAGTTCTATTTTCATTTTTATTAATAACTCCCTTCCTGATGGCAATTCCTTTTGATCATATGTAGGTTGTTTTAAAGACACTTGTTAATCATCTTGTAGAGCTGGGTTGTGTACACTTGGCTCCATTAGCCTTACTCTATTTAGCTGCTAGACTGCCAGGCAAGATGCTCCCATCAAATAACCTTCACCTTCCCCATGCTGTCTGAATGGTGACTACCCTCAGTCCAAGGGACTACTCTTTTCTGCACCCTGGGGTGCTCCATAGGTAGGTGTGGGCCAGGGTGACAGAAGAGAGCATTTCACCCCACTTTACAGCTTGGAAATGTAGGGCAGCAATCCAAAATAACGCTTTTTGCTTTTAAGAACACTATATTCATCCTCTAAATCAGGAAAGCTAATTGGTCTGGTTCCTCTGACAGTATTTTCTCTTGGGAAAAAAAGTTGCAGTCCTTCAACATTCAGAGCTTCTTAATCCTGGTGCCAAATGCATTTCTCTGAATTAATATTGGTGGAATGAAAAGGCTTTTTTCTCTGCTTCACCCTTCTCTCCCAGGATAAATCTTTTTGGAATTTGCTTTATATATTGTGCTTTTGAATGTTCTCTTAAATGTTAAAAAATGACTGTGTGAGAATGTCGCCTTCTCATTAGCAAAATTTACTACATATTTTCCTCCATTGTTACCAGTACAGTTCCAGCAGTGTTAACAATGGGAACCCTAGAGCAAATGGTCTGGCACCAGCACTTGTCATCTAACTACGGCTGGTCAAAAATGTGCTTGAAAAGTGGTTTTGTGTTTTTTAAATGTGCTTGTTTTGAGTAAGCATTTCCAAATGAATTTTTAAAAGAAAAAAACAAACCAATTTTTATTATGTTTTACTGAGAAAGATATTGGAGTTTGGGGTTTTTTTGGGGAGGAAAGCCTATGGCAGTGAATAAAATAAAGTAGGGTCTCCACTCTCTGGCCTTTTTCTTCACCTGGGAGGAGGATGTTAACAAAAGAAGACTGGGAGGGTATGATTTTCTTCATCAGGATGAAATTTATCAGATCTCTATTAATTCAAAATTTCTAAGGAAATAGAAAAAAAAGCCCTTAAACCTTCTGCTGTCTTAAAAAAATCTATTCTGGTGTATTCTCTTTGTATCTGCTATCAAGTGTCAGTATAATACATCCCATTATGTCAACAGTGTGCAACTGCGATTTCAAGTTTCCACAGAGCTTTCAGCACTTCGGGTAAGAGACCTCAGCAAAGGTAGGAATGCTTAAATAGTGTTTCTAGCACTGGCAGAAGAAGCGGAGCAGCAAAGGTCTCTGGTGCAAGCTCTGCAGGAAGTCAGAACGGTCTCCTCTGGTATTAGAACTTGGTAATCTACACAAGCTGCTTCCATTCACTGGAAACTACGGCTACTATTTTCCCTGTTGCAATTACTTAGATCTCCTTTGTTACCACGAATCTTTGCTGTTAATAAAACACAGCAAAAGCAGACGCTCTGAAATCCTTCCACTGTGCTTTCCGATAGCCATGGAAACCAGAGTTGTGCACGCCCAGGGCAAGGCAAGGGGGATTTGTTGGGTACTCTTTTCCTGCAATCTGTCACAAAGTCTACTTACTGCTTGTGAATTCACAAATCAAGAGCCTGAATGGAGATATTTTTACTTCCACTCAGACCAAACACTTGGACATGACCTGAACTTGACCAGCTTCCCTCTGTGAACTGCCTTTTAGACTGTTCTCATAAAGAATTTAAGCCATCAGCTGTTAATACTTCAGCAAACCTACTGCTTCTTTCCTGGTGTTAGACAAGGATTCAGAGGACCCAGTTAATACTCCCAGCTCTATCCAATTTAAGAAGAGGATTTGGAGCTCGATTAGGTTGCTTATTGGCTGCTTCTGAACCTGAGCTGGGACTAAACTGTGTCAGAACCTTCTATTGGGTCAGACCAAAATAACCAAAGAGATGTCAGCACACCTGAAAAAAAGCCATACTCTGCTTCCCATTTAACACTCTGCATTCCCAGTGGTCCTGTGGAAATGCCCACATTTGTGTGAGAACTTCCCCACTGACAATGCAGCCTCTTTTATTTGATGCTGGTAAAGTGATATTATTAATAGTTTGTGATCTACTGTGCCTTTCATCTGAGGATCTCTCACAAAGCATTTTAGGAGGCTGAATCAATTTTCAAAACACTCCTGTGTAATACTATCCCTGTTTTACTGGAAGGAAAACTAAGGCAGTGGGAGGTAATTTTCCCAAGGGTTCATTGGTAGTCAGAAATAGAGCCCTGGACTTGTGCTCCAAATATAGCCTACACTCTCATCCCATGGCTGAAAGCTGAATTCAGGAGTCCCCCTTCTCAATGCTAAACATACCTCCTGCCTGGTGGTTTATGCTTCCGAAACGGCTGCCTGTTGCCATGGAAACTGCAGTTCAGATTGCTGGACCAGATTTGCTTCAGTTACATCAATGCAAATCATTAACAAATTCATTTAGATTAATGGAGCTACTCCAGATTTCCATGGGGGAGGGAGGATGCAGAGAAGATTCAGTCCCTTTGGATTTGATAGAAGAAGGTGGTGATCTCTTGAGAGTGGGAAAAAATTCTTTGATCATTAGAGGGTAAAAAGGATGAAGGATACCCTACAACTAAAGTATAGAAAGTAAATCTGAGAACGTGAGTTTACCTAGAGTGACATGACATTCTCAGACCTACTTCTGACCTACTTGGAGGTCCCAAACAAGTGTACTGCTTCCTCCTTGCACCGAGCAAAGACCAGATTCATGCTTTTACTGCAGAATGGTGAAGAATGCAGTTATAGAATCTACAAACTAAAAGTGGAAAGGGACAGTTTGTCCTGCTGTTTGCAGGATGGATCTTACAGGTGACAGGTCTCACAGGAATCTGGGACCATGGAGCAAGGCCACAGGTTGCCTCCCTGTGGCCCCTTCCTGGAGCAGAAGGGAATGCCTGATGGAACAGGAACCTAAATAGATGGTTCTTCAGGGTCTGCCACAACACCACCAAGGGCCTGAACTGCTGCTGACCAAGGAAAGGAAAGAAAAGCGGGGGGAAAGAGGTCAAACAGAGACCCTTTCTAGCAATAGTAACCATTGCCTGATAGCTTTCTCATTACCTTGCAACAGCTCACCACTCTAGGCCAGAAAGCAAAAATCAGACTGACTCATCCTGTGCCCTCTCCCCAGTCATACACCACTTTGTGTGCAGCGAGAGATGGAGACTGGCACTGGGGGAGGAAAAGGATGGTATACTGCAGGGAGGGAGCATCTCAAAGGTTTGGAGGTTGGTCACCCTGCACTTGTGCTAACGCACAAAGTCTAATTTGGGATGAACTTCTCCTATGATACTGGAAAGCAAACCACCCTGTGTCCAAAGCTGAGTAAGCAGCTACTGTTTCATACAGTTCACAAAGACATTGGAAATATCCTCCAGTCTGAAGCTCAGTCTTTCACACTGGCAGAGGATATGCTCGTAATCTTGCAGGACCACAAAGACTTTAATCCACAGTTATTTAACTTCATTAGTTAATATTCTAACTTCCCAAGCCGCCAGCCATGTGGATTAGATTGTTGCTGACAAAGGGAAACCCTTTGGATCAGGTAGATTCAGTACTCAAAAAAGGTGTTACCACCGTGGCAAAACTGATGCAGAATTTCTAAGTGGAGACTCCTGCACATCCAAGCAAGAGATGGGAAGGCTATGAGCAGCAAGGTTTGGCACCATCTGCTGTTCCTTATGGCAAAAAATCCTGCAGAGCTTTCAGATCTGTTCAGACATTTACACTGCAAAAGCTGTCCTGATCTGGGGGTAAGGGGCACCTGGCAGTGACACTGGACAGTGGTAGGACTCAGCACCCAACTTGGAGGAACTTGGCCATTGTTCCAGCCATTGCAAGGCTGGCTCTCACATATGTCAAAGATGCAGCAAGAGCCGACTTCAAAAAGCAGAGCTGATCAGGCTGAACATTGTGGCCTAATAGCATGGTGACCCTGCAAAACTGCCCAAAGCTGAATCTGGGTCATGCACTGTCAGTCAGGCTAAATTTTGAATATATGTTTCAAAAGTTTTGGTATTTCTTGCGAAACAATGATTATTCTTTTGCCTACCAAAACAAGAGGTCAATGCTCTGATTCAGTACCTCATCACATGCTAGAATTTGGACTTGTCCCATCTTTTTATCACAAGCCTGACCTGAGGTTCAAGCTTTTAAAGAAATCCCTTCCTACATGTGAACATGAGGTTCAGTCTGAGGGTCCAAGGTGAGCACTTTCCACACCTGCTGCTGGAACTGCTACCAAGCCAAAACTGACCAGAGATAATACAAAAATTAAATTTCAATGTTGCCAAGGTTTCCAGTTTCTTAGGTCCAGTTCTTGGGAAGATATGAATCCCAATTTATTTTTTTTTAAGCCATTTTCCAGTTCAAAAAACTGTTAAAACAGCTTGAAAGAGCAACTTAAAATTGACTTGTCATAAGACTAATAACAAATTGTGCTCTTAAAAACAAATTAGTGATTTTTATGCCCACTTCATTACATTTGTGAAGGCCCAACACGTGCAATTTAAAGATTTCAGGTTAGTAAAACTAGAGATGCCATTACTGTGAGACAGCAATATCTATTCATGTAGGATAAGGGCAATGAGCCAACTTCTCCCCTTAATTTAGACCACATTAGTCGCCTACACAATCCCCTTGAAGATTTATACTCAGAGAATGGAGACTCTCCATTGACTCAGGAAATCTTGCCACTCTACATGATTACCATAATTTGAAGGGGTAAAATGTTTACAAGGAAAGGCAAAAAATCTCAAAATTTCAGTTTGCTGCTCTTTGCTAAGAGTTCAGAAATTAGGCAGTCATATTAACACTGGAACCATACTTTGTAAATAACTGCTTGGAAAAGGACACTGCTCCAGTAAAACCAGTATTCTTTCTAGGTCTGATGGAAACATCAAAGAATGAGTATTTCCACTTTGATATAATCCAAATGCCCATGTTCTCAGAGGCCTTGGAAGAGGAATATTTAAGAATGATAATCACAGAAGTTTCCAGAATGAGTTTCTGCCCCACACACTGTTTTTTACAGCCATAACTCTGCTGTCCACTCTAGGCAGCGGCTCTACACATTGAAAATTTTCTGGGTTTAAGAATGGCCATGGAGATCTTTAGGATCTATGTTTTATCAATACTTTTTGGAAATAGAAATATATTGTAGCACAAGGCAGAGAGTGAACAGTTAACATCCAAACCACAGAGTGTTCTAATTTTGTCCTCCCAAGCATCTTTAACCATGAACATACACCAGAACACCTTACTGGGCACTGTCCCCGATCCCTCATGGGATCGGTGGGAGCTGGAAACCAGTACAGTCATACCAATTCATTAGAGTGAGGTTGTGAAGGGAGCTTTACAAGGTCAGAAATTATCAGAAGACAGAGCTATGATCCCTCTGTGAAAAGGCCTTATACCACTGACTTTGGTATATCAATACGGCTTCTTTTTGCTGACTTGGTCCTGTTTTTTTTCAGTTACTGTTCACTGCCATTTTTCAGCCTGTATAACTCTCTTCCCAGGGGCAGAGATCAGTTACAGTAACAGTCTGAGCTCAAAAGGATGGAAGCTGAAAACTCTATGTCAGCTAAATATAGATACAGTTGGGTTTGCATAAATGAACTTTACCTGTAAAAGTCAAAAGTGCATAGCACATTGTGATAGCTGTGTCTCTGATTCCCTCTCCTCAGTCACCAAACAGACTGACAAAGCATGAACATTCACAGACAAACCAGGTCCTAATAGTATGACTGTGCCAAAACTGAAGAGCTATAAAAATGGAACAGCATGAAAATAAGAAAAACAAAGTTTGTCTATCGTGTTCTCTAGCATGGCTTTCACTTGTTCGAGTTGAAGATTTGCCTGCTTGGCTTTTTGGCTTTAAGAACATAAAAGTTCTCTTTTTCCCCATAGTCCAAACCCATCCTGTCCTGTGCCCATGGTCCCAGTGTGCAAACTGTGCCCGCCTGCAGAATGGCCATGCCCTGCATCTACACCATGCGATGGAGAACCCTGCAGAGATCCCTCAGCTAGCTGAGACCTGACAGGCCAAGTCCACACTGTGGTTTACCATGGGTAGGGCTAACTCAGGTGCCATCCAGATATGCCATCCATCTCCTTAAAAGAGTCCCCTGTGGTGAAAAATGATGAATGCAAATGGTGAAAAGAGGAATTAAAGGCTGCTTACAGGAAGGAGCAGGCTGCTGGGTAACAGGGATGCTTTACTGAATTCCACATGAACTTCCAGTGAGTCCAAAGTTTGGACAAACCCATTAATCTGCACAAGCTTCTGTTTTCCCACATAAGAAACCAGGGTAAAAGTGCTCCCTTTCCTTAGAGAGAGGCCACGGGGGCAAACCCTCTCACACTCCCAAGAGAGACCACTCTCCAAAAGCTGTAAAATCACCAAGAAATTCACAGTTCTCTTCCACAAGCATTTGATCTTTATACTAAATTAAACCTGGGAATAAAACATAGAAATTAATGGCCAAAAAAATGTAGAGTTAAAATCTCAGTGATTGAAATGATGTCAAAACATGAATCTACCAAGGAAGGACCAGGGCTGCCTGTCACACAACAGCTACTCCCTGCCCTCCTCCTCTGGTGTAGAGCCTGACCTACTTGATAGATGTTCCTGCACTATGGCCCCAGCACTAAGTATCTTAGACCCCTCAAATCGCATTCCAGACTTATAATTGCAAAGCAGCTGTCAGCCCTGAGCCCTGCCATGGAACTTCCCCATCTGTTCAGCCCATCTAGCATTACAGCCGAGGACAGCATGAAGGCTGAAACCATATCGTATGTGAAGAAAGGACCTGCTGCACTGCCCACGGGGCCAGATGAAATCACTTGCGCTTTCATGGTCTTGAAATCTTTCTGCCTTCAGAAGAGTAGTGGGCAGAGGCCGATCAAATGAGGGGAGAAGGGACACAGGCAGAAGGATCAAATTCTGCCACATGACTCTGGCAGCTGAGTCAAACAGACAGACATCCTTAGTTTCACTGGAAAGGCGATGTTTGACTCCTGGCTGGGCTGAGAATAATTTGAGAGCCCCTTAGAGGAAAACCTGATACTGTGACTTTCCCCAAACCCTCCCCCTCCCCATCTCTTCCTATTAACTCTTTATGTAGCAGTTGATTTTACAGTCTTGAATCATCTGACCTGAACCATATACCTTGAGTCCCTCACAAACTGGTGTGCTGCTGCTTAGAGACAGTACCTGTCTCTGAGTCAAACTAAACAGGGGCACTTGTCCTACCGTCTTTATCAATAATATCAGCAACGCTCCAGATGAAAGCTAATCACTTTTCAATCTCCAGAACGCCTGTGAAAGTGTAGAGGAAGGACTTAGAGACTTGGCTCTGGCTGATTTGCACTAATTCAGTTTCAGGGGAACATACCATGTTTTGTCCAGGAGCTGGATGCACTTTGGCTTTTTATCGTGCCAACACTTAACCTGTGACCAAGTAGTGTATCCAATCCACATCTCCTGGCTCCCAGGACATTTAGACCCTCCCTAACCCCATGTCCTAGGCCACTACAAGCATCAGCAGGTGCTAAGAAGATGGGAGGAACATGTGCCATTCCCCTCCCATTGAAACTGAAGAAAAAAATGTGCTGTTGCCCTCCCAGTACCACCCACGCTGAGTAATGGTGCAAGCAGCTCTGTGCTGAGCTTCAGTGGTCCCTGTGCTGGCAGACTCATCCATGCTCAAGGCTACCAGGATCACTTCCTCTACCCTGCCTTCACAGACGGGTTCTCCACCTTTGACCCTGCTACCTATGCCTCCAGGTGACCTCAAATCCCCAGACGGTCTCAGCGTTGGCAGATGTTCCCAGCTGATCTTCCTGAAGACTTTCTGCAGGCTTGGACCTACCCATGGAAGAGCTAAACCCATACTATGGGCAGCATCTTGCTGACTGGAACTCCCCATCCCACACAGCGTAGTTTGGATGCTCTGTGACCTTCTGTGGCAGCAGTGCCTGGAGCCCAAATCTGCTCGCCTGGGTCCATGTGAGATCGCACGTTGCCAGAGTAACTGTGCCTCCCAGTGCTTCTGCATGCATGCATGCATGTGTGCACACGCACATGTGCACGTGTGCCAGTGCCTGCAAGCGCCAGGCTCCCACATGGCAGCAGACTGGAGGCAGGAGCTAGCGTCTCACAAATTCATTTTCTGGCAGAGCATGGATGGGGGAAGGGACAAGCACTCTTTGTCAGCCCACACAGTTACACTGAGTCCCAGCCTGGATAAGCCAAACCTCTTAAAGGCACAAAATGTGTGTGCTGCCAGCAGCAGCTCTGCCCTAACTCCCCTGGACCAGCTGGCGCGAGGGCAGCTGTGAGTCCAGCAGCTGGGGCAGAAGGGATGGTGACGCACAGCACTGTATCTGGACATCTGCTTTATCATTTTCTCTTTTAACCTCTGAACCTTTGGGTTCTGAGGGCCAGATCCTTAGCTCTGGGCATGCCTTCCCCAAATAGCCCTACAGAAACCGGTACAGCTACAGGTGATGGTTCTTTCGTCATCACTGACCGGCAAACAGGGTTATATGTAATCACTGCCACTGCATGCACCCAAACCACATGTCCCTGATGGTGCTCCTTTGGATCTAGAGTCTGGAGCCACATAGTCAGAGATGCCAGCCAGGACTTTCTGTCTGGGGCAAAGCAAACTGCCTCTGCAACTCACTTGCAGTACTATGCCAGGGTTGCAGTTTGGTATTTTCCTCCCTCTGGTATGTGTGTCCTCCCTGCTGACACATTGGCATATTCAGAAGTTTTTGCAACCTATCCAGAAAAAATACTCACCACAATAAGAGGATACTGCCTTCCTGAAACCCCTAAATTAAGAGGGCCCAGCATCCCCCAGGTTACTGTTGGAATCCCCCTCTTGATTCAGGAGATCTCTAAACTCATGCTGCTGGAAGGCTGGAGGACATACTGGGCAAAGGGTCACTTTGGATTTCTCCTGATCTTTTGTCTCCACCACTGGCTAGAGCTAAAGGCAGGATACAGAGCAACATAGAGTTTTAGCCTGGCTCACAAAATTGGTTCTTATAACAAAGAAAGGCATATATTTTACTGCCTGGACAGCTGTTGGCTTCACACATGCCTCCCTATTTCAAAGTGGCAATTAGGAGCAGAGCTGAAAGGGCAACATGTCCTTTACTCTAGATCTTCAGCCAATTCAACAGGCACAGGTTCCACTCCCAGACAAGCCAGAATGCTCACATGGACACTTGGGATACCAAAGCATTTAGGCAGCAATGCATGACAAATTTGCAGTGTAAGATGTGGTTTGCTGTCACATGTAGACTGACATCTCCAAAACATGCTAGAAAAAAACCAAGCACAACCAAGAAGACACTTGCATCGGATCATTCAGACTTATAGTTTTGGATAGAGCTCTTCGAGGACATTAAACAGGATGCTTCAGCATGTCTCCACCATGAAGGCACTGTACTCAACAGGACATTGCTGCCTGTGGCCTGGAAACCAGGATGATAGAGGAACACCATGAACTGAACTGCCCCAGTTCAGGTTTGGTAGCAGCCCAGTCTCATTCCCATGGTGTGGCACTTGCCCTAGCAACCCCTGTTTCCAGCCCTAAGCTGGTGAGTCCACACACATTGTAATGAAGAGCTAGAGAACATGCCAGCTCAGGAGTTACATCCTGGCTGTCTCTGGGTAATGTGTACAAGCCCATATGGACATCTCCAGGAGAAGGGAGACAGCACGATCCAAACTAAGTGGCCACGTGGGAGCAGGGGGATCAAGAGCCTAGGTGTCTCTCATCTCAGACACATCCCGGAACAAAGAGCAGGTCAGGCTCTAAAGGACACACAGCTTAGATTCCTGAACAAATAGAATGGCAGCATGGACTGTGCTGCTGAGACAAAGCCACAAACAGCTGCCAGGCTGGACACTGTGAGTGACCGATGACTTCTTGGTGCCAAGCTTAGTTTGAGAACTAGCACCAAACCAAAGGGTTCTGAAAATATTCCCTGGTACCACGTACTTGAGCAGGAGAGAGGAAAGTACCCTTTGCCATCACAAATCAGTGAACAGGGTTTAACTGGACTGTGCCCAAAGAAGCATGATGGTCACATTTGGTGACATTCAGAGGACTATGTCAGTCCACCATTAACACATAACTCAGGACCACCTAATCAGTTCCTTCCCCAATAATTCCTGGGGGCCCAGCCATTGTTCTCACTATCTATATTGTATGTCTATAAGAGCTTAATGTAGATACTGTGTGTATTGTCTATTGCACATTCATCCTCCTCTATAAAGGCGTATGTTGTCCTCTCTCATGGAAAAATATTACCTAGGAGAAGGCAGTTTGAAATTCTCACCTATCAACAAGTCATGACACAGCCCAGTCTCCAACCGTCTGTCCTTGGCTTGCTAACACACAAAAAAGAAAAATCTTTCTGTCTTCAATAGGATTTTAGCTCATCTTAACCATCTGTTTGGTTCTTTTTCTAGTAATGACAAGTCCTTTTGGAAAGTTTCAAGGATATCTACCTAAATAATCCTTAAGGCCCTATCACCTTAATATTGGAGATGGCATCTTTCCTGAAGACCAGTAATAGTCATTTTCACCAGTATAAAATACACAGGTTTTATCATGGGATCGTAGAGCAAAGTTTAAACTGGCAGTTTTATAATGAACTCTGGAAGGTGAAATGTGATTGCCTGTTTAATAAATATCAAGCAACTGACCTATGCCAGAGCAAGATTTCACAATTTTGTATTTTTAATATCAAAAATACATTTTCTCTCCAACACCCAGAAAAGAAAGGATAGAAAAATAAGGCTGGAACTGACCTACTTTCATTGCCAAATAAGTCTGTTGTTGAGCCAAAAGTATTCTATCAAACTTCTTATTGTTCTTAACAAAGCAATGCCGTTTCTATGAATTCAGAATGATTTGTGAAAAGCAACCTCTCATTTTGTGACCTGCAAATTTCTACAGAAGTCTTTCAAACAGTTCCAGAGCACCCAAACTTAGGAAATTGCCCCTGTGAGACAATTTCTATAATCTCCTTGATCTTTCCTACTTCTTGAAGTGATGGTGGTTACAGCTGCAGGATACAAGCTGGCTAAATGTCAGGCTTTTATCTATGACCCTCTCAGTATTTGATAGTTTTTCTAATCCCCAGCTTCTAAATTTATATGATAAACTGAGAATTTCTGCTCCCGTAAAAAAATGAAAAAAAATATTTTAGCTCTCTTGATTGCAAAGTGTAGCTTCAAGCTATGAAACCTGGAGGCTACAACACCAGATAAATAAAAATAAGTACAAACTCATTTTCATTTAAAAAACGTAAATGTGGATCTCATGATCTCCTGGAGCCTTATGCATGATGCTGTAAGTGCTGCGAGTTGGGGGTCAATGAAATAAGCTCATTCTCAAACAAGTTGCTCTTACCCTTCTCAAATTATCTTATTTCTCAATTCAAGAGTATTTGTTCACAGGCAGGAACTGATTTTCTGGTGAGAAGACAGGATCTGGAGGAAGAGTGTTAGGGCAAAATTGTCCTTATTGCTGTCACACTCCCCATAGCTGTGCCAAAAGCCCTCCCTGTCACCCCTGCAGCTACCCTCAGGCCTTACATAGCAAGTGTGATGCCTAACCTGTGAGTACATCTTTCCATCTACTGATGCCAACTGCAAAGTAGGTCACTGGAGGATCTGAATAGCAATCACATGAGTGGTCTTTTTGATAGTAAGGAGGGAGGACTCGAGTGTCCCCTTATAGCTAGGAGGATGGTAGCTTCCTAATATCAAAAGATCATGACACTCAAATAAAGGTGTGGGAGGGGAAATGGGACTAGAGGTAGGATCACTTTGGGAAGGTGTCCATCATCCCAGAGGACAGAACCTCAGAAGAATTTGGCCTTGACTGACCCTAGAGATGCATATCCACAGCAAACTGCACTTAGCCAGGTGTCTCACAAAGATCACCAGCTCGAAAAATTTGTAACCTTTTAAAAAAAGCACAGAATAGTTTTGGCAAAACCTGTCCCACCTGAAGTGTTTCCTGGCTGTCTTGTATATTACTCATTTCTGGGGGGAAGCTTTTCACTTCCCTTTCCCATGTGTAAGAAGTCAGTAAACATCTGATTGTTTCACTGCACAGATCCACTTTCAGGATCCAGTTCCAGCCTTGATTAACCCAAAAATGCTTTGTTGGAACAGAGGATGCTCCTGGTATCCTTAGCCTGTGACTTTAGAAGTTTGGTTTGCCCCAATCTCCTTGCACATATGCACAGATAACACAGAAAAATCCTAAATGTAGCTGGATTTTTCTGCAAGAGAAGCAGAAAGGAAGCTATTATTGCCAACAACATACAAAACAGAGGGTGCAGCTTCAGGACACACTGTCTTTACATGAATTAACTTCTTTTCTTTTTTTTTCTTTTGGCTTTTAGACCAGCTTACACAAAGCACAGCCCATTTTAAAATCAGGAAGAACGTCTTTAAAATTAGAACTGGGTTTGTTGAGATCAGGTCCCAGCTTCATGGACTCCTGAAGCAAAATCACGCTCTGTGTAGGCTGTCAGACACAGTGCTCAACAAATTCAGATGTTCAGAATTTACCAAGAACTCGGGACAAATCTGGAGAAATCAAAACTGTCCCAATTAATTAGGATGCCTGCCAACTCTACCATCACATGTTCAGACCCAGCATGCAGCACAGAATACATTTCTGATGGCCAGATCTAGCAAGTGATTTAGCGTCTAGAAGAAAACTCTCTTGTCCTTTCACTGTTTACAGTCTCCAGAAGGAATACAGAAATCTCTGCAGGTCTACTTGGATAGAGAAAAAGCAAACTTACACATCACATCATGGGCATTTGTACAACCTGGTGGTCTGGGATCCTGGGGGAACACAGATCTCCTGGGAGTGCTGTTAAACAGCCTGAAAATAGGCAGCTAACACTGAGAGAACTCCTCCCATAGAGTTACCCTGGCAGTAGTGGGGGCAGATGCTAACATCCTTACTTTTGTCCTGAGATATTTGTGAGTAACTGCTGACCCCAACAGAAGCCTGAGGACAAAACTGGACATTTTTCTTTTAGCTATTTCTATGCCAGAGCATTTCCAAAGCACAGCTTTCCATTAAATTTTCCAGGTTATGATATTTCCATAAATGAATGCATAGCTCAGACAAAGCCCTGAGTACCATAAAGAACATCATCTTCTCTATCCTTTAAGTACCACAAAAGTCTTGCTAATGCCAGGGAGGACATGTTCAGCATACACCCACAGGCTTGCACTGTGGACTTGGAGAAAGCCAGGCAAGTTGATGCTCCACACATCTACACTGAAAGTCACATTTTCAGGCATGTGTCCGCAAACCCTCCCTTTGCACCTCAAAGAGCACGGGATTCCCAGGTATCAGAGCTCAGTCAGAGCAGCCCTACCACCGCTCTGCTCCTGCAGCTCATCCCTTTGCCATGGAGCTGCTCATGTGTGAAAAAAAGTTACAAGCACAGGCTGCCACCAGGAACTTGCAGTGGGTGTCTTAAAGCAAAGAAAAATGTCCTCGTTCTCCATGCTAATTGCACACTTGTGATCCCCAAAAAAGAGCAGTCAGGCGGTAACTCCATCATGCTGACTGCTTTGCACTTCTTTTTTTTTTCCCTCCTCTTTTTTTCCAAACACATAATTTACTCTGCTTGAGGGAGCCTATTGAGTGCGTATCTGTCCGTAACAAGCTCCTTCTGGGAGCAGCTAGACTGGTACACACTGAATGATAAGGCAGCCCACCTCCTTTCTGAGGAGAGCAGAGGAAGGGGGAACAGGGAGGTCAGCCGGACTCTGGCATGCAGTGGTGGCACCCATGCGTCCCACCTCCTTCTCCCTGTGCTGCCTGAACATTCTGTGCCACTGCTGCCTGCCCAGGATGTCACCATGAATAAGTATAGCTGTCAGATTAAATCACTGCCTGGGTGGGATCTGCTGAGCCTACAACACACATTCTGGGCACCTAAGTCAGGCCAGGGAATCTGTCCAAGAAAGAAATCTAACTGGAGCCGCTTCACATGGCAAATCAGCTTTGGGGCTCTAGGATGAAGTATATCCTGCCCTGTGTTTCAAAGGGCTAGAGGGTGGGAGGAGAACACATATAGGCTCCCTTCGCTGCTAATGCACTTGTAGAATAAGTGCATTTAAGTCCCCAGAGGCTCAGAGCAGGAGGATAAAGTGACAGCTATTGCTGACAAAGCAGAGCTTTGTGTGGTGAGAGCACAGCAAACCTGTGGGCTATAAACAGTGATGGTCAGAGGGATGGCAAATGTTTCTTGCTGCCATCCAACTGTCAGAAAAAGCCACACTTTATCTGGTAGCCTATCCTGGTGACAGTCCCCACCACAAGTTCTAGCTGTTGGAGAGAAAGGCATGAATTACTTCACCCCACCAAAGTTCTCACAGCTTCTGGGACTGTGATGGTGCCATCCATGCACTCTCTAACCTTGCCTGGGCTCAGGGCATATTCTCCAAGATAGGCAGTGGTCTCCACATAGCACAGAGAGCATTCATTGTGCCAGTCCTCTCAGCAAAGCAGAGCTATCGATCTGCTGCCCTAACAGCTTCTGAAAGGTTTGGCCCTACATGTCTGCACAGGTCCATCTCTACCATGACTCTGTGTCACCAGTGGCTCACCAGAACTGTGCCCCTCCCAGGCAATTCAGAAGATCTCAGGGAAAAAGAAAAAGGCAGAGAGTGATAAGTAAACATACTTGTTGAGAAGATAAGGAATGGGAAATCACATATGGACACTCGCCCTCTCACTCGCAAATCGCTTTCCTGTGAAAACACGAGCTAACATTCTGTGCCTGTAGTTTCAGCTACGGCTACATGACCCCCAATTCTAAGTGTACCAATGTCTGTAACATTGTCCATTGATCTCTTTTCCTCCACTTTAAATATATTTCCTGTCACCGAGGGTTTTTGAAAACCACGCAGTTCTGGAAGCTGGATTTCTTACATACATTTGCCACCTGCCTGTGAGTGGAATGCTAATTTTTGCTGAGTATTTGCTGTATTTGCTGCCGTGCCGTATCTTAGCATGGGGAAAGAGGAGCCCCGCTTGCCCTTGCTCTAACCTTTGGTGGCACCAGGCCAAAGATCCATCTCTGAGTGGCTTCATTCACAGCTGACTGTTTAATCAGGCAAAGCAGCACTAGTTTAAACAAACTTCCCTTGAATGTGCCCACTGAATGAATAGTTATGACCATAATACTGTATGCTAATATTGTGTCCTTCGCCCAATGCCATGATGGTGCCTCACAAGGGGGGACAAATTTATTTATTTTTATGAAGACAACTGTAGGAAAAGTGAAGTCCAATAAGGTGAAACGCTTCCAGAGAAGACATTGGTGGAGACAATGGAGAGGAACCCAATGGGAAACACTGCCAGTCTCTGGCTCTAACCACTACACGTTACTCCCCAAGCTGGTGAAAACATGGATGCTCCCAGACCTGACCGCAGAGTGTGCTGCTTCATAGCAAATCTCAACGCTGCCACTGTTTTCTTACTGTCACCGAAGTAAAGAGTACAAACAGTACTGTGCATGTGTATGCTAGCCTAATCAAAGACCGCAAGGTCCTTAATTAGGACAACTGAAAGGCTAACTGACCTTTAGTCCTTCCTAACATCCCACAGGAAAGATCTTACCACTAATAAGCTACTTTGTGCTCCCCAAAAGCCACCAAAGAACCTGTCTGCTCCCAGGACTAAGCTCCAGCTCTGACTGTTGGTGGCTCTCAGAGGTGAGAACTGACACGTGTCCCTGTGTATTAGCCATGCTTCTCTGCTCTGTTTGGATTCGGCCCAGCTGCACATGAGGACTCACTTTTGCCACGTTGAGCAGCCATGTGGTGGGTTTCTGTCAGCCAAGCAGAATGGTGCTTTTCAATAAAGGAAGGAATGGGAAGAGGCTAGTTGAGAATACGTAGACAAGACGGCAACAACAAAATAGAGAGCTCTGAATGCAAAAGGAAGGTAAAACTGGGATCAAAAGGAGAACTACAGACACAAACACAGCTGGCCACATCTGCACTAGGCACAGCACAGATCTCAGGCTGGTCTTTGCCAAGCCGTCAGAGTGAAGATCCAATTAAAATGAAAGGCAGAAGGCTGCAGCCTTCAGCAGAACACTGCTCCCTCCCTATGAGATCACTCAACACGCGCCTGATGCTGTCACTGACCCTACATTGTCCCGACAAAGTCATTCTCCATGACACCCTGCAGAGGAACAGTCATTTGTAACAGGCTGGGGGGTGGAAGGAAAATGATGGGGCAGGGGAAATATTGGGCCCCACAGTGGGGGGCACAAGTAACAGCCAGACAACCCAAAGCATCCAGCCTCACAGTGCTGTGCACAGGGGACACTGGGACTGCAGATCTTGCTAGGTTCACAGAAAGGAATGTAAGCTTAATTTGTGGTGGTGGGAAGCCACTAGGGATTTAGGGAAATTAGTAAAAGGAGGTGTTGCTGCGCTACTTTATAGGAACTTGACATGATGTTCAAATGCTGCCTGTTGGGAGCCTGGATTACTTTATTATTATTTTTAATAACTCCAGAGGGTTTTCTTTTGCAAAAGACCTCAAGCTGAGATGGTGGGTTTGTATGTTCACTATTCATTTGGAAGGAGAATTGTTTGATGGATGCTGAAGTTTATGTTTCTTTTGCAATGAGAATTGCTGGAATGTTTTGTGGCCCAGATCTGTGTTCTCATTTTCACCACGCAGTTATGTAAGACTCTGAAATAATAAAGTAATGTTGGCTTTTTAAAGGAAAGAAATGGTTGCATGTGCTCCCAGTGTGATGGTCTGTGTGTGGTATTCAGTGAACAGCAGAAGTCTGATCCGTAGGGTCCATTCTGATGGGTCTCTGACATCCATCAAGATTCTTTGTTCCGCTGCTGGGAAATGAGAAGGAATCTGTGCTTCAGAAGCACAAAGGATTACTGGATTTTTGTGTGTGCTCCAGACTGTATAGACGTGAGTTAACATCAAGGTGTAGATCTCTCATTGCTCTGATGTGTGTATTTTGGGGGAAAGAGAAGCGGGACATCTCCAGCACTGAAAGGAGCTGGTAATTTCTGCTGTTCACCCAATTTCCCTTGTGTACATTCATTCCCTTTTTTGAACCCAATATTTTATTTTACAGAAGAAAGGACCTAAGGCCATTTAAGCTGAAATCAAATATCAGCTTGTCATCTAATCCAAAGCATTTCATCATGGACAGCACAACTGATTTTTTTATCTCCCAGTATTTCCTGAGTTGCAGGTGTCTACTCAATCTCTGATCTCCTCTTCTGCCTATTCCATGAATTCCCCAGGGATCTTGATCCCCAGCTGCAGCACTCTATGAAAAGGTTTACCTAATGTTTGGTTTAAATTACCTTGCTGCAGCCTAAGTTGATTTTCTTCTGTTCCCTCTTCATTGACTAACAAGTATAATTGATGCTTCATTTGCTTTTCTCGGTAGTAATAGAAGGTTGCATAAACTGTTTCCCAATATACCACGCTGTAACAGGATGGGCTAAGTAGGTATTAAAATAAAGAGCAATAAACAATCGATCAAAAGAGATTAATATTAATGCACTGCAGAGACCGGGAAACCAAGCAACAGAGAATCAGGAATTCTAAAGGAACTAAATATTGTTTCTGGCCTTCTTTAAATGCAAATTCAGAGTGATTCCCTTAAATACAAAGGGATTTTGGATGAGTCTGTGTCAGGCTGACAATCTGAATTACAGTCCCAACTGTTGTACAAAAATACAGAGGGGATTTTTGTAATGAAGCTTTGCTCTTTCAGTGAGCTTCTACTGACCACGGTTGGCCTCTTACTCGGTTCAACTAAATGAGTGTAAGTACATCCACATAAGAGAGATCTACCAGCCTACAGAAGGGATTTGGGAAATAATTTTGTTAACTCTGTGTAGTTTCTCCATGTAGAATGACCCTTTATGTGAATGAGGCCCAGTGGCTCAGAGTCCACAGGAGAAAAGTCTCCCAGGGTTCTTACATGTAGCATCCACCAAACACATCCCCAGGGAAAGCAGATTTGCTGCTGTTTTCCCATACACGTGAAACAAGAATCAGCTCAAAGCTGATCAAAGCAAGAATAAGCTGCTGCTGCTCCAAGATCTTGGGAGGATACCTCTATACCAAGGCATCTATAATAATAAGGGGTTCTCCTTTTGTATTGCTTCCAACCATGCTGTGAACATCCCCGAGATCCTTTGCCAACATAGCTATGATGAAATGCAACAGATAAGATTTCCTCTGCCCTTTTAAGAGAAAGTTTGAAAGCCGAGTTGGGAGCTGTGCTGAAAGATAATAGGACACACTTTCTCCAAAGCATCAAGATTAATGGGAGGCAGATGATTAATTCAAACAACAATAAAAAATTCCACTGAATTGTTACAAAACTTTCTAAATTGGCTTTTCCACCTTTACAATCTAGAAAATCTGAAACGATCCATTCTCAGAAGCAATTAAGATGGCAAACTGGTCCCTATCTTCAGGTTTCATCAGTTCCTATTCCAAATCTATTTGCACACAAATACTGGCACCCTGCAAGAGAAGCTGTTATATTGTAAATCAATCAGCTATCCTGTAAGACAGGAACTGAAGCCTCTGCTTTTACTCGTAGAAAGAACTGAGTCATTTGCCATGACTACGGGCTTGATATGATTGACTGTTTCTGCTCCTCGTTACAGAAAAAAGCACAGCTCCTTCCTTGAATTTCACATCAACATATATTGACACAAGTTGATTTTCACATCTGAACATCCTTCCAAAGTTGGACCTGCATTTATACTTTGCAGCACACCTCTTCCTGAGCCACAAGAGAAAGGGGAGACACCGGCTGTGATGCAGACCTACCTGAAGTGAGGGACAATTTGTGTCAAAGATGTTGATTTCTTCCTTTCACAGAAATAGCTCTTTCTGGACTCCCTGCACAAGGGCTCTTTAGTTTTGCCGTGAACACTTAGAAGCAGAATGTTCCATTTGTTCAGAATAGAGCTCATTTTATACAGAAATTCTTGACAAATGAGAAGTAGTTTAGGTCTGCCATTAGCATGACAGTGGAAAGAACTGGTGAACAAATGGATTGCCATGAAGAAGATTCCTTCAGTCAGAGAGACCAACCATGATTCGGTGCTACTACAGCAGGACCACACAGAGCTGGCATTTCAGAAAAGGTTGTGCTTTGACTAGGGAGCCAGTAATAGCTTTAGATTATTGTCCTATTGGTAGCTGCTGTCTTCATATTAATATAAGAAGCACCACTAAACTTTTAAACAGTTTCTTAGAGTCACATTATGGAAAGCATTGCTTATAAATTATAGAAATGTGTCTTTAAGAGCACATTCTCAAAACATATAACCGAATCACTCATTCACACCTCCTGTTCCCACCTATCTATGGTATTTCTTGGGTGCTGATGACCTTGGCAGTTAAAAGCTATTTCTGTATGCATGATATGTAGGAAACACATAAGAATGTTCAGGTTGTCTCATCATAACCTCATCTGCTAAAGACGTTATTTAATACTACCTTCCAAGAATTTGTGCTTACAGGACTGAAGCTGAATCACTTGCCTGAAATTCTCTTTCTCATCTTAAAATGGGAATCTTGTTTTTGGTGCATTCTTACGCTGCAAAAGTTTGGCTGGAACTATGAAATTTAGATTTGAATGCAAACTTCAAGTGCCTTACAAGCTGTTGAAATCCCAAGGTTTGTAGACAAGCCAGGATGACTTGAGCTCAGATTTCCCTAAACTGTGATTCTGTTTGGTCACAGGGAGAGTACCAGACTTGTGTAATACAGCGTGATGCCCTGTTGAAACAAACCTGGATTAAGCATGTCCTGTCGGGCCTGCTACAACTGTACCTAGAGGAAGTGAGTAACTGAGAACAATTTCTCTGACATGATGCTTGTCCCTGTGCCCTCAATTTGGATGGGTTAGAGCTGAGCTTTGCAGAGCAGTAGGTGTGAATTCTCTGAACAGATCCACATCCCAGAGGCAGAGACTGGGGAGTGGACAGGGAGGAAAAGAAGACAATGTCCTGTCTTCTACCTGCTCCTCAGCCATCCCAGTGCCCTGGTGAGACCACCAAGTGCTAAAAATCTGCTACACCCCCTTTAGGAGCCCAAGCTGAGCCTCCCCTGCCTGAGGAACAGGAAAGGTTGGATATCTGTACTGCCTCAAATGAAAGCTTACTGACGTTGATCAGTTCTGTGGCTATTGTTTGAGCCCTCTTTCCATCAAATAATTTTCTCATCATGATCTAATGACCTTATTCAGCCTAACAGAGTGGTACTGAAATTCATTTCCCACAGAATCTCACACCCCAACAGTATTGTTACAGGTCTCTGTGGGCTTGCACTGAAATATTTTTTCCGTGTAAAGTGACATTGTTGCTGCTCCCCGCAGACTTCCATTGAGATCATTTTCCTGTTATATCTCACACATTACAGTGCTATTGGTCTCCACAGACAGACTCTCTTTGGAATAGCTTTCCACAGAATTTCATATTTTAAATGCCATAATCAATAACCTGAGACTAGAATGAAGTTGTTCTCCCCTAAAATTTCACATTCAAACAGCATCACTTTAGTTCCCTCCAGACTTGCACTACAACCCATTTCCCATTGTAATGACATTGCAAAGGAGATGTTTCAGTTGCTGGTGTTACATTAATGTTGCAGGCAGTTTACACTTCTGTGATTAGACATGGCTCTTCAGAAGCTTGTGCCATTTATGGGTGCCAGACCAAGTGGGCAAACTACTGACCCTTCCAAACCAATATTCCTAAGGAAATGGGAGAAGCTAACACAATAGAGCTGCAACAGCTTTACCGATAGCAGGAATGTCAGACTGTTAACTTCAACACATTATTTCATTTTTCTGGTGCTAGAATTTGCACTCTTTTTTATTTCCATGTTCTTTCAGCACACTGAAGTCCTTTCCCTCACTATGAAGTCTCTGGTCACACACTCTTCTTTCCTGGGCTGTGTAGAGCTGGTACTTTCCCCCTTTCTCCCACTACTGTTTTCCATTTATTTATGTAATTTGTAATTTTAAAGACACTTGCTGATGGCCTTTCATTTCCCTCTTTGGCCTCCTGTCTTTTAAAGGGAAAGCTCAAGCTAAGAGCCTATCCTAGAGCAAAATCAATTCCAGTCTGACAAAAACTAGTGACATGAGTTAAAAATAAGGAACTCTCAGATTTGCTTATTTGCTTTGTGTTTATTTCCCCCCCTGGCTTCAATCTGCTGTTATCTGAACCATTGAGGAGATTTAATTTCCTACATTTTTCTCTGCAAACTAGGACCTAGAAACTTCTATTTTTATGAGTCATATGAAAGTCAAAAATCACATGGGGCTATGGCTTTAAGAACAACACAAAATATCTTGAAAAGTGCAATCTGAGGACATCATGAGAAGTGACTATGCAGGGACTATAAGTGCCATGGTTAGGAAGTTTCCACCTATTTCATACCCATTGAGCACATGAAGTAAGTATTGGGCTGGCTCCAGTCTTCTCTACAATTCCATGAAACCCTAGACTTCATAAACCTGTCCTAGTGAAAAAAAACCTCGGATTTCTGGAGAGTAGGAAGCAGTAGAATGGGCTTGTTTAAGGCTCAAAACCTACAATACAACTCAGAAGGGTGAAACATCTGATAAAGCCTGCTCTTCTTCCCTAAAATCAACAGATTTCTGTCTCAGGAATAAAACACCTTGGCTGCATCATCCAGCATGTACTTCAGTATGTTACCATGCCCTTAAGTCTAATGTTCCTTAGAGTACATTTGGACAGAAAAATTGCCTGTAGTACAACTACTACTGTGGATTGTCCCATATCAAGCACTCAAACCATGCAGCTATTTCACAGGGCTATTGTGTAAGTTTCTATGGGTGGTATTTGGGTCCTTCTGGATTTGAACTAGGTGTGTTCAAATCTGTGTCACTGACCTCTTACACTGAAAGTATAGGTGCAAGTCCCTCAGCCGATAGCAGATTGTTGTTTGCTGGCAAGTGATCAATTCCAGAGGGCAACGACACACTTGTCAATGTGCTTCACTTACAGCTAGAGGTCCTCATCAGGGTCAGGGTCTCACCGTACCTGGCACTCTATGACGATGGAGTAAAGCAAAGCCTTTGCCTCAAAAAGCCTACTCTTTGTAAGAGTTCAAAAACAAGCTGCAAGAGCCAAGGTTAGGGGCTAAGAGGAGAAGCAAAACACCGATGACCAGAAAGCTGTACTTGCTCAGTGCTCTGTGTGCTCACGAGGAACAGGGCAAACACAAATTCAGGCCTTTGCTCTGCCTGAGTCAGGCCTAGGACTTGTCCCTGGGTCATTGCAGTTAAATGTCCCAGCTATTATTTGCTAAACCAGTTTCTGAGCCAGCCTATTTTGTATAAATAATTTAATACAAATTGGTCCAAAACTAGTGCACGCACGTGAGACAGTTGCTCTACAGCCTGGCAGCACAAGCCAAGCTGAAGTCCCTCGTGCTAATTAGGCAGAGTTGGATGTGAATCCTTGCTCGGTCCTGTTGCAGGTTAGTTCTATAGCACTTTAGCTATCAGTTAAGTTGGGTTAGGGCTGACTTCTGCACCTGCTCCAGCTGATTCCTGACAAATCAGCTTTTATGTAAGAGAAGAGCCTTGTTAGAAAGCTCCTGCAGAGCTCCTTGCAGATAAGCCTGTGTAGCTGGACAGGCTAGCTACCCACTAGCTTCATGGCTCTGAATAATGTCATCTTATCTCCAAACCCTGCTCAACTTCACATCAATAGTTTCTTGATTTCTCTCAGGCATCCCAGCAAAAGCATAGCTTAGACTTGGATTTTGAGAAAGTAAGCCAGGTCTTATTTTTAAAAGTGAGATAATTAGTGTAAAACGTCTGGTGGGGGAAACACTTTTGCAGTCATTCTAAGATGTGAGTCATCATATTGGATTTTCCAAATCAAACAGATGTGCTTTAGGTAACCTTTTGTTTCATCCTTACCTATGCATTGTATGCATCAGTTGAACCCTTTGGTTTGCCCCCTCTTCCTTCAGTCATTCAATTTATCTCTTGGTACAAAGTGCACCTCAGGCAGTTCTTAAATATCACAGCTCTGCAGCAGAGCTCTGCAAGATGTACAGGTGAATACCTTGTCCACCTCATTAAGATCACAGTTCAGATAATGACCTCCTCAAAAAATCCTACTGATCACACACTTAATAGGGTGAAAATCTTAAAGATTATATTGGGTGAACATATTAGCTAAGAGTATCTGAAATTATTCTGTGAGAATCCCTAGGGAGTTTGAATTAACAGGAGAAGCAGAGCATGTGAAAAAACCCTTCTCAATGCCACTTTGTGCTGAGCATTCAAAAACCACACACAAACTCCATATAAACTTGGCAAGTGCTTCAAGGGGCACAATCACCATAAATCTTGGATAACACTGTAGTCTATTCAAGATGATTTTTTAAAGTACTGTTCTGTTGATGATGGCTTTGTTTTATTTCATCCGGCTTAGACCATTCTAGACTGGCTATGTTTTTCTTTTGTTTACAGAAAGTGTCTCAAAGCCATAAGTCTCTGAAAGTCATCAGTGTTATTATTTCTGTGGAGATGCAGCTCAGATGTGGACAGGCCGAGTATACAAGTGCCAGCTGCCAATGACACACACATATCCCTTAGTAGCTACAGGTTTCAATTCTCACCTTGTTTCGCCCTTGGTACAATGGGTTATAGTGTGGCTATATTGCCATCATCGCTTTTTCCCTAAAAAGATATGCACCCTTCTTTTTTTGAGGGTCCTTGAAATACTGCAATTGCCCCCAAAGCCATCCAGAGCAGATTTAAACCAGCAAACAACTTAGTTATGGAAGCTAAATACCACGCTCAAACCCTTCCCAGTAGCATATTTCCAGGTGACATATTACACTGGGGATACAAGTTCAGGGTAACAACAGGCATAGACAGAACATGACACGATACTGCCCGGTGTCAGCGTCCAACTCCAAATGCTGCAGCTCATGGCTCTGGGGGGGGGAAGCACCAGAATGTTGGGAATGAATTATAATTTCAGGGTTGCTTATGGCCACAGAGAAAATTAAACACTAAAAGTGGTATCAGGTATGAGTTGCACTCAAGAATCAGCTTAGAATAAGCAAAGATGCTGTTTGTCTGTCTCTAAAATACAAGCATGTGCACCTTGGATTGCCCTGAATGTACTTAACTGCAGCACCTGTAACACCTCCCACTCAAGAGCTAAGGCTGTCAGCCACAGGGGAAGAAAATTAAGTTCTTTCTCTTCTTCCTTATTAAGAGTTTATAAACCATGTTTCTGGTCTTTTTTTTTTCTTTTTTAACAAAAAGAATATTATTTGTTGGAGAAGACAAAAATGAATGAGCAAACCAGACTGATTAATTGCCCGAGTCTATGGTTCTAAGTCCTTCCCCTGCTTGTGGGTGAACGGTTTAGTTTAAATACTAGCAATTTTTTTTCTAATATGAAAAGCATATAAAAATTGGATCACAAAGAGTGTCCTACCCACCAGTAGCTGACTGACAGCTGCAGTGTTGTACCTTATGCCAATCAAAAGGAGCACTGTGGGAGATGTAGTATATATTTAAGAACACTTGGATGCTTCAGAACACTGTCAAGCAGAAGATAAAATAAGAGGGCAGAGGTGGCTTACAGATATATGAATATGGCTACAGAATATATCCAGTAAAAGCATACACTATCTTCCCTACCTAAAGAGGAAAAAACGTTAGCATAGTTTACTCAGTGCTGCAGTATCTTAAGGGAGCTGGTACTGTCCCTGCGGGAGCCTGTGTACTGAGGCAATAGCAGAAAACAGGGTGATGAAAATGAGGGATATATTTGGAGACATCAGAGAGCAATTTGAACAGATACTTGGTGAAGCAAATGGTTCCCAGGCCCGATTGCCCCTCATTGGGAGTGCTACCATTGTACTCTGTGAGAATAGAATTGGCCCTGAATGCTTTGCGCCAATGAAAAGGAGATGTAATCTCTTCTAGCACAAAATGTAGCAGTTTGGACTTTTTTATTGACAAACTAAGTGGCAGCCAGCAGAGGCGAATGGAAAAGGCATGGAACGAAGGGTAAGGAACCCCTCTAATCTTACCCATCTTTATGAAGCGGCTGAAAATTAGGGGGTGAAAAATGGTCATTCCAGGTATCACCTATGTGGGATAAAAGAAATCTTCTTTCAAACAGGAACTTGGCTGTGTGTCTGAAGTGGCCTGTTTGAAAGACTTTTACTTAACCTGTGAAGTACTGAAAACTAGATTGATTTTATTTTTAACTAGTAGTTCCCTAGAATTAAATTATTATTGCTGTTATCATGTGATGAAAAGAAGCTGCATCCAGTGCTTTGAGACAGTATGCTTACCATGCAGGAGCCATGGAAAAGATGTCAAGGGAGTACAACTCAGGGACAAAGATTGTGTTTGAAGTCAATATTTTGCTAAAATCACATGCAACTGGTAAGTAGAGACAACAAAGCTACCATTCCTAGAGCATAAAGCAGTTTAAAGCAGTATTTACGTGAAATATTTTTGCCAGCAGCTGGCAAGCAGTGTTGAGAACAGACAGCAATTTAGAATAATACTCCACTTGATGCTTGACATCATTCTCCTGCCCAAGGCCTCTGTTGTCCATTGCCACTATCTTAAAATAAAAAATAAAAAATATATATAAAAAAAAAAAGATAAAAGGCAACTATTCACAGGGCAAACCAGGAGGCATTCTCCTCTATTCTCCAGTTAGTTGAGATCTTACTTCAATCATAAATTGAGATCTTACTTCAATCATAAGTTGAGCTGGAAAGAAGGGGCTTTTCCCCTCTAAAAATTAATCTGAGTTTTAGTTCCTAGATTCATATGTATGCCTAAAATTTCCACAAATTTTGAGCTGGTCAGATAAAAGTTTGAGTCCAAATATGTACTGAAAGCAATCTTAAGTTTCAGATCAGAGTTTGGAAAAGAATATGAATTTTCCTTAAATCTGAAGGTTTACAGAATCACAGAATATCAGGGATTGGAAGGGACCTTAAAAGATCATCTAGTCCAATCCCCCTGCCGGAGCAGGAACACCTACATCAGGTCACAGGTTTACTTGCATCTACAGATACTTATGACTACCTTGAAGTAAAAATCTACGGTGGGTGTTTTCAGAAACAGAAAAAGCAGCACCCTGGTAACTTAAAACAAATCAATAGGTATGATTTTTTTGAAGAAGAAAGTATTGTACGAGGGCATAAAACTAAGCTAATCAAAATCAGCCTTTTCTAGACTAAAATTTCCATGTCTACAGGAACTCTCATGGGGTTACCGAAACAGAAGCATATTTGGGAATCATTAGAAAGTGGTTTGGATGCTTGTTTCAGTTCTTATTGGAAATTTGTTACTTCTGTTTTGAGGAGAGTATCTTCTAGAAAATGCAGCCATCCCTTCATCAGAAATGTAAGTTGTTCTCTCAGGCAAAGAGAGGTGATGTTGAAAACTAGAGTTCCCGAGCACCAACAGAGCTGATATGCTACAAGCCCCACATGGCCTGCAGGATCCATCCCTGGGCAAATCAGATTGGCTGAAAGGGACACCAGTCCACCAAAATAATAAACTACACAGAAGAAACCAGCAGATATCTAGGTCTTAGACTGTTGCCACATTTGTTTTTTTGCCCCTAATTTTCCATTTTATCCTACAGTAATGTGTCTCTGTTTTGGCTTTCTTTAGCCTCATTGACTGACTTTTCCTACACATTTGCTACATTCAGTGCTGGAAGCTGATGGGATAGAAGCGCTCCAGCATGTTGCCACAAGATGGAGAAACAAAATTAAGTTAAAGATCTGATGAAGTGTCAAGATCCATGGTCTGCATCACACCTGTGAATGAAGTACTGCAGGCAGAGTTTCTCTTGTAAGTTGTTCCTTACCAGTTTTCATTTCTTTGTCCCTAAAAACCAGAGTAAAAATCAGATGCTGGACAAACAAAGCTTTTAATTCGCTCTGCAAATTGACTGTGCAGCTTTTGGACTCTGACTAGATCCTTTTGTTCTCAGCATCTGCAAAGATTCTGCAGGCCAAACAAGGTTTCCAAGACAGTCATCCCATTCCAGTGCCTTGAAAATAAATCCCATTGATACCTTGGTGAAACCAATTATAACCTAATAAGCAGCATCCTAATGGAGAAATTCTGTTCAATTGCCTCTATGCTGCTTTGGCTGTTAATTTAAGAAAAAGGCAAAATGCAGAAAAATGTGTTTGCTTTTTCCAAGCCTGTAACTCTGACTACGCTCAGAAATCAGTTGAGTGGGTAGATCCCATTCTGACATGCCCCCTTTCCAAGACAGAGCTGCATTTCAACCCAATACAGCTCCTGACTCCAATTTTGGGTTCTTTGCAGTTGGTCTCTGAATTATCTAAAAACCAATCTCAGAACTCATCATCGCCTACTCACACACCTTCAAAATTAAGATAGGCTCAGCTTTCAATAACCTTTACCCACAGATGTACTGTGTTCATTTTCACAGCTAATATTCTCACCATCAGATTAATGTTTCTTAAGACTGGAGAGGGACATTTGCTGTTTCTCTGGAAAACATGGCACAGGTAACAGCACTGCCAGTTACCTCATCTTCCTACCATCTCTACTGATTTTGATCTCGATTGGATTGCTCTAATTGACTAATATTCCTATTATCTTCGGAAAACATTTTAACTGTGGGATCTATTCCTTGTATTTTACTACAATCACTGTTGCCAGCAACACAATCCCCACAAACAGTGCCTTTACAGGTGCACTCAAAGTTCAGACTAGTCATGAATTACAACTATGAATGGAAATTAAGTAGAACATTCCTTTCTAAGTACTTAGAGATTGGCAATCAAGGCTTCATTTAGTAACAAAGGTATTAAGCCTGAAGGATTTGGCACTAAAATGGAGCTTCTTTGTGGGGCAGAGATGATTTTACTGAAACATTTGATAATTGTACTTATTATAAGCAAGGGCTGGTAGCATCAGTTATTACAAAGGTTGCTTGACACTTCCCATTCATTATAAAATCCTCTTTCCAGTTGCTGAAAGCTTTGCCAACCTTTGGCTATCCAGGCTGAAATTTTCCATGCTGTGTGACTCTCTTAGCCTGATTTATTTACTGAAAGGGAAGCTTTAGCCAAAACAATCTGCCTTTTCCAAGAATGAAACTGGAGAAAAAGACATCTTTTGGCCATATTAAAAATAAATAAATAAATAAAAATCTGGAAGTCTCTATACTTCAGAAAAGATCCCGAAGGAGAAGAGAGAATGCTGTTCCTGTGAAACTCAAACTGTATTTCAAAGACTTTAATCCCTATTTCTTGGAGGAGAAAATATCTGCTATACTAGATCAATGTTTGTAAAAAAATAAATTTAAAAATCCATTTTCACTTCAGACCTCCGTTCCCTGGCAGCACCTACACGGGAAAGGTACAGGGTGCCCAGAGAAGCTGCGGATGCCCAACTTGGTTGGGTTCAAGACCAGGCTGGATGGGGCTTTGAGCACTCTGGTCTAGTTGGAGGTGTCCCTGCCCATGGCAGAGGGTTTGGAACTAGGTAATCTTGAAGGTCCCTTCCAACATAAGCCAATCTATGATTCTGTGTGTGTGCCAGCCCACTTATACCTTTCAGCTGAGCATGCAGCATTGAGAACTATGTTGCTGGAGCTGTTTCTTTTTCTGCATACTCTCATTCCCACCTGTTTGAGAAACATCCTGCTATTAAAGGGAAGAGGAAGGTCCATGACTCCCCCATACTTGTAGTGATCACCTTGCTGCCAAACTAGTAATACTGATGGCAAAATTGTCTTGGCACAGAAGGTAAAAAGTACAAAACTAGTAGAAAGGGAAAGAACCTGGTTGAAACAGTTTGGTGAGGCCAGGACTAAGAGGATGGGCAAAAACTAAGCACGTGGCTCTTTAGATATAAGAGAGAAGATGAAACAGTTATTGGGACTGGGAGCCTAGAAATGGACTGAGTGGGACCAAAGAGTGGGTAGCAGAGATGGAAACCTAGGTCACTTACACTGAATAACTTACACCTAGTGAGTATGATGCCCTTTTTCCATCTGTGGTCTATGTGGAAAGCACCTGCCCACTGGATTGCTGGTCACAGTGACCAAAATAAGCTCCTAATTGGAATCGCCTTCTGGAGAAACCTTTCTCATGAGGGAATTAAGCCTCCAGAGGGTAAAGTAAAATTCTGTGAAAGAGAAGCTGTGACAAAGGCGAGAGATGATTCATTGCCAGAGTTCAACTGGAGAAAGGTGTTTGGGAATTCTTCTGGAAGTAGGGGAATTGAGTCTCTTCTCCCTCTGCTTATCAGTCCAGGTCTCTCTTAAAGATGCATAAATCCTGTTCCTGCAGAACTGGACTCCACACCACCCTCCAGCATAGTGTTTGTATGTGTTGCTAAGCAAATCAATTAATCCACGTTTTTACAGCTTGTCAGTCATCCTCTTAGGGATCTAATAGGAGACCTTAGAGTCTGATCTGCAAAACTGCTGAGCATCCACAGCTAGAACTGAAATTGGTAAGAACTACGCTTTGAATATAGAAAATGTTTTGCAGTGCCATGAACTCAGGAAAAAAAAAAATAAAGCAGGTCCCAGACACTCAAAAACCTTTGGCAATGCTTTCTCTTCACCTTCCTATCTCTGTTTGCCATCTGTCCAAGGAGGGGTGCAGTATCCCCTCACTTCATTGAGGCATTGTGAAAAAAGATTATTTAATGTCTGTGAAGCACCCAGATACAATAAGGATGACTGCTGCAGGAAAGTACCCAAGGAAATTAATAATTCTGTATTCAGAACAGGCTTTGAATAGTGTGCAGTAAATAAGCCATGGGGTACACACTGAACAATGAAGATAAAAGAAAATATTAAATAGCTGCTCATTAAGGGAGCAATATCCATCCTGCACTTTAAACAGAGCAGAGATTTAATAGTATGGGAGCTTGTGATTAATGACAGTACCATAATGCATATAGCACAAAAGCTATAGTGAATTTGGAGCAGTGACTTAAATTCTTGCATTTCCCAAGTTTTGAGTGTTTGGCCTGGCCACTTCATGAGAGTGCCAAATTCTCTTAATTTAGCTCCACACAAAAAGGCACATAGATCAATAAAGATTAGAGAGGGAGATGGATTCCAGAATTGGCACAACACAAATTCCAAGGGTGTCTGGATTCAGTTCATATTAAAGAAGAAAGCTGACCACAGCTTTTTATCTGGATCCAGAAGTCCTCAAATTCCAGGGATAATCAAGACATGGTTCTACTTTAGCACCCAGTGATTTTTTTCTTCCTAAATTGGGAGAGTGTTTCTATGGACCTCTTAATTACCTTGATCTTTATCAACTTTGCCATGCTAATCCTGCCATTAAATTCTACTTATTCTTGGGTTTTGTTTAGCAGTATCATTAAAGACGTGTGAGGTAGGTATAGGTCTTCCTAAGCAATGTGGGTAACTCAGGGCAGAACATATATTTTTCATTGTGATATTATAGTCAGAGGATAGGACAAAGGAGATACTACATAGGGAGCAGAGGGCATCCCAACAGGGTCAGGATAGAGTCAGAATGGATGCAGCCCTATTGGAACAGGAAATGTCTGGAGCCTTGAAGATGTTCCCATGTCACAATCCTAGAGCCCTCCAGCCATACCCAAACAGCAGACAAGAGGACACCACACAAAGAAGGAAGTGGCTGTGCCACAGAGAAAGGCATAGGACTATCATAAGAAAAATGTATTCTGAACTTTCTCTTGATGAGCACATCAAGGAGCTACATAGCATAAACTGCCATCCAACTGCCCACAGAGATATGGGAAGAGCAAAGAGCCGAAAAGGTGGGAAATCAGAGTGTGCAGGTAGATGGTCCCATTTGGGAGGCAGACAAATCCTACAGCTGTACCTGCTGTTACAGCCTGCAGCATCACCCTGCCATTCGCTTCAGCTGTACCACACAAAGCCATAGATAACCAACAGACCACGTGCCATTTCACATAACAGAGCATTTATATTTGGGTTGTCCTCCAGGCTCCAAGCTTTTAGACTTCCAGGTACGCAAACAACAGAGCATGTGTGCAGGGGGCTGTGCACTGGGAGTTATCACAGGGGTAAGAAAGTGTTCAGTTCAGACAGAATCTCACCTTTCTACACACACATGCTCCTGAACAACTGCTTTTACAAAGTCTACTCTTAAAAATTTAAGCAAAATATAAAGTCACTGTAAAAATCTTCTTTATACAGCAATTTATTCCAAATGTTGGGAAAAAAAGTATGGCAACAAGAAAGATCAAATGCAACATTTTCCATACTGTATAATAAAGAACTTTGTTTTATGCTGGCTGAAAGCATTTGCTTTTATCCAGCTTGAACTTGTCAACTGTCAGGAAATTATATGGATGTTTGTTCTTAAGTCCTGAGACAGAGGTTAGAAGCTCCTGATCCGCTCATCTGGTTTTATTCACTATTACATAAAAACTTCACTAGCTGTCCAGAATTGATAGAAGCAGTGTCAGAGGAAAAGGGTATTGGCAGAACTGGGGAAAAAACCAAAATCAATTCTATTCTATTCTTCTCCCCACTGGATTGGCAGCCAGAAACATCAATATTCTAATCCTGGCCACTGAACTCCATTTCCCATATGAGAACATGGACAATACTCCTGTCTAATACCTGGGATGCCACATCTGCTTAAAATCTAACTCCTGATCCCGGGAGGAAATTTCCTTTTTCCCAATCTACTGACAACGCCTGCTAGTCTTTGAGCTGCCCATAAGTTATAATTGCATTATATAAGTGCACAGGAACGTAAAGAACTCATGTGTTACACAGCCATGCACCCTGAACTGCTACTGCAGGTATCACAGCAAAGTCCGTCCTCTTCACACAGACATTCCCATTGACATGAGGGAACCCTGAATCCTGTCTGTAGTCCCAGATCAACCAGCTGACACATTCGCAGCACTTCTCAGCGTGTCTTTTCATCCCCAGCATCCCCCTATGCAGTTATATGGCAAATCCATCAGACAAAGCACCTAATTAACCCAGAAATCCTGCTTTTGCTCCCAATGTCAGGAGCAAAGCATCCCGGGCTGCAGGAGGATCGAGCCCAGACCTCCTCTCCCTAACTTGGTACAACACTGGCATCTAGTGGAGCCCAACCTGGAGAGCAGGGAACCAGTGTGCTCTTAAAACGCCACATTGCTACGGTGCCAACTACCTGGTCTGAGGGGTAAGAAGTGGCCACTCCCCACCTCAAACTTTATACCAACTTCCTTCTTCTCACTTACGAACTATCATGAATATCAAACAGGAATTCCATGCTCTTCATTCCTCTTTATTCTCATCCATTAACGCATTTTGAAAACAAACATGTTTACGTCTGCCTGAACTGGAAGGTTCTTCAGAGCAACTGCTCAAGGTCTGTGATTCAACACGTTTAAGCATAAATACTTTCCAGTGCTGGGATATTAGAACCTTATGAATGGGTAGTTACCAAGCTTTGCTGGGCAGAACAGTCCTGCTCAGACAAAATGCTGCAGAAATAAAACCTTTTTGTAGAAAGATGTTCTACATGAAACCCTTAAAATGTTTTGAAAGTCTTAAGCAGGTCTGCCTTTTCCCCAGATGGCAAAGAGAAATATTAGCACCCACTTACAGGTGGTGAAATCACGTTGCCAGGATACTGCTCCAGGTTCTTTAGATTTGTTGTTTAACAAATCCAAGTTCACCTCTTCAGCTTTCTGATTTGAGAAGCCCACTTGAAAAACTTCTTAACACACCTTCAGATTGCTCATTTCCCCCAGCCCAGTTGAATGTAATATGAAGAAGCTGGTACTTGCTACATTTGAAAGATTTGTGTGCAGGTGTTTTGTGGGGGCAAACTGAAATTCAGAAGCAAATCACACCAAAGGCTAGCAATGGGAAACCAATCTGCTAAAGAGGAGGCACTATTAACAGTAACTCCTTCCCTCTGTGCAGCTATAGTGACCAGAACCACTAGGTTTGTGCTAACCTACAAACCTCGTGATCTACACATCCTGACCAGTAAAATTAACTGCCCAACAAAACCAAAACTTCATTATCATACTCTTTTTGTCTGATTTACAAAGTTACTTTTTCTCTAAACACATCAGTTTTCAAATGCCAGATTTATTACACAGACTGCTCAAGCCAATGTAAAGCAGAAAATATTTCAGAAGGACCATTACAAAAATAGAGTTTGCTCTCAGACTTAAGGTTTCTCCTGTAAGCTTTACATAGCTTGTTTTAACAATGGAAGCTCAAAAGGATTTTGTGTTCTTCCCTCCCCTGCTTTTACCCTTGGGAAGGCAGGATTGCTAATAAAACCCACAAAGATCAACCCTAAAAATAAATATCTGCTGTTGATCTAGACAGCTCTGGCTCTTGAAAGAATTTGATCTGGGTGGTAATTACACTTCATTTTTGATCCATATATGAATTCAGTACTGGCAAGATGTGTCAGACTTATCTTTCTATTCTTTCCTCATCCATCCATCACCATTTACATAACATTCATCATAGCAAAACAGTGCTGGAGACTGAAGTCTTTTGTTGATTCACACAGAAAACAGCAGAGACAACAATAGTGGAAGCTGCTTCTTTACATTACCCTGCTATCGTTCTTGCACCATGCCCAGAGAGGACAAGTTTAAGGGTGAGAAAGTATCCCTTCAGTTCATCAGCTTATGTTATAAATTCACCTACAAGATTCCTTTAATGTCTCTCAGGGAAGGCAGGACGTACATACAAATATCCTCTAAAAGATATCATCTCTCTGAATGCCTAGCTTCCAGTCTATCCTTAGACCACCATGACTTCACCACGGCTATTACATTACTAAGAATTAGACTGGGAGGTATCAATTTTACAAGAAAATACTTGCCTGATGATAACGCCACCAAAATCTGGTGAACACTGTTTAAACAAAGAAAAAGCAAGTCCTTTCACCCCTCATCTCTGCTACTTTAGAGACTCTTTATATGTTTTCCTCCTGGCCTTGAAGAATCAGCAAAGCAGCTTACTTAGTGGGAAACAGAGTTTTGTTCTTTCAGCTGATGGACTTTACAAAGTCCTGACCTGAAAGTCCCAGTTCCTGGTGCAAAAATAACGAGTCTTCCAGAATTGGAGACTGGAGCAAAATTTCTGACTTAATTTCCCACTTTGATCGTAGTGCTATCCTGCCTGGGTTTGCTTTACTAGCTTTTAATTAGACAGTTGCCAAAAAGATAAAGATTTTTTTGGACACTTAAAACATTGTTTTCCTTTTCTCATTGTTTTTCTAGCTATTTCCACCACTACTATTGTAAAAACAATTGAAAATGGGGTAAACCAATCTAAGTCTAAATCCTTCCTTTGCCCCTCCACAAGACTGGATTCTTCTCTTTCATGGTAAAGATTTTCATTAATTTCACTTCAAGGAAAGAATTTCAAGGGAGGAATAGTATTACTCATTTGCCTGCTGTTCTTGGCAGGCAGTGACATGTACAGAGCAAAGCACAGGTCCTGTTATTGCCTTCAATTTAGAGAAAAGAAGGAGAGAGAGAAACAAAGGCATTGCTGTTTTAGAGTTAGAGAGGAATGAGTAATGGATATTTTGTGGGTCACACTAACCTGTATGGACACTTCTGAGTTATTCTTTGAATCCTGAGGTCTTCAGGAGGTCACTTGTTTCTGAAGCATCCATTTACAGTAAACTTAGAAAACCTATAGCTCTGGATAATGTGAATCCCAATTCCCCTTCTACTCACTGTTGAAGATCGGTTGCAATCACGTCAGGATCACTTACCTGTTTCAGGCTCTACTGTGAGGCTTTATACTGACAATAAGTATTAGAGATAAAACATGTCTAAAGTTTTTTCAAAAAGTGAAGAGAATCGCAGGGAAATGCATCTTTGGGAAAAGCTGAAGCTAAGAATGTCCACTGTTTTCAGTGGAGCTCTGACAATTCATACCAGTACTCCCTTACCTTTCATTTCCATTTTTGTTTTGATGTTTCTTGCTGAACTCAAGACCGACTGAAAGCAGAAATGTGATGCATGTGTTAGCACAGCACCTACCACGATGGAATCCCAATCTCAGTTTGGGCTTCTAAGAACTACTAGAATACGCACAAGAATGATTAACAAAAATTAGCATGTTTAAGGGCTTTCTGACTAGACTTGAATACCACAGCTGGCTACATCAGAGAAAGCGACAGCCTACAGTCTGCATCTGACCTACAGGCTGAGTCTGTCCCGCTCCCGAATGGCTTACAGTCAGAGGTGGATGCAGTTGTGGGAGCTGCAGCAGTTATCGTTCCCATCTGTTTACACCACTTTTATGCCAGAGTCCGCTGGTCTCACAACAAGGAGCACTGCATAGTGTATGTAGTCCTATTTGGTTACCATGCAGCATAGCTTGCTTTATTCACACAAACTAAGATTAGCTGCAGTCTTTGCTAGTATGTTAGATTGAGAACCGCGATAGCTCAAGGAAAGAAAATGGGTGAGACAGAGAAGGCAGGAGTATGTCTTCTGCTGACGACAATCAAACCTGTCTGTAACTGTAAAGTTGATCCTTTGCATTACATGGTTTAGAAGCCCTCCAAAAGTACTGCTGTTACATTATTTGGCCATAAACTTGACATTCTCTGTCTAGATAATCCAAATTCTGGTTCACAATTCCTTCCCTTGTACCTTTAGCAAATAACTTTATAGACATACTTCAACCTTGGATGTCAAAACTGCTTATTCCCAAAGTATTTAGGAGAGTGCTGGAAGGGAGGTAGTCAGCATTCATTTGCTGCTGAATCCAATCTTCAGGGATCCATGACTGCAGCGAATCTGCAGTCCCTCTGAAGGTTTGTGATTGATTCAGGAGTCACAACTTCATGTGTAGAGTTGGTAGCAACAGACCAGCCCTTCTCAAGAATTCAACCCTAGGCACACTGAGACAGGAGCCAGAGAGTTTAGAAAGGGTTGTGTGGCTATGAACACAAATACAAGGAGGATTAATAATGCTATAAGCCACACTATTTGGATCAGAAATCAGAAGTTTCCAAGAACTTGGAACAGATGAGAATGTAAGAACAGTCACACTAAGTCAGTTGACAGCTCCCTTTAGCCCAGTGCATTGTTTTCAACAGCAAGGTAAAGAGTATAAGAAATAGGGTGTGTATATAGAGCATTCCTTCCCCAGGGACATCATCCTACAGCAATCAACAGTTTAGAACTGAGTGATCACACCAGAACTATTGTGTTTAACAGTCACAAACAGACCTGCACTCCATAAATTACTGTAGTCCCATTTTTAACCTACAGAGACTTCTGACCTCCACCCCATCTTGTGGCTGTAAGTTTCTAAACATAATTAAGAGTTGTATGAAAAGTATTTCCCTATTATTAGCTGTAAACACAAAATTGGTCAGTACTATCCAGCTACAGGCTACAGCAATGCTCATTCTTGCACTAAGGACTAGACATTATTAACATCCTGGGTAATTACATGACACCTTAGACTGTTTAAATCTTAATGATTAAACACGACCTCAGTGTTTTCAAGAGCAGGCAATGTTGGGTATCATCCAAGCTGCCTCCTCCAGCGATACTCCCTACCCACGATATTCAGATAGGAATCTGAATCCCAATCACTACAGTGGAACTTTAGGCATCTAGATCATCACACATCACTAGCCCAAATACCTTTCTCTGTGCTACAGGCTGTTAGAGCAATGGGACAGCACGCTGCAAAAAGCTATATTGAAACCCTGTAACAGATGGAGGGGAAAAAAGCCTCCTTTGCCTTCTGTGCACAATTGCCTCAATCTCTCCCCACCAGAGCTGTTACGTCTCAAAGACATAAAGCAAAAGATGGCTGCACAAGCTGTGTTCACTTCTGTGCCTGCCTACAGCAACCCATTTCATCTGAAAAATAAGAAAACCATCCAGTGGAGTGCAGTGTCACAGGACAAAACAAAGAAAAGCAGATTCTTCTGCAAAGAGGGATTTCGGTGTCTGCATAGCTTGCAGGAGTATTCCACCTTCAGCATCTGTCTTTGAAGGTGAAACTTTCTATAGCTGTCACTGAGGGGACAATTACGTGCAAGTAAATTGGCTCCATTAAATCAACAGGGTTTGAAGCACATGGGGACAAGCCAGTGGACTTTTTTCTTCCAGAAATAAGCTGCTTCTATCATGGAAATAATCTTAATGTCTGCTGACACTGTAATTAAGAATTAAAGCTGCAGAAAAATGTGAGGTTTGCTAAAACACAATAGATATCTTTTATCCATACAATATATGGCACCAAAATATTCAGTGTTCTGGGGAGGATAATTAATCAGTACTCTCTTGCTGAAGTTCTTTTAATTGTCTGTGATGGGCTGTGTTGGGGGGGATTATTCAGTTTCAACATGGAACAAGATCAGGCACCACGGGGAATATTTACACGAATAAAGATTGCATGATCAAGATCTTTGATCTTGGAATTGCTATTCTGTAATCATCTGTAAAGCACCAGGAGTGCCCCTGGCACTGTATACATAATAATAAATGATTAACAATAAATCATGTAATTAAATCTTCACTTCGAACATTCTTTTCATAATTCTTGCCTCAGATTTAAGTTCCCACATCAGACATATTAGGTCCTCATAATATTATTAAAGTTCCTACACTTCAACTTTTAAAATTCCCCTAGGGATCTATTGTTTCTTTGTTTAATGTGTTTATGAGCCAAAAGCGCCATTAAATACAATAGGGAAACTCCCAGACCTTTAAAAACTTCGCCACCAGAGACATTTCTTAAGAAACAGGACCATTTTTGTCATTCCATCGTGTAACTATTGGAAAGTCTATTGATCAGAAAAGTTCCAGGAGAAAAAGAGGAAACACATTGCCCCCCAGTCATCAAGTCATTAAGGACAAAGGGTCACCAAGGCAGAACTGCTACACATAGTTTTCCTTCCTCCATTGCATCTGGTCATTCACATACCCCCATATTAAGGATATTTTGTATCATGATTACTCTTTATGCCTCATCACCTTTATAGATGCTTTCTGTAAGGACAAGGAAAAGACAAAGCCTCTTTGTACATCCTTGGTTTGGAAAATAAGGAGATGGGCAGATGCTTACATTCAAGTAAACCCAAGCTGTACGTTGTCCCCTGCAGGTTTGAATGGAACACTATGTCTGAGACAGGATATTTTGCCAAAAAACCCCACAACAAAGCAGTAGAAATTTTGAGCATCAAGCACTGACTTTTAAAAGTTAATTCCCATTCAGCTTCAAAGGGTCATCTCAAATACGGAGAGAGATCCTTTACAGCAAGCAAGGGAGAAGGATGAAGCCACCATCAGTACACTGAAGCAGCTGGAGTATACCAGAGACAAACTTCATGGTCTGAACCCCTGTTGCAAAGTATTTGACCTTGCATCCTGCAATCCACATAACCAGTGAAGTCTGGTTTATTTTAGAGAGGTTATCCTGCCTAGCTGCAAGGCTCTTCTCAACTGCTTGCCTCATTTCTCTAAAACAAATTCTGAACGAGTTTTACTTTTAAGTCCCCTCTGAAGCCACAGAGGATAAGCCAGGGTGCTGTGCTTTATCAGTTCAGCCTCATGATTCAAAGAGGTCACAGAGCTAAGTGGGGAGTTCACACATCTGTAAAAGTGTACCCAAGGGATACACAGGGTTACTGTGTAAAAGTCCAAGCGAGAATGCCTGGCATCAATCGGAGCTCATGCCAGTAATGACGGTTCATCTGCAGTTGAGTTGGCTGTTTCTCAACATAGAAGAGTTAGAATGAGGGTTAGAGTGAGCCAGGGGTGAAATGGAAATTCTTTTTGTCTTGACTAATGCATTTTAAGTGACTCCCACTTAGGGTCAAATAATTACAAGTTCTATTTCGTTAAACAGTTAAAAAACCAAACATAATCTGTATTAGGCTCTACATTCCAAGTTCTACATTCCAATAAAGATGAGGGATGGTGAACATAGCCCGTGGGCCAAACAGCCCACGCAGAGCTTCACACTGTTGAAGCTTTCATCTTCAGCACCCCAAGGTACAGCCCACAGAGACTATGGGATCTCAACATGCAGTGCTCCATCTTGCTCCAGTCTAACCCATATCACATGCTGGGGCCTGTACCTTCCCTGAGCCATACTGTCATACCACAACTGAGGAGGCTCCCAGCTCGCTGTATCTTTAAGTACTCAGGGAGCAGGCGACTGAGCTTGGATTTTCAAGGGGATGAGACCTTATGCAACCAACGCAGTTCCCACAGGGCTGCTGCTTCTTCAGACATCAGTAATTGACAGTGTACATCACCCATCAGTTTGCTTGCTCTTGATAAACAGATGTCTCATGTAGTATATGTCCTAGACTAATATTTGAAGTCACTAAAAGAATACAAATCAAGTGTTTCCCTCCTACCTCACCAAAATCCAATGATACACAACCAAAAAACAAAATCACACAAAAATTGATTATATGCTTGATTGTAGAGATGTCTAAAAAGACAGTAAGGAATAAGGTCATGAAAAGTTCCATAAAATATGGGTTTTTTACAGTAGATAATTTATATCATATGACCCAGTGTTAAATAACAGTGTTAGAAAAAGCTTGAATAAAGAAAGTTGCAGCTGTATCTCTGTAATATCTTTACAGGACTTCACAGTATAACCCTAATGAGAGACCTTGTAGCACAGTCTACCTTCCCAGATTGTATTAATAATAGCTTTCCACTGGCAGATATAGTACCTTACTATTCAAAAATGTCACAGCCAAGTTCTCAATAGACTTGTGAAATAGCTAAATACAAACTGAAATGCAGAGATACGAAGAGTTTTCATGTCAAGAGTTTAAACCAAGGCAGTTTACTGCTTAGGGCAGATCCAGAGCTACCAGTACAAAAGTCCTTACACAAGTATCAGTTGTGCTAATGATACCCAAGTTATTTAGCTGTGGCAATAAGAAAAGAATAGAATAAATCTGTCATTTCCCATTGCCAAACCTTGAACCAAATCTGAGAATCATCCTCAGTTCTTACCCTAGCATTCTATTGTCTTTTGAGTTACCTTTTGTTGGATTGAACTGTACATCAGTATAATCCACTATCAGCTCTCTGTAGAGAAAGAAGTTGATTTATTCAGGAGAGATAGTTTTTTAAGACTGACACTTAAACTATATAGTCATATTTTCATCTTTTTGATATTAAACTCATAGAAATCTTAAAATTGAAAGTTACTTTCTACTAACATTACTCACTTTATTTGCATTTTGTATTGAAGGAAATTAAATTTTAGCTTGTAGGTTCACTTTAATTCCTCCTCCAACACCTTTGGCATTGGAGGTATCTGCTTCCTCCATGTTACCAGTGTAATAGTGGAAACTGATCCACGGACTCATGGTGCAGCCTGCATTACTGGGCTCTAGGATTTCAGAGACCCTTCACAGAGGATAGCAACGTTCTATCTTTGCAGCTCTCCAAAGAGATCCCAACATGCAATCTTGAACAAAATGTTCAGTTGCAATATCCTGCTTTCTTTTCTTCAGATGAAAGAAATTAGATCATAATTTATAGCCTCCTTTGTAAATTGTCTCAGATTTATGAATGAAGCATTCTTCCTTCCCTTGCTATTGCATTCCTGCAATGGTTTTCTGTCTGAAACAAAGGATATTGCATTAGAAGGGTAACCAATGAGCAACCTAAAAACAAAAGGAACCTAGCCCAAGGTCAGCATGACCTGCAGTAATTGCTTCTGCTGCTCTTAGACACACACCAAGGATTAGCAGTCACCCTATACAATTGCCTACAAAAGCAAGACAGTAAATAAATAAAAGATACAACACAAACCCTTTTGTCCCAAGCTTACTCCTCAAATGACACAAAGTAGTAAATTCATTCCTAACTTATAGAGAATATTTATTTGGAGAAAGCTCTGGGAAGTAATCCTATGGAAATTAACCCTTGCTTCTCTGGATGCTATTACTACATGCAAAACTTCCACATTTGCCCAGAAATTCTTAATCCTTAGAGGTAGAAAGTGTTCTGATTAGTTTCTCACGTAACCATCTAGCCCACAAACGCCAGAGTCAGACTGAAGGGAACAGTTATGCAACAGGCCCTGTAGAAGAGAAAAAAATCGCTAAAGGCAAATTGGCTGCTTACATCATAAATTTTCATGCTCTGTTTACAACCCCTCTGTATAGGAATCTCCCAGTCCCGCTGTATAAGACGTGGGCGAGCATCTACTGCTGAAATAAGAAAAAAACAAACAACTCATTGAACTTTCATCTCAAATTTCAAGCGAACCTAACCTTTTACATGTCACATGCTCAGATGGGGCTTTGTTTAAAATGTCTAAACCATTAATAGGCTAAGTATGATGAGTGAGGATACCTTCCACGTACCCCTAGGAATTCTTTGAGACCACAATTCACACTATGTTCAGCTCTTCTGAACTCCCTTGTATATATTCCTGCTTCATATCAGTACTAATAAGTTAAAGAGGGGAATCTGAAACCTCTTCCTCACTAATATGACTCTGATGTTACTTTAAGTAGTAGCTTAATGAACATTCTTCCTCAATTGCAGCTTAAGCAGCTCCTGTTCCATGAACTGACCAGAGAATAGATTCAGGTCTACTACAGATCTTCTACATGTGTCAGTTCCCCAAGCTGTTCAGACACTGCAAACAATTCCTATTTAGGCCCTGCAAACACTTTTATCAGCAAGCACTGAAAAACTTTCAAAATTCCTATAAATTCTCCCCCATCCATCACACAGAGTTGCACCTATCAGCTAGGCACACAGGAGATGAGAACTCAAACTGTGCTATATCAGCAGGTTTCAAAATTAGAAGCATAAAATCAAGTTTCCTCCAAGTCTAGAATATCCCTGAGGACATTGATGCAGGAAGAAAGAGGATCATCTCCAGTTAGAAGAAGAAAATGCTACAAAACCTGCATATATGTTACATCTCTGGACATTGAAAATTTTGGAGCCAGATTCAAAAAAGTTCTCAAACGTTTTGAGGTACCTTTTGCCTGCAGAACTCCATGGCTTTAGACATTCTGCCATCATTTAACTCTCATCAGAAAAAGATCCTTGGGATTAATGACTAACATCAGCACAATGTAACCACCAATGCCACAGGCAAGGCTTACATCCAAAAAAAAAAACCCAAGTGGGTGGACAATTAGTTGAAAGGATGATCTGTAGCTCACCACCTAACACCTTTCCTTCAGCACAAAGAGAGGACTTCTTAGGGTAGAAACACCTTGAACAGAAAACAAATGCTTCAGAGGTGCACCGGCATGTTTTAAACAGGCCAAAAGTTAAATCCTTCCTTCCATGGCTGCATTTCCTTATGAAAGGTGTTTTTGAAAAGGAAGTAATGTACCACGCATCTCTCCTACTAGTATGTTGAGATTACCATCAGCTCAAAACTGCAACTGCTGTTTGCAACTGTAGTTTAAAAAGTTTCAGAGATTTGCTTGATGTGGTATACGAGGTCCACTAATGCCAACTTTACTCACATCTTCTACGAGATCAATGCAGCATCTACAGAAGTTTCATCAACAGTAGATGTTTAAGTGTTCACTGATGTTAAGATAGATTGCTTTTTTTCTTTTAAAATAACCTAATTACCAGTTAGAGAACAGAAATGAAAAAAACTATCAGTCACAATAACGAACCTACTAGAGTATATTCTTGAAGCTGACAACTCAACTAGCTACAGGCTACAAAAGAAGGAAAATACAAGGGAGATGTGGTCAGTGTTTTTGTTTATGCCCTTAAAATTCAGGGTTTTGTAATCAAATGAGTCACTTGTATTGAATCAGATGTATAACTTGGACTGTTTTCAGAAAAGAAATCAAGATTTTAAGGGACAGAACTGTACTGAAATAATTCAGACAGTGGGAGAGACACAGGATCAAAAACCAGCTGATCCCTGCTGTAAGTGTGACAATAGGGCTAATTTCTGTGTGACGGACTTGTCCTCTTTGTGCAGCTGGGCCAAAGAGCAGTGCTCACTCCCCTTTCAGAGCTGTGTATCAAGGCTGGTACCAGAACATTAAAAGTAAGATGGAGAAATGCCTGTCCAGCAAGTTTCATCCCAGAAGTAGAGCCCTTCACAAGATGGAAGTCTTGTAACCTTTCTGTGGGAGAACAGCACTAAGAGGAACCAGAGGAAAACAGAAGTAACAGAAATTACTCAGTAAACCTCTTACTCAGCATCTGAAACACCACAGGTGAAATACTTCTCCTTAAGTCATGAGACTACACATGAGAGAGAGAAACAATAATGAATACGTAGATTTCACATTGGCTCAAGAAAGAAAAGCTATGACAGCTAGCATTAGGATTGAGAGGAGAGGACGGGGATCTCCTGAGTTACCCTCAGGATGTCGTGGGTCTGGAAGGTGTACGCACACAGCAATGCCAGTTTTCAGTTGGTTTCCAGGGAATGAATGCAGGACAATAAATTCTAAAGGCTTAATCCCAAGGAAAATCTCCATTAGCTGGTACTGAGATTAGAGCCTGTGCTTTATGCAGAGGACTGCATTAATACAGAAACATCTGTGAACATTTGTATTGCACCAACGGCAGCAACGGCAATCAGAAGTTTCAGTATAAAAATCATTAAGAATTGTGCTAAGTTTAACCACAGTATATTCTCCTGAGTTGCTGCAGAGCTTTGGATCTCTTGCCTTTTGTAAGCAGCACCTCAGTCAACAAGAATTCAGTTTGGAGGAATGCATTACAAATGTAGAACAAATCAAATTAGCTCCCAGATGTTATCTGTTGATATCTCGTTTCTTCCTCAGACTTCTGCTAACCACTGGAATGCAACATCTGGGCAGCTGGGAAAGGCAACCGCTTTACTAAGAAGTACTAAATATAGGCACTGCAGAACAAATTACATCACGGTGCTTTACCACACCACCTACAGCACAGCATGAACTNGTGGCCTGTATCACCTTTACAGCAAAAAACCCAAACTTAATGAGAGCAGTTATATGCTAAGGGTGAGTGACAAAGTTACAGTCATCAGTTCCAGGGGTTATTTAAAGAAATCAAGGTTTGGAGCACCATTTGCTTGTTTCAACTTTTTTTCCCTGCCACAGAAATGTGATGGCTCTGGAAGAATTCAGTAATGCATTCAATTCTGATAACCACAGGCTTCACACTTAATATTTGACATATTTTAACTTTAAATTTAGAGCAGCATAATTTCTTCTTTTTTAAAGGAAAAAAAGTTTGCTTTCTTGAAAGTCCTTTGGGATTTCCATAGAACAGACCAGGGAGAGGATTATTTAACTCAGACAATTGCATTTTCACACCATTTCACACTGATTAGTGTTAAGTGACAGGCTCCAGTGACATGCACGTGACACAAGGATTTACATAGAACTAAAGGTTCTACTGCCCAACAGTTTAGCAGATCTGAGAAGAACAAATGAAAATTCACTGTAGCAGAAGTACCACAGTTGGGAGTTTATTAGGTAGAGACCAAACTATGAATCATTTAATAAACTGCGCCATTCCTAGCAAAGGCTTTGCAGCCTCCTTACCAAAGATCATCAGGTCTCTGTGCCACAGCTGAATGCTGTGTGAGAAAGGAATGTAGTTAAAGCTGCAGCACTGAGGGCTCCATTAGAAGCCAGAGCTGATCCACTATCACAACAGTTTATGGAATTGGGGTCTAACAGTTTAAAACCACTGGTGAAAGTTCCTTTCTCAAATCATCTGGAAACAGGCTGGGCAAAACACTAGACCATCTATGACAGAGAACAATTGTATACTGATATGGGTTTGGGTGACACAAACCAACAGACTGATCAACCAGCATCGTGTTTAGTCATCACAGCTGCAAAAAGCATAGGTCTTCATCAATTGGTTAAAAAAAAGCATGCTTGTAAAGATCTAGAGCAATTTCCAGAATTAAAACTAAAGAGGAACTGGAAATGCATCAATTATCTGGGGTATTAAAGATATTTTATGATCCAAATATAAAACAGGTTGGGATTACTGAAATTTTCAGTTACTGTCAATTTTCAATAACTATTTTGTATTACCACATGAATAGTTTGTTATCTTCACAAATAAGAAAGTTTCTTTCTTAAGGTTTATGCTATCCCTTATTTTCAGAACACAAAAATGACTAAAGAACACTGTATATACTCTGGATCAAATAGCAACCTTTTCATTCACAAAACGTGCTTATGCTGGAATATTCTGATCTTTTCTAAAGATTTCCATGTGCACCTTCAATAAGTAAACCTCCATGTTTACCACATACCATAGAGAGGAAAACATTGCTAAAATCCCTCCTTCGCTCTCAGTCATTACTCAACTCTTCCAAAGGCTTATGCAGTGTTCTCTGCAATAGTTTGTCCACCCACACAGACAGCCAGCACGCCTAGTCCCTCGCTGGTGGAGGCAATCACATCATAAACCCATCAAATGCCATTGTAAAACTAAATAGGCTTTTTGGCCTAAGATCCCAAAATTTGGGAGTGGGCCTCTCTTCCATTCAAACTAATTTGGGTAACAATGAAAAAATTCACTCATAAACAGGGCTTCTGACTACATATTTTTCCGTCAGTGGTTCTTGTTTTCCGCTCCAACCCACATCATCTATTCTCTTCCTTCCACCCATTCTTTCCCCCCAAAAAAGGCTGGCTTGGACACTGTACTTCAATTTTCTGTAGAACTTTCTATTTTTCTTTCCCATTCTTTTTGTTTAGTATATGAAAGCAGCTTCCTGTTTAGAAACATGGGAGTCCTACACCCTCAGTAATGATGTATTCAGCCCATCAATGATCTTGGCATGAATGCCTTAAATCTTAGTAAGCCTGATAAGACTTTCTGTACATGTCATCATCAGTCCGAAAAACAATGCCCAAAGTTTGCCATCTTGCACTGAATCAACTCCCTTATCACTGCTATAGCTCTAAGAAGAATTTTAAGGGCTTACAAGACTTCTCCCCTTAAATATTTTAAAATCTAGATTTCCAATGCCTACAGAACAAGAACAAAAGCACCAAGAGGAAACAGTGTTATTGCAGAGCTCTCAACATGATCAATACTGTTCTGCTCCTCCAGCCCTGAGTCCCTGCAGCAGTCTGCCACTGCACACACTGCTCAAGTCTTACTAGAGCCCATTATCCAAACCCCGGGCTTGTCCTGTGCTGGGAAAACAGGAATGAAACATACAACGTAACCACTGTACAGCTTTAAAAACCAATCCCCCCCAAACCCTACACACGACCTAGCACAAAAGCCTATCTTGTCTAAATACATAGACTGCATCTTCTGTGGGTTCAGAAAGGCAGCACTGCTGGGGACTTGAAATAAACTGATGTATTTGCCACTTGGGCAGTTTAGCATGCAAGCATTTATAAGTGCACAGCTGTTCCCTCTGCTGAATATTAACTGCAATTAAGTTCTGCAGTGAAGCTACTGGAGAGCCAAACAAGCCCTTGAATCGGTGGGTGCAGAAGCAGCACTGTACACCACACACAACAATGTGCTCTTCTCCTCCAAGCGGTGCCGAGCTGCAAAGCGGTTAACCACAGTTTACTCTATACAGCATAATTCTTCAGCTCATGCTACGAGCAAAGCTGCTAGTCTGGAGTTCAGGCATTTTCAAGTCTGACAATGCAAGGCACACATAGTGTTTTACTAACTCTTCTTGGGGCTTGGTCTGTGCCTACATAAACATCAAAATATATTTTGATCTTTACTTATGGGTGAGCAGCAGAGTTAATTTAAAACTGTCAGCAAGTGCCATGCTAATTAAAAACAAATGACTAATTGTACAACTACAGGGCCTGTTGACACAGGCTATATACATCAGTCAGGCAAAGCCAGCCAAGCTTGACTCTGAGGAAATACAGCACCATCTAGCGTCCTCCGGGAGCTAGAGATCAAAAATCAGAGAAATTTCACAGGTAGCAGAAACTCTCTCAAAAGCAGTAAGACACCAGAGGTCCAACTATACCAACACCAGCACTTCTGAAAAGTGAATTACATAATAAACATCTTATAAAAAAGAACTGCTGAGAGTCAAAGGTTTACAGGCAGAACAGGAAATTTTAAGACAATAAATCAAGAAACTACTCTGCCATCTATCAAAAAATACACAGTCCAAAGACTAAAAGCTACCAGAAGGCTACTTCTATCTACAAAAAGCTACTAGAAATAAAAAAGCAAGCTTCAAGAAGCTGAGTAATATTAAAAACTCCGGCAAGACAAAAACAGTCTAAAAGGCATATGGGAAATTGAAAAAAAATTTATGGTTAATTTTCCTCAAACACATCAGGAACAGGAATCTTCACAAATGGTTAGTACAGGCAACAGATGATCAAAGAATAGGAAGAAAGAGACAAGAAAGACTCCAGAAAAACTTTAAAGTAACTTTTAATCTGCATTCATCAGAGTAGCATAGACTGGCTCCCACTCTGGAGAACCCACTAAAAATTGGACAGCTAGTAAAAGATGCTACAGGACATTTCAGCAACATAAACAAGAGATCTTTATAATCAGACAGCAAATATCCAAGACCTCAAAATAGGTATTAATTGAGCTAGCAACCACCATGCATAATCTCTCACTTAAAACTTTAAAAGAAACGGGTGACAAATGAGACAATTTTTGAAAGAGTTCCACAGGGATTTAGGCCATCTGATCTCTTTCAACTGTGCTGATACTCTGTAATATGGAATTACTGGACATATAGATGCTGCCATATGCCAGCAAATATGACTCAAGGAACTCTAGACTTCACATCGCTCTTTACTATTATCAGAGAATCTAAAAAGTGTTACTAACAGATACTCATTCTAAAATTTATCAAGGCAGAAATTCCTGATATACTAACATCTTGTTTATCACATCAGTCCTCCAGTACAAAAACCATGTAGTACAAAAGGAGTGGAGCAGTTTTCATCAAGTAATTAAACAGAAAATATCTTTGCAACCTGGAAAACAAAACAGAAGAGCAATTAGGAGTAGAAAAGATGAAGAGGTAAATGTATAGTCTGGTCTCACTGAATACCACCAAGCTAACATTGCCTGTCACACAGAGTTAAGGAGCATCACATGAAAGTGACAGGCAACAAGTTCAAAACCAAGCCCAAACCAGACAAAGCCAAAACCAGAAGTATTTTTAATATTTTTTCAGAGAACACGTGCTCAGCCTGTGACAAACCACAATAAAACATAGCAAAGGGCTTACCAGAGTCCTTAAAATGGTGCAGACTTAAAATGAATGCAAGTAAAATCCATCAGATTGTGTGAAACAATCTCTCCTTTCCCAGATGTGCAGACCCCTGTGAACTGGAGGACTATCACTGTGTTCAACTAAACATTTATCCTGGCATCTTATGTTGATAGGAGGTAATAGATTAAACAGATCTCTCAATGCAGTCATCCTTGTACACCTTCCCAAAGGGGAATGGCTGTAGCATCCCTAGCATTCTTCCAACACCAAGGGTTCCGTACACATGAACAGGAGTTGATGCTCACTGAGCTAGACAACAGGCTAGGAATGAATAAAATAGGAATCACAGAAAATTGTTTTCATCTTAGCCCAGACCAACTTCAAGCAAGGACAGTATAGGGAGGGAAGTCTGCTACAAAGCCACTGCATGCCTCTTCTTCATTCAAATAACGCTATAGTAGTAAATTGTACAGATGCTTTCTTCTTTCATTTGCATACAAGGGACCAGTACATGAAAGCAGTGTTGGGCACAGGTTTAAGAAGAAATTCTTGCATGTGTGTACAGGTGGAACAATTTGTCCTTTCTAGAATGGAGTACAAAGAATACGGTAGAATGTCTCCATGTGATTAAAAATTTAAGACTAAGTGCTACAAACACTAATTCTCAGCAGTTTATTACAGCTTCAGCTATCACTCCTGTTGCCCTCATACCAAGACATTGCATGAGAACAAGAGTACAAATACCACCTAGAAGCCAGAGCAGATTTTCTATCAGTCCTCGCTCTCCTTATTTTGAAGGGCACATTCATCTTCTAAGCATATATATATTTTACTGACAAAAAAGTTAGCATTCTTTTAAGAAGAATCTGTCTTGGAGCTTACCAAGGCAGACCTTGCATTCGTCACCACTGTCACAAGCTATGGATATAAGTTATGACGATTTTAACTGTAGAAAGTCCCACAGCAGGCTGGTTTTGCCAACTCCTACAGAGTATGCCTAATAAACCTAATTTATATAGGTTCTTAAGTCACAAGTCAAGCTCCGTAGGGAGTGTCCCAGTGTAGACCTACATCTCTCATATGCCTTTCAAACATACTCACTAAAACATCCCACAGTATACCTCCCTTTTTCATACAAGGAGAATAAATTGCAAACAGGTTGGGCCTGAGTAAGCATATATTAAAAAAGAGCTTTGTTCTGGTGCACCTTGACTGCAGATAATAAGCATCTTATGCATTCAGCAGCATTTAATGTATCCAAGAACTGAAACAGGCTACAGACAGTGGGATATGAACACATGCAGCAGGCAACTCAACCGCACGGGAGGCAACCATCTCAATCTCTATTTACAGCCTTGCAAGCCATAGTTCTGTTAAAGCCACAATAAAAACATCTGAAAATATTGTAAAGAAGTCCATCCTCTTTACATATGTTGAGTGGAAGATGTATAGTAATACTATTTCCATGGTACAGGGATACACATCAACAATTTGAATACAGAAAAGCCATAAATTATAGCACCGTAGACTCATGTAGTCTTGGCCCCCCCAGCCCAGCTCCCAACATCAACCTGCAAGACTCAGGGTATTACTAAGAACAGAAATTAACACAACACACAAACATTACTACTTTCTCTGAAAGTAAGGCAACACACTACAACTTAATTTAACACTAGGTCTATAGAAGAGCCTAAGAATAACGTCTTCAACATAAGAACATGACAAGTCAAATCCGAAAGATAAACCGAATTTATTTAAAACAAAAAATTAAGACAGTGCTATTGCCAAGATTGAAAAATGAATGATTTTTACTGATGTGACAAGACAGCCAATTTACAGCAGTTACATTAATTCTGAGAATCAGGTTGGGTTTACACTGCTTCAATTGACTACATGCACTTTCCGCAAGACAAACAGGTTCCCCTTCCCTCCCCTTCCCATAAGAACGGGCAGAAACATCCCATAAAACACGCGTACAGAATTTTGAGACACATGATCAAAAGACGAACCATCGTCCAAAAGCCTGAAACTTTCCAACAAGGTTAAATCCTTTGTTGCTTCAACCAACTCTCAGCGGGGGAGCTACAAGCACAACGCCGTCACCTCTGACAAAGAGCATCGGAATATTCCTTTTGGTAGACTGTGAAGAAAGAAAGAAGAGTTTATACTTACAAAATGTATCTGCTAAGCATATGACCAAATTCAAACAAAACAAACCACCAGAAACAACTCCAACAATTATAAACTCAAAAATACAACCTTCTGGCATGCTGGAGAGATCAACACAACTAGCACCACAAAGTTTGATACCCTTCATACTTCAACAGTTTGCACAAAGCTTACTTTATATCTCAGTTCAAAAAGCAGTCAAACCAATTTAACAATATAACGTAGTTTAGTTTTTAAAGTTCTCTATGGAGATACACTTAAGTCCTTACTTTATAAATCTCTTCATAGGTTTCCTCATCAATCTCTATTGTAGTTACAGTTTCTTCCACGTCACCCAAAATCATATTTAAGTGCTGATCATATGCCTGTAAGAAAAGAATTAGTTCATTATTTCTTCCAAAATTCAAACAGATGCTCATTAAAAAAGATAATTACAGCAAAGCTTTCAGATATAATTAGTTTAGCCTGGGTTTTTTTTGACCAAGATGTGCCATTATGTCACACAAAATAGTACCCGTTATAGTTATAATTCAACTATAAATGCCAAGAAATCAGTCCTCTGCTGCCTAAATAAAAGGCAAGACACCTATTTTTACTGAAACGCTCTCTTCCAGGAAATAGCTCTGAAGTTTTCAGTGAGAACACATGCAAGAACTCCGAGACAGACACTTCATTAGCATTAAACAGCTGCACATTCTCTGCTGACAGTCCAGCCTCCTGGAATCGATTGCCTGGGGCCAACTGAAATGATATGAAAGCTGTAATACACACAATGCTGAAAAACCTTAAGTACAAGTTCCAAACACCACACAAAAGCATATTGCAAACTACGCCACCACACTGATCTTTGCGCTCCCAAAGGGATTGAGGCCCAGTTTAACACATGGGGCAGCTGGGTCTCTTCCCCAACATAGTACAGTGCTCGGGAAGGATGACTGGCTTAATCAGAAGCAAAAATCTGTCTTGTCAAGAGACATCACTCCCAGGAGAAAGCACGTAGACAAATGTGATTTGCAGAGAATCCAGCTGAGTACATATCCCATCATACCCTCACAGAATATGCCTTAAGAGATACTTGTTCTATAATGATAATTTCATTCTCAATTCAGTTTTAAATAGACATCAAGGTACTTCACAAGAAGCGGCCTGCAGCATTATTGCTGTTTTCACAAAAACAGAAGCCAAAAGAAGTTGAATCAATTGCTTGGTGTCATTCAAGAGACAAGAAAAACAAAGTACATCTCCTGGCTCTCTATGAAGCATTTAACAGCAGACAGTACTGAACAAATCAGGTTTTTTACCAATCACATACTTATGATAGGAGAAAGGATTCAGCCCTTGTTACTAACATGATCTTTTATCACTTCTGCTCTTTTACACATCTGATACAATTACTTGTGTTTTTAATCTTATTTTTTAAACAATTAATGGAACATTATAGGTAAGCTTGTGTAATAGACTGCTGTACATAAAAAAAAGCCTGCCCAGTGCTTGGTTCTGAAAGTTTTACTTACATGTAGTCTCCCTCTAAGCTCTCTGTCATTCCTCATTTTGACATAGATTCGCTCATCGAGACTGAGTCTGATGAGATCAAGTGGCTCCTCTACAGTATTTGTTGTTTGTTGCTAAAAAAAAAAAACAAAACCAAAGTTTAAAAAGTTATTTATATAAAAGAAGTCTGTGAACTTTTCCATTCTGCATTGTTTGTGAGACCCAGGAAACAAGCAGGTAAGAACATAGATTCAAATATTCCATATCATTCCATTTCAACTCTGACAATCTGATGATTCCTTCACATCCTGTTGAACTTGAGTACAGCTAAATCATTAGAGTTGGCAGTGACCTAAAAGATCATCAAGTTTCAACCCCCTGCCATAGGCAGGGACACCTCTCACTAGACCTGTCTCCTCAAACCCCATCCAGCCTGGCTTTGAACACCTCCAGGGATGGGGCATCCACAGCTTCTCTGGGCAAACTGTACTGGTGTCTCACCACCCTCACAGTAAAGAATTCCTCTCTAGTATCTAATCTAAATCTCCAGTCTTTCAGTTTAAAAATCATTACCCCTCATCCTATCACCACACTCCTTGGTAAAGAGTCCCTTCTCCATGTCTCCTGTAGGCCCCCTTCAGGTACTGGAAAGCTGCTATAAGGTCTCTACAGCCAGGCTTAACAACCCCAACTCTCTCAGCTTGTCTTCATAGGAGAGGTGCTCCATCCCTCTGATCTTCGTGCCCCTCTGCTGGACCTGCTCCAACAGGTCTATATCCTTCCTATGTTGAGGATCTCAAAGCTGGACACAATACTTCAGAGGGGGTCTCACAAGAGCAGAGTAGAGGGTAATAGACAATATTACCACTCTTGGAATATTCACCACCCTGAGCAAAGTGAGTTGAAAGGCTTCAGTTTAGCTTGCAGCAAATCGTGCTTTATGCATATTGTATAAACTATATTCCTTACCAACAGCCTTTATCCATACTGCATTAGAAAGCCTAATTGGCACATCCCAGCCACTAAGGGCTCAGCAGCACCCCTGTGCCCTTACAGGGGCAGGCTGGAAGAACCAAACATAGGCTGCCATTCCCACCAGGAGAGGTTACTCACCTGGGCCACCCTCCGCCCCCGCTGCCCCAGACACACACCTCTCCTGCTCAGCAACACCACGCTCACACCAGGCCTCAAGAGCAGGTTAGAACTCTGCACACCCACCGGGCTGAGGATAAAAGTGTACTTCCAGGATCACAGCTAAAAGCTATGAATATGCCTGTGCGTGTCACTCAGCACAATGCCTTGCTTCCTTCTCCATGAGGCAAAGCCAAGAGTATTTTCCTCAGCAACCTTGCTCCACTTCCCTCCGCCCGCGGTCCCTGGGGAAAGCAGGCCTGAGGCGAGCCCTGCCGGCACTCCTGACCACCCCGGCAGAAGCACAGCGACCGAGGCTCTCCATGTTCTAAGTTCATTTCACTCAGAGAGCGCTTCCCCCAGTGGAAATGCTGCCCAAGGCAGGGGGGTCTCTGCCAGCAAGGTACACCAGCCCAAAGCCAGCCTCCACCTTACGCCCCACCAGCCGCGGAGGCTCCCCCAGGCCCGCAGAGGGGAGGCGGGAGGCCCAAGCCGCAGCAGGGAAAGCCTCGCCGCTGCCTCCCGCCCTGAGGAAAGCAGGGAAGCACTCACCTGATCTACCTCATCCGCCATGTTTCAAACCGCCTCCCGCGCTTTCCCGCGAGACTTTATGGCCCTTCCCCTTCCCCTCCGTCCGGGGCGGAGCGGGGGGCGGTGGTAGTGGTAGCGGCAACAAGGCGAGGGCTGCAGCGGGGCCGCGCTATGGCCAGGAAGCGTAAAGCATCGCCCCGGCCAGCGGCTGCCAGCAAGAGGCGCTCCGGGAGGCTGGGGGCGCCAGGAAACGACCCGGAGGAGGATGGTGAGTGCGGGAAGGAGACCATAGTAGGGCGGCCTGGGCGCTGCGCCATTGTTGGGGCTTGGGGCCGCTCCAAGCCTCTGGCGTTTCGGCTGGAGGGGCAGGGGCTCAGGTGTCAGTTCACCCGTAGCGCTGCGCTGGACTGCGGCAGCTCCCGTGAAGGAAGGAAGGGGCTGGAGGCGCGGATGGCTCTTCTCCACGGCGCCAGGGGGCGGGCGGCTCACACAAGAGGTCAGAGGGCGAAATCTGTGTATAACGTGTCCGGCCTGGCCCGCACGCTGTCTGGAGAACCGGACAAAGGCTGAAAATCAGGCGGGGAACGACCCTTTGAGGGTTCGTCTGACCTCGGTGGGGCCGCGTCCCAGGAGGTGCCCTGGAAAAAGGTCTCCAGAGCAGCTTTGTAGAATAATAATTTCTTGTAAGTGGCAAACACAACGCTTGTTTTTCAGTTGACCCCATTGGTAGGACTGTAGGAATCTTTATGTGCTTCTTGTGCATTACATTACTATGAGTATTTTCCTTAAACCCACCTCATTACCTCATTATTCAGAAAAAGTGACACTCTCATCATTGAGAGTGCTCGCTTTCTCCTGTAGCTGGCCCTAATGAAGTCCATAGAGGTGTTGTTTCTGACTGCCATGGAGACAGAACTTCATCTGTTAACATATCTTCTGCTCTTCTGTCCCATACAGACGATTTTGAAGAGGAGAAGCCCAGTATAAAGAGGAACAACTCAAAAGCTCTGGCTAAGAAGCAGCAAGAAAATTGTGATACTGAACTTTCCAACTCAGCAAATAAGCCTTCAAAGCAAAAAAGAGCAAAACCACTAATAAAAGACAATAAAGAAATTAGTAGAAAAACAGGGAATCATAGCAAAGATGAAATGTGCAGGTAAGTTTACTTATCGTTCAATTCAGTAGAACCTGTCCCTTCATGTTATTTGTTTATGGCCCAGGGCTGCCTGTGTGCAGGTGAGCAGTTCATTTTAGGCTGCCTGTCTGTTTGTGTCACACAATTGAACAGAAGCACCGTTTTGCAGAGTCTGTGCTGAGGAAGACAGTCTGTATAGGAAGCAAATATGTGGGCCTTTTCAAATTCAGTATTTTAAATATAAAATGTTGTTTAATTTTTTATAGTTTTTACTAGGTAGGCACTGTGGAATCCAGCGTGAGTAGAAATGTTGGCCTAAGATTTGGCTTTAAAATGATGGGCAGAAATCTTTAAACATGTCATTCTTTGGTGTTTTTTGGGATCCAAATAGAATACCAGCATGCTATAGCAAATGAATTAATGAAAAGAAATTAAGCTGATTGGTCTTATTTCACTGGTCAGCCAGAGCCTTGGGTATTAGTGTAGTGAAACAGAAACAGTTCTAATTTCAGTGCACTTTGAAAGTTCAGCAAGAACAAATGATTTGGTAAAGCATTTCTCCAAGGACTCATTTGTACAAGCTGTTCTAAAGGATGGGTTTTGTAGGTTCAGGCACCTTCATTCCTGAACATCCTTACAGACTCAGAACCAAAGTTTGCACTGAAAGAATGTTACTCCATTGAACTCATGGTTATTTGTTGCAAAGGCAGATTGCTTTACAGATAAGATATCTGTGGGTTAATGGTCACATAATCTATTGTTACTGATGCAGGGCTCACGCTTCATTCATTTCCTTATTTTTAGTGTGTTCTTCCTCTATTTTTCTTGAATAAACAAGAATAAACATTTCCTGATGCTAAAGCCCTTTTGATAATTTTAACAGTGAGTCGCTGAAGTCCCCTCAGAAGGAGGTAAAGTTGAAGAAAGAATCTCCTGTTAAGAAAGAGGTGGATGAAGACAGTGTTGACAACAACGATGATGAAAGCGAAGATGAGTGGGAGGATGTGGAAGGTAACAATTGCATGTTTATTGATTTTTTAAAGAGTAAATATTCTTATATAGGTTTTTTTTAAATTTTATTTTTGAACCATTTCCCCTTTGGATTCAAGTAAATTTATATACTCTGTGTACCTAAAGTATGTTCCATGTGCATATTTGTATCTTTAAAAGCTCATACCTTGCAATGCTGTTAGAATGGTTCTAAAGCATAAAAAGCCAGGCAGCTACTGACCTGATGGTAGTGCCTTGAAGCTATTTGTTAGATTATGTTAAAATATACTGTGTATAAGGCACTCTCTCAGCTGTTTGTGCTGTCTAATATTGAGCAGCTAAGAAGGAGTCACTTTGAAGATTCAAAACTGCCACTTCCTAGTAAAGGAGAGTGGAGATGAAACCAACTGAGCTGTTGGATTAGGTAGCCATCAATGAACTTGGGCAAGAATCATGTTGACCATAACCTTCCAGTTCTTCACAGATTTATGCCTTTTAAAGTGAACAGCTGTCATGTGTTTTTTTTCGTTGCTACTCTAGAAGTATCCTTCAAATCACATCTGCTTCATTCACCTCTCTCATTTTGAGTTGGCCTGTGACAGTCACTTGCCATCAGACTGTGACAGCAGGTGACTGGCATCCCACAGGTGTTTGAAATAACTGAGCACACACAGTGTTATGGAAAATCCAGAAGCTGGTAATTATTTGGGATGTTCTGTTGGTAGGTTGGTTAACACTTCAGACAGAATAGGTAGATTCTTATCCCATTGTCAGACATCCCTGGGATATCTGTTCCATCTTTATGTTATTGTTTAGTATTACATTATTTTTCCAGAACTCCAGGAACCTGCTACAGATAAGTTAGAAGAAGCTGCTGGTCTTCCGGCAATGGTGCTGCCAAGCAATCCTGTTGAGATAGAGATTGAAACCCCAGAACAGGTGAAGAAAAGAAAAAGAAGGTAAGACCAGGGAAGTCAGCTGAGGGCCCTTAAAGGATGAAGACCTAAATATGCTAAGTCTTGACTGTCTCTGACTTGCTCTGTTCTGGGTAGGAATTGCACCACTTGGTGCAGACTGTTGAGTTGGAATGATACAAGGTCCTGGGATGGAAAGCAGTTTGCACACTGACCAAATTTTAACAAAAATCTTCCAGTTGGCAGGAAGGGAGGCTTTTGGGCTTCTTTGAAAATCAAGCATGTAACTTCATTGTGCTTTAATATCTACATCTCCAAAAAGGGAGGGTAGTAGCTCAAGGAGAGCTGCGAGTGATGGCATTCGTTGTACTATAATATCCTAACGGCTTGGGTGGAAGCCTCTGTGTGCCCCTACCTGAGCTGTGAATAGGTGGGTCAAATGAATATCCTTGGCAGCCAGGAACATTATAGTAAGGAAAGTTTTCTTTGTGTGGCACCTGAAGCCTTGATGATACCTCGTGCTGTTACAGGGTGGAGACTGTCCCAGAGCAGCCCTTCATAACAAAACAACCAGCATATCTGTTGCCTCTAAGTTTAAAGACTTTACCATTGAAGAGAAAGACATTTTGTTCAGGAATCTGAACAGAATGCTAGGAGTAATTGAAAAATCAAAGAATTCAGACAGTGAATTACTAGTGTGATATGGAGCCAAAGCTGGCTAGTAAGAAACTGTGGGCACATAAAGTGAGGTGGAATTTAGGCCATCTGAATATCGCCAAGCTCTCAGTAGTCAAATATGTAGAGTTCACAGTTTATTAGTTGTATGCAGGCCCTATGCCTCTTTACATAACCAGTAACTTAACTTTTGTTAAGTGTGCATGCAAGGTTCTCTGGGATGGACTCTCATTGTGAACAGATCCAATTCAGGAATCTAGAAAGGCAGGTCCATAGAGAACCCACAACATTCTTTTTTGTTTGTTTGCTTGTAATCTTGCACAGAGAAAAAAGGGAAGCCGAGTTTGAGATGTATCTTCGGAGAATGATGAAACGTTTCAGCAAGGACATTCGTGAGAACACACATAAGGTATTGGTCACAAAGAAACCTGGCAGAGAAAAAATTGAGCATAAAAATGTCTGAACTGATTTATAATGAAGAAAGAACTAATTCAGATCAAATAATTTGAGGCTGTGGCTGGAAGGGAAAAGTTAAAAAAGCTGTAGTCCTGACAAATGCTCATTAGATTTCTGCTGAACTCTAAGTTAGAAACATCAGTGACTGCATTAGTAAAATTGTAAATCAAAGCAGATGTGAGTAGGGTGTATGTTTCTCTCCTTCTGTCGGGGTTAAACTGTCAGCCATGTAGAGCAGGAGACACTGACAGGGACTTTAAGGCTTTACTGTCTTCTGATGGTGATCTGAAGACAGCCCAGTATCCACCCTGTCTATGCTTGGGAGGCTTCATTGTTGCCTTTCTCTGTTAAAAGGAGCAGTAAAGCCTTCCTCACCTATACTGTAGACAATAGTTCCAGCAAAGAAAACCTTTTGTGAACTCACTATAGAAACTTTTTTCCCTCAGGTTCACCTCTTGTGTTTATTAGCAAATGGCTTCTATAGGAACAGGATCTGCAGCCAACCAGATCTTCATGCCATTGGTCTATCCATCGTCCCCATCCACTTCACAAAAGTGCCTGCAGGCCAAGTGGACCTTCCCTACCTTTCCAACTTGGTGAAATGGTAAAATTCTGTCTCGTAATCATTGCTGTCACAGAATGTACAGCCAGGGTTCAGGGAGAGTGATAAATGTAATTACCAATTTTTAGTGGTTTTTCTGATTTTACATACAGGGGTGAGAGTCTGTCCTTACAGAAGGAAAGGATGAACTATATAGTTTAAGAATACAGTCATAAATACTAGACAATAAGCAGCGAGCAGTTGTGTGGTCCTGGCTGCTGGCTAGTGTTAAACCATGACGCTGGTATTTCAGGTTTGTTGGAACCTTCACTGTCAATGAAGAGCTTTCCACTGAAAAAGGAGAGACCCTTCAGTCGACTTTGGAGAGGCGCTTTGCTGTCTATGCTGCACGGGATGATGAAGAGTTGGTTCATGTAAGTGAAGTGCAGGGTTGGTTGCTGAGTTTCCGTGCTGGATCAGTGCTGTCAGGTCATACACAAAGTGGTGTTTGAGGGAAGGATTTGGAGAAAACAAGTGAGTGACTTAGGTGCTTCAGTGGCTATTTCTGTCATGTATTTATGTGGAGTCCTTCTGTGATTAAATTATTCAATTTGAGTTGTGCTTAACAGCAGCCTCGTCTGGTTGGTGGCATGTGCACTCCATTCTTTTGTTGGAGGGCTTTATATATAGTGTGTAGAGCTACTTGTTCTTAGGCATGCTTGGCTTCTTTATATTGCTTCGGCAAATAGATCAAAGAAAACCAGTTTAAAAGGTTTATTTTGAAATACTAACTTGAGTGTGGAAATTCTTGGGCTTACTTGCTGTCAAAAACTCTTGAAGATCTTGGAGTTAGAAGGTTGGTAGTTTGTTACCGGTGAGTCACCATTAAGGGCCGAGGGAATTGAGTTTTGATTTAGAGCAGCCCTAGGCCAAAGCTTCAAAAGGTCTTCAACTCTATAGTCATTTTGTGGTGGAATTGGATTAAGGGAAGAAGTGGAGTCAGTTGCTTCAGGTCACGTGGAGGTTTTGGTAAAATAGCTACGGGAGGGGAACACAGAGGAGATGACATTGATGGAGGACATTTGAAAGAACAAAACCAACCTTCTGCTTTGCAGGCACATGACTTGCAACTCTGCCCTGTTGCTGATAAAGTGAGGTGCTGCAGCAAAGTAGGAAGCAGTGGCTGTGGTGGCTTTGCAGTCTTGCTGTGGAAATGCACAGGTGCCATTTCCTGTGACAGAAGTAGGCAGCTTCAGTTGTCCCATGCGGAACGGCAGTTGCCAAGTCACAGCTGGTAGCCACTCAGTTGTGACTGTAATGATGTTCTCTGTACGGCTGGTGTTCCTGCCAGGTTCAGCTGGTGGGCTGTGGTTGGCTTTGGTCACCTTTGGGAGGCAGGATTTAGAGTCATCTTATTCAGTTACCCTCAAGAGTGAGAGACCGGTAGGGCAGATGGGATCTGGGTGAATTACTGTGTTCTCTCTAGCAGGATGGTTCATTTAACCTCCACAGGAGTCGGTTCCTCATTGGTGAGTTTAACAGCAGCTCCCCTGTCACAGTAGGGACGTAAATAAGAGCCAAATAACTGTGCAGTGCTTTAATACTGCAACGACTGGGCACCCTGCACCTCTGTGTTGGTGTGTACAGGACTGGGGAAAAGGTAGGAATGAAAGTTATTTGTGACAGAACCCAGACTGGAAATGAGCTTTGGGAGGTGGTTTTTTTTATATATACCTTGGAAAAAAAATAAAAAGGTTTAGCATGCTTTATTTTTTCTTTGGCAGATATTTTTAATTCTTTTGCGAGCATTGCAGCTGCTGTGTCGCCTCGTGCTGTCCTTTCAGCCTGTTCCTCTCAAGGACACAAAAGCAAAGGTAGGTTTTGTTTGGTGTGTGAAATAAGGACTAGGTCACTGGTTTAGAGAGTAGGATTGCAAAAACCCTGTGGCTGCTGCAGTTTGAAGTGAAATCGCTTCCTGCACAAACCAGGGTGATGACAATGTTCTGCCTATAGTGCAGAAGACACAAACCCTTAATTTTTGGGGTCTCCTTTAAAAACACTCATTTTTTGTGGTTCAGCAAAGGCTTCTTATGCTTCAGTGATTTTAAATGTCTTTAAAACTTAGCAAACACTTGGTGCTTGAGGACACCTCTCCTCAGCTGCTGGCCTGAAGCTTTGAAGTCCCCAAGACGTACAGGTTGACCATGTCTGNACTTCTGCTGGTCACACTATTCTTTATGCAAGCCAGGATGCCATTGGCCTTCTTGGCCACCTGGGCACACTGCTGGCTCATGTTCAGCCGCCTGTCGACCAGCACCCCCAGGTCCTTTTCTACCAGGCAGCTCCAGCCACACTGCCCCAAGCCTGTAGCGATGCATGGGGTTGTTGTGGCCCAAGTGCAGGACCCGGCACTTGGCCTCGTTGAAGGCCATGCCATTAACATTGGCCCATCTATCCAGTCTATCCAAGTCCCTCTGTAGAGCTTCCCTGTCCTCAAGCAAATCAACACTCCCACCCAACTTAGTGTCATCTGCGAACTTACTAATAGTGTTTTCTATGTCCTTATCTATATCATTGATGAAAATATTAAAAAGGAAAGGCCCTAGTACTGAGCCCTGAGGAACACCACTTGTGACCGGCCGCCAGCTGGATTTAACTCCGTTGAGCACCTTGTGCTGATTTCACTCTTATTTAACATATTCTTAGCCATGGTAATAAAAGTGACCTACCCTCCTTCTTTGCAGGTAAAAAGCTCCTCCAAGAGGCAGTCTCTCAGTACCTCTGAGGGGCAGGAATGCTCTGCTACGACACCCAAAGCTGTGGCAAAAAAATGCCCTTGCAGAAAAGCCAAACAGGATGAAAAATCCTCAGAGAGCGAAGAAGACAATAAGGAACCAAAGAAATGCAAAACTGCTCAGACCAAAAGGCCATGCAAGTCAAAGTTGACTACAGGTAGCCAGGAACAGAAGGGATCTGGTAATGAAGAGAGTAGCTTAACAGAAAAAGATGTGCCGGTCAGGCCCAAGAATGATCGCCGGAGACGAGTGGCCTCCAAAGTGTGTTACAAAGAAGAGAGTGGAAGTGATGAGGGCAGTGGTTCGGACTTTGAGGTTTCAGAGGAGGAGAGCGATCTCTCTGATGAGGATTTTGAAACTGTCTCTAAAAGGCAGAGGAGCTCGCTGGGCTCTCAGAAGTCAAAGGTGACGGCTATAAAAAGCCCTAAAACCAAGACTTCAGAATCAAGGCTGCCCCAGAATTCATACGGAGCTGAGCCTAGTCCAGCAAAAAGTACAGCTCCAGCCTTGGCTCATGCACAGAGAAAGAGAAACAAAATCATTTCTAGTGATGAGGATGATGGACAGCAAGAGGTAAGGAAAGTGGTGGGCACAGACCAGTGGCTGGAGGTTTTCCTTGAACGTGAGGACAAGTGGGTGTGTGTAGACTGTGTTCATGGCAACGTTGGCCAGGCCCAGCTGTGCTTCACATATGCCACAAAGCCGCTTTCCTACATTGTGGGATTTGACAATGATGGGAGTGTCAGGGATGTGACGCAAAGATATGACCCAGTGTGGATGACCACAACAAGGAAGAGTCGTGTGGACCCTGAGTGGTGGGAAGACACGCTGCAGCCATATAAAACTCCCTATGTGGAAAGAGACAAGAAGGAGGAAAATGAGGTAAATGGCAATAGGTTATTCAGGATGTTCAGTGCCAGGAGTCCAGTCTTTGGATTCTCATTCAGGCAAAAATCATTAGGAACCTTTCTCTAAGGAAGGGATTTTGTATTTGAGCTTGAAGGGTTCAGATTGAGCATGTTTTAAAGAGAATATATCATGATAAATTAAAATAATATCAAATGGAGGCTGTTCAGAGAAATGTGGGTAGCAAAAGTACTGGACAGCCTGTGCTGGAAACCTACTAATGTGGTTTCTGTACAGTTTAGCATTACCCTTCCCAGTGAGAGACTTTGAAATATGGTAGATTTGGGTACACATTTAAGTACCTATTTGCAACAAGAATGCTCAGGTGTGTTGGCTCATCTGATTAAGCTTCTGGTGTTGCTTTCCTTTGATCCATACTATAATATATATATATATATATACTATATGTAAACTATAATAGTCTTACTTTCTTACAGAGGGTAGCACAAGAGTGGTGAAATCACTCTTCTTTGTATAATTCCTACAGTTTCAAGTTAAGCTTCAAGATCAACCTCTACCAACAGCAATTGGAGAATACAAAAACCACCCTCTTTATGCACTGAAGAGGCACCTCTTGAAATACCAGGCGATCTATCCTGAGACAGCTGCTGTCCTAGGGTACTGCAGGGGAGAGGCTGTCTACTCCAGGTGAGTGGTGCAGGTGTTGTCAGGTGTGACTGCAATCTTTGTTACGAATTTAAGAGCTAATTTGTGTGAAGACCACGTTGGTATTAGCAGTAGTCTCAGGGCAAGTGCATAGACAGGGTGAGGCATTTAGCTGCTCAGACTGCATTTGCATATCACGTAGATACAGGTTTTTTACACTGCCTAATGTGAATAACAGTCTGGCAGCCTCTTATGGAGAGACTTCAGAACTCTTATGGTGCTTCTTTCTGGCCTTTTTAGAGACTGTGTACACACACTGCACTCCAAGGACACTTGGCTAAAGAAAGCTCGAGTGGTGAGGATTGGAGAAGTGCCTTACAAGGTAAGAGGGTTTGCCTTCTTCCTGTGCAGCACATCTGCCCTCTAAAGTTCCAGCTCAATCCTGGTTTGGTTTTTGCTTTCTCTCTGTCAGCAGATTTCTTACTTGCATGGTTTGTGGGAGCTGCATTGTGAATCTGTCCACCCACTGTGCCTGTGGTTCCTGTGTACTACCCAAAGCCCAGCCAGCTTTTCTTCCCACCCAAGGGTATCCATCTCACAGAACTGCACCCTCTTAATCTTCTTCAAAGGCGTCCTGGTGTTTTACATGAGCAACAATATGATCTGGCTCCCTGTTGCATAGAGGTGCTGTGGGTTGTTGTTTGTAAGCGATGGATACTGAAGCTAGGAAGTAGACATTTCTTCTCTCCCAGAGCCTTCTCCGTTGATGTCCTAGGGAAGCCTGGAATCGCTGGCAGCTTGTTGCTGTGGTGTGACAGGCGTGGCCATTCTATTTACACAGATGGTGAAAGGATTTTCCAACCAGGCAAGGAAGGCGCGCCTTGCAGAGCCTGCAAACCGGGACAAAGAGGACCTGGCGCTGTTTGGTCGGTGGCAGACAGAGGAGTATCAGCCGCCTATAGCGGTGGATGGAAAGGTGGGTAGGAAGGCAGAGTGTTAAAGGGAGTGTTTGTGTGGAGCTGGCAGCCTTATTTTTCTAGAAGTTGCGTGTTTCAGAGGTGAGATCAGTTGATAACATTTGGACTGAGGATTTACGCTTCTGAGCAACTGTACTCAGGAGGAAATAGTCGAAACTTCACTGAGGCCTTTCCTGAGTGCAGCCATGAGTGTAGACTGCTAGCTTTATCATTTTGTTAATCTAATTTGTCTACCCCATGTTTGTTTTGCTGATTCTTTGCATTGCAGCCTGAGTAACAAGGCCTGGGCAGAGAACATAGCTAGGAGATAACCATGCAGCTAAAATCTAGGCTTGTGCCTTCTCATGTGGATATTAATCAAATACTAGAGTGGAACGTAGCCGGTCAGATGGAAGGGAGAGTCCCTGAGTTGCAGCAGGGATTTGCACCTCTCTCCAGAGAGCGGGAGTGTCACTATTCCTCTTTCATTTTGCCATAACAGGTTCCACGGAATGAATATGGAAACGTCTATCTCTTCCTGCCCTCCATGTTACCCGTTGGCTGTGTGCAGCTGCGGCTCCCGAACCTGAACAGATTGGCGCGCAGGCTGGACATTGACTGCGCTCAAGCCATCACCGGATTCGATTTTCACGGCGGTTACTCACACCCAGTGTATGTAAAGCTGCTTTGTTGCAGCAGGTAGATGTTGATGTCCTGCAGAAGCTGGATGCCCTGTGCCATGGAGTACTTGCCCTCCTCTTTTGTGCTACTGGTGGCAGTGGAGTCAGTGGCCCTGGTGTGCAGAAGGGACTTCATATGCTTTAACACTTGTGTGGGGAGGAACAGGCATTGGGTGACACACTTGGATGCTGTGCGATGTTCTGCCAGTTCTCAGGAGTTTGCTTTTGCTTTGGCTGGGTCAGGAGGCATTTGCTGCTTTTCTTTTTCCTTCTAGTAGCTGACAGAAGATTGTGTTCTCCTTCCTAGCACCGATGGCTATGTTGTCTGTGAGGAATATAAGGACATCCTCATTGCTGCCTGGGAGAATGAACAAGCAGAAATCGAAAAGAAGGAGAAGGAGGTGGGAATTGGTTTTGCAGCTTCCTCACTGTTACATTTATTACGTAAATTTCAGTGAAACTGTGGGCAGCCAAACCCAGGGCACTGGGTAAGCACCAGCCACTGCACTCGGTGACCCTGAGGGGCTTATTGCATCCTCCAAACGCCCGGTTAGGGCTCGCTCTCCAGACTGCAGCAGGGCACTGCACCGGGGTGTAGCAAGATCTGAAGTAGTGCAGAATCATAGAATCATTTAGGTTGGAAGAGACCCTTGGGATCATCAAGTCCAACCATCAGCCCTACTCTACAAGTTCTCCCCTACACCAGATCCCTCAACACCACATCTAATCTACTCTTAAACACAGTCAGGGATGGGGACTCCACCACCTCCCTGGGCAGCCCATTCCACTGACTGACCACTCTCTCTGTGAAAAACTTTTTCCTAATGTCCAGCCTAACCCTACCCTGCTGCAGCTTGCAGCCATTCCCTCTTGTCCTGTCGCTCATTGCCCGTGAGAAGAGACCAGCACCAACCTCTCTACAATGCCCTTTCAAGCAGTTNGCAGGACCTGCCACTTGGTTTTGTTGAAGGCCATGCCATTAACATTGGCCCATCTATCCAGTCTGTCCAAGTCCCTCTGTAGAGCATCCCTGCCCTCAACCAGATCAACACTCCCACCCAACCTGGTGTCATCCACAAGCTTACTTATAGTGTTTTCTATGTCCCTATCGACATCATCAATGAAGATATTAAAAAGGAAAGGCCCCAGTACTGAGCCCTGAGGAACCACTTGTGACCGGCCGCCAGCTGGATTGAACTCCATTGAGCACCACCCTTTGGGATCGTCCTTCCAGCCAGTGCTGGATCCAGCAGATCGTACGCTCATCCAGGCCATGAGCAGCCAGTTTTTCCATGAGAATGTGGTGGGGGACAGTGTCAAACGCTTTTCTAAGGTCCAGATATATTATATCCACTGTCTTCCCCCGCATCCAGCAATTGGGTCATCTTATCATAGACTCTGCAGTAGTTTTCCATGGCTGCTGGGAAGCAAAAATTTGGATTCCACAAAGGAGGTTAAAGTACTGGGAGTGGCTCTGGTGTAATTTACACAGTCAGATGTACATTAGCAAGTGGCACAATTCATGTTTTTAGCACATAATTGGACACAAATAGATTTTACTCTCAGGAATCCTACTGGCCTAATATCTTTTAATGTGACACATTTCAGCTGGCTTGACTGGTTTTTTTAAGGGCACTTTAAGATCTTCAAATATGTTTCCTGTGGGTGTAAATACATTGAAACTTAGGATAGTAAATTCTTGCTTTTCACTAAAAATCCCCCACAGAAGCGTGAGAAAAGAGCTCTGGGGAACTGGAAGCTGCTGACAAAAGGACTTCTCATCAAAGAGAGACTGAAGCAACGCTACTCCATCAAGGTATTCTGCATTTCTATCAGTCATTTCTTCTCCAGGGTGATAATTTTCTACCAAGATAGGCATTTCCAATGTGTTTCCAGCTGCAGAGTGTAGAACTTCTAGAGTGCAGTTGCTCAAAAATCTCCTTCTTTCCTGTTAGCGTGCTACTAGCAACTAGGAAGAACTACACCAGAAATTGGATGCAGTCATGTCCATGAAAGAGTCGTTACTGTTTAACAATTAGTGTTTCCCAGAGCATCATTTTTTGGGTATGATTTTCTGTTTTGACGTACCCCCTTCCTAGATGCATTCCTCCAAGCCAAGCAAGTGGCTGAAGGGATGAGAGGGGGCTGCTTCTTGTGGTGAAGTCAGGTGGTTTAGTTCATAGTCTTTTCTCTATTGAGAAAGGTGAGAAGCGTGGCCTGTTGAAAGCTTTGGTTTTGTTCCTCTGCAGCTAAAAATCTTTTTGCTTGCGTTGAAAGAACGCTTGACATCCAGGAACAGAAAGATGCTGCTTTGGGTGAGACGCCCAAACCACCCCAGCCAACTTCTGTGACGTCACTAAGTGTCACTGATGGAAGACAAGCCCCTCTACAAAGGGTGATTTCTAGAGCAATTTTGAATTTCAGTGCCTGTTTTTTTCCAGACTGAGCCATCAGCACCTGAGACACAGAAAGGAGCAGGTTTCTCTTCTGATGAAGAAGAGGAGGGTCCGAGTTCAGAGACTGGAGTAGGGGATGCAGCAATTTCTTGGCCCCAAAATCGCCAGTTAGAGAGGAAAAAAGAAGAGAAGACAACCAGAAAGAGCAAGCGAGAAAAGAAAGGAGAAGCAGCACAGTTGTTCCCTTTTGAGAAGCTGTGATCAGAGCATTTCTTTGCTGTTTCCAGATGCAAAGAACAATAGTCCCAACAAAAGCAGCCATTGCCAGTGAAGAACAGTCTTTGTGTGCACCGGTGTATCCCAGCTCTCGGGGACCAGCCTCATTCAGGATCAAGATTCTTCTGCTGTCACAGGTCATGAGGTTCATCCTTTTATCCTTGGACTTAGGAGAAGCGGGTGTGTGGTTGGGCCTTCTGAGAAGATCACTTTGTGCTGTTGAGGGTTTTTGCTCACTTCTGTCACTCAGCACCAAGAATTCTGTTTTCCAAGCCGTTCCTTTCACCCGCACTGCTGTGTCCCATTGTTTTCCTGCTCACTCATAACCAAAGCAGCTGTGCTTTGCCAGGCTGGTGAGCTGGCCAAAGGACCACTAACACCTCCTTTGATCCACACCTTACACCAACCAGTGGTGAGGCTGAGCTCTAGTCTTACTGTCTCATCATCACAGAAGGGGAAATCCTTCCTCCCAGGATTAAAGCAGCACGTAATCAAGAATTGGGTGAATCTGAAATTTTACTTTCTCAGGAATCTCTGGCTTTTGTGGCAGCTCAATTTTGGCTTTTCAGCCTACTCTTCCGTTACTTTCAGATCTTGTGCATTAGAAGGGAGAATCCCTGTCCTCATTTCAAACTTAAGATTTAATAGGCCTTCTTAACTAATAGGAATATATACATACATGTTTCAGTTTTATCAGACGACTTGGGTATGTTCTGGAGCGAAACCTGGGAACCTGGCTGCCAGGTGGCACCAGAAATTAAATTCACTGCAACCCTAGAGCTCTTGCAAATGTAACCCAGTACCATTGAAAGCTGCCGAGAGGAATGTGAAACCGACACGAGCTTTTCCTGCAGTGTTGTAGTAGAAACACTGATCTGTCTTTTGCAGTATTTGTATAACTAAATCAAACTGACACTGTCTCTTCAAAAATAGAGAGGAGCCATTGCTGGACATTGTCACAGAGGAAAGATGGAAATGCAAGAAAGTGGCTTACATTTACTTCTGTTTAGAAAGAAAAGAACTCTATTTTTGTACTGTATTTGTAGAACAAAATAAAGTATTGAATTCCACTGCCCTCTGGCCAGCACTTCCTTCTCTAAGCAGCTCTTTCCCTGGAAGGGCTCCCAGGCAGGGATAAGAACACCCCAGTGTTTCCAGAAGTCACAAAGGGGGTCCAAGGATAGGCCTGAACTGGCTGCTTGGGAATTGTGTTGATGCTAATGGTCTGCATGCTGAGTTTTGTAGGTTTTGCTACTGATTTCTAAAGAAATAGATTTTAAAAAGTGCCCCAGGTTGGAAGCTGGGAAGTAGACATGACCAAGGCAGGATGCTTCTGCTGGGATCAGGAGTTCTTGCCTGCTTAAAATGGGAGCTGGTGCTGCCTGGAGCAAAGCGACTCCATCCTTCCTAATTTGGGATACTGGGCACAGAAACACCACGTTATGACTCTAGTGACTATTTATTGTCAGCAGGAAAAGGGACAGTAACACCTTCAGAGGGTGGGATCCTACTCCTCAGCTCCACAGGGAGCCAGCTCTCCTAACTAAAGAGTATATATGCTTTAGGGGAGACCACAGCAGAAAGAAGATCAACAGATGAGGTACACCTTCTGTCAGGTCTTAGGAAGGAAGGGAGAGAAATCCAGCTTCAGTTGTTCCTACAGAAATGTCATTTGTGAATGTGAAAGGAACTTGAGCCTGGGCTGGCTCCACCAGCAACAGCCCTCCTGGGAAAGAGGAAGATCTTCCTGTCACAGGAGTCTGTCATTATTTTACATCACTCCCACACACACACTTGGAGACAGAAGCATTTCAAGCCATTGAATGCACAGGTAACCCCCCTGCTCTCTTGAAAAACACAGGGTGTTTTTCCAGCGTTAGGCTGAGGGGTGGAGCAGATGATCCAAAAGGTCCACTCCAACCTGGGCAGTTGTGTTTCTCAAACAGCCATGGAGGTAAGGAAGTCCCTCTTACTGCAGCAGGGGGGGGAAAGCCATGGTGGGCCGGAATCAGCCTTTTGTCACCCAGCAGCACAAAGGCCAGAGGGCAGCTGTGCAGTTATTAGCAACTTGCTTCCCAAAATGGGGAGGTAGTTGTAGGATGAACAAAACCCAACCAGCAATAGAAAACTAGCTCACATGGATGCTACAAAGAAATGCTCTGTGTTCAGGGAGTGAAATACAATACAATGCACGCATGGCAGAAAAAAAGAAGCCAATCAGCCAGTGTTTTGGAAATAGTACTTTATTAAATATACAAAAGCTTAGCACTTCCATAGAAAATTGTATCTTCATCTCCCCTATGGTAAGGGGGGTTAGTTTCCTGCAGCGCTGGTAAAACAGCAGCCTGACACCTGATTTTCTCCCCAGAGGAGTGCGAGCCTTAACTGAAGGAGCAAAGCTGGTGTTGGTGAGCAGCAAGGGGGCCTGGGCACAGCCACTAACACCCATCAGCTGCCTCTGTGAGGCCTCGAGCTCCTGCAGCCCTTCAGTCACCGCTCCTGCTGCTACCAGAGGAACCGAGCCACGAGACTGAACTGACAACCAGCTGACAATCAACAGGTCAAATACTGGAAGAATTAAAAGAATTAAAGCTAATAAAGTAATTACTACTTCTCAAAACACGGTTCACAACTCAGATCTCTATTTCAGTACCATTCGTAGCAAACATTCGCTTCCATGTATGTTCAAGTTAAGTTTCTTTGGCACAGAAACAATCATCACTGGATTTCATAAATTAAGCCATTATTTTTATACTGAACTGTGTAAACTTACAGAAAAGTGTAAGTGCGTAGGGAGGGCACATCTGGAAGCCAGAGCCCCGCAGTGTGGAGAGAGACTTAACAACAGTACAACAGTCTCTCATCTCAAGTACTTGGTAGAGCAGAAGTAGGTAAACGTGAGCCATCGCAGCACTATGAGGCACCATTGCTCTAACGTGATGCAAAGCTCAAAACTCAGGCTACTGAAGTCTACAAAATCTAACCAGGCAGAAATGTTTTCATCATTTCATTTCATGGAGTATGTGCATTGTCCTTCCTAAGTGAAATTCAAGAAAAAACCCTGTATATGCAGCAAACAAAAAACCAAACCTGAATATTTTAAAGAATATACATTCAATTATAAAAGTTCATTTCGTTTCAAGGCAGCAGGTTTTATTTTTAAATCTTTGTGACCTCTGAGTTTCCCCTTAAATAAGTGCAATTTGAAGTTCCATTTTTGAAGCAGTTATGAAATGGTGCAGTCGTCGTTACCATTTCAGATGCTTAACCAAGAACAAATCCAGAAACTTCTAAAAAGCTGGGGGAAATCAGTGCTTTCTGTCGAATCCACCCTCTCTCAGAGCACAGCTACCCTGACTACTCCCTATTTCAAGTTAGTCAGTCCCAAAGCATACATTTTTATATAAACACTGTGTAAAGTTTGACTAAATTGTGTTTTTTTAACATCTTCATTTCCAAATGCGTCAGCCAAAGAAGTGTACCCGATAGGTGACTGTGTGTGTAAGAAAAGGCAGCAGAGGGAGGGGCAGTCAGAGGGGGGCACACACAGGGATTTCCTCCCTGTATCCAATCTGGCTCTGTGGGATAAAGCCAGCACTTTCTCCATAATACACAAGGTGCTCCAACTTCCAGTGAGGACCTGCCTGTTCTCAAAGCAGGGGGAATTAGTGGGAAGGGATACAGATCTGCTTGTGCAGTCGCTAAGAGCAAATACAGACGCTCCAAAACGCTTTTTCCACCTAAAGTGGATGTCACTGACCTCCTACTAACAACATCCTGTAGCCGTAATTTTCCATGGGTAAGGCGTATCAACAACCACTGCATTCCAGCCCCCCGCCCAGCTCTTGGTGCCCGCTGCCGAGCTGTGACATGCTGCAGGCACGCTGCCATAACTAGCACAGAAATGCACTTGAAAAGGTTCTAACCAGGATCCAACACAAAACCCGACCAGCAGCCCCTCCTCACTGCTGCTTCTTTGGTGGAACACGGGATTTGGCAATCACAATTGGAACTACGGAGAGACACCCGATCAGCAAAGCCCAGAGAGGGCGGTAGAAGAGCCAGCCAATAGAGATGGTCAAGAGCGTCAACGAACTGGCTACGCAGAAGGCAAACGCTTTCAGTCCGATGTTAACCAGGTCTCTCACAATGGGAAACCAGTCCACTGCAGAAAGAATTAAACACGGGACAAAGCAGTTGACAAGTTGGTAGTTCAAAAGGAAGCCTTATTCATGCCTAGGATTTGCACACTATCACAACCAGAAGACAGACTCTAATTATTTATCAAGAGCACTGGATAAGGCATTCCAGCAGAGTATCCTCAAGGCATTTGATAATTAAGCAAGAGCAGGACATCTAAGACTATGGTATCCTCACCTCTGCAGAAAGGGAGTAATCCAAAATTAAGTCTGAAGTCTTCTCCAAAGCATGAGAGGCAAAGCAGGCTGACAGCCTTGCAGCTATGGAACAAGTCTAAGGCGTCTGATACAATACACTAGCACCAAATTAACCTCTGGCAACAATAAATCTTGCAGTAGCGCGTTTATGGATAAGTAAAGAAGAAGGAAAAAAAAAAAAAGAGCACAGCACTACAAAGCAAATGACAGCTTTGATATTTGCAGTTTGTACCAGTTGGAGATGCCATCCTGCTTTTCTCTAAAGTTTTTATTCCAACATTTTTTATGCTAAAAGGATAAACAAAACCCGTTTTTGCTGTGTGTTCACAGCAGTGTAGAACCAGACATAAAGCCACGTTACCCTACAAGTGCTAGTTAAGACCTGCTGGGGGGACCACTTGTGTATGGCTATGGAAAGGAACTGGATTGCAGCGCCTTGAGTTAGACTTGAGAGAACCAGCCCAACGTGCTTTGGTTTCTGATTGTAGTCAGCACTGGGCTGGGATCTCCTAGACTTGAGAGAACCAGCCCAACGTGCTTTGGTTTCTGATTGTAGTCAGCACTGGGCTGGGATCTCCTGAGACTGGTGAGAGATATTTGTGTATTTTCTTTAATGTTCACAAAGTAACCACCAGGTTCGGGGATCCTATTCACCTGCAACTGCCCACAGTAACCTCCAGATCAAATCCAATCTGAGTTCAAACCAGATTCCTCCTGACCTCCAAATTAATTAATTGTGCATGTGACAGGACATCTCTAGGGATTATGATCTTATTTCTATATCATTTTACCTTTCTGTAAAAAAAACTTACCCAAAGTGTAAAAGATGCGGGTCATTAGGCTGATGCCTACAAACATTGCCAGCCAGCCTGCTGCACGCAGCGCCCAGGTCTTCATGGAGTTACTCTCGTGCTCTTTCTGAAACACCTCCTGAAAGCCAACACCATTAAACACCATTAAATGCAGCCTATTTCCTTTGAGACTCTCTGGATTCCAGGGTATTATGAGCCAATCAGAGCCAACAGCATTTTGGGAGTACAAACTCTCTCACAGAAGATACACTGCAGCTCAGCCCGCCGGGTCTTTTTGGGCAGTATTGCTGGACACGACAACACATTTCCAAGTGCAGCACAAGGGACACCAGTGTTTTTCTTGCTTAATGCAGCCAAACAAGCACCTTTCAACGCACGATAACCACAGGCAGAAAGCACACAGGTTTTGCTGCAAAAGGGTCTATTCAACACTAAGGTGGAAAATGAGATGCTAATGAGAAATGTTAGAAGGAGGAACAATTTGACTTCACTATTTTTGGAGTAAGGGAACAGGCAACAATATCTACTGATGGCTGAAGGAAAGGTATAGGAAGGTGAGCAAGCAGTACGCAGGGGGATGATAAAAGCTTTGAGTATATTCATAGAATCATTTTGGTTGGAAGAGACCCTTGGGATCATCGAGTCCAACCATCAGCCCTACTCTACGAAGTTCTCCCCTAGAGAAGATATTGCATCAGGCAAAGCAAAGCATCTCTTTGCAAGAGTTCCGAGTTGGATTTTTGTTTCAAAACGGGCTGTGTGCCCCTCTGACTTTATAAAACGGACGTATGGAGAAGGCTCAGGCATCATAAAGCACAGCATTGAAAAATGGGGGTGAGTGATTGACCACCTGTACATACAGGCACTCTAGGAACCAATAATCTGTAGTGAGCTCCTTTCCAATGAACTAAAATTCTGTGTAATGAAGATTCAGAGCTCCCAGCAGAGAGCCCGGTCTACTGCTACTCTCTTTCCACTTAAAACAAAAGCTTTTTTAGCCGCTTTTCGGAGCTCCTGTAAATTCTTGACATTGGGGATTTTTACAGCAGGGCATGAAACAATCATCAATAAAAACAAACCTACTAAGAAGAGTAAATGAATCACCAAATTGTCGGAGCATGCAGGATTTATTGGAGCATAATTCTCTGCCTGAAGGTTCTTTCTCAGCCAGAACAGCAATAAATATTTCAAGCAAGTCTAAACTCCTGTTACTAGAAGCTGAATAGAGAAGAGCTCCTACAGTTTGTTTAATTAAAGCCTGTTCTTTACTATTTTTACATATGACCTTTTCAAAAGCACGTGCTTGCGTGTCTAAGTGGGAAACTACCAAAGAGCAAATAAAAGCAAAAAGAGAATGCACAGAAGCGGCCTTTAAAGCAAAGAATGTTCGGAAGCAACACAAGGAGACTTTAAAATAAATAAATATGTAGCAACTTTAGCCATGGTTCCTTTATAAAATTAAAAAAAAACAACAACTCTAGCCAAATTACGTACAGCTAGTGGGCAAAGCATGGCATTTTGTTGCAACACAAAGAACATGCAGAAACCTGTAAGGCAAACACAGGCTATAACATGTTGTCCTAGAAAAGGGAGAGAGAAAAGCCAATGTTTATATCGAGCACCTCTCCTCCTCTAGAGCAGGTGTGAAGGAAAATGAGAGCTTGTTCCCCTGCTGCTTCTACACTATCATCTCCAGTTTTAACCCTTCACCAGTACCGCGTGGTATCTCACCTCCACAGAGAGATCCCCAGGGTACAGAATCTCCAGGACATCTCCAGACTTGGTATGGTACGGAACCAGTTGATCGCCTCGCTGGCGAGCAATCACAGTCACCTTGGAAGAAAGGGAAAAATATTTATTGCTTACTGAGCTGGGAACAGAGTTTGCAAAACACACAACCAGCTAAAGACTCACCTTATCAGCAGAGCCCAAATGGGGGTCATCTCCACTCAAACCCGCATAGAAGAACGAGACACGAAGGTCTCCCACCTACAAACAAGAGAACATTGGAAGTCAGGCAAGATGTGTTTACCAAGGAAAACCACAGGACAGACAACTCTGCATGGCAACACCCAGTATGTACCAATACTTTTTTCTGAACGTTTACATCAAGCCAGAGGATACCCAAAATGATTCCCAAGCTGTAGTTTTTTCAGGCCTAGTTGACAGCCAAAACAGGATAGCTCAAATCCTGTTTTGCAACACCCCCTCTGATTTAGCTACAGAAGCACATTACGACCAGTGAGATCCTGTGCTCATCGCTTCTTGTTTCATCGTTTGGCAGAGGAGGGCAGGCAGCACAAGCTGACAACAAGCTATTTCATTGTACTCAGTTCAGTACAGCAAGGCAGAGGTAAAACCCCCTGCTCAGCACCATCCTGTGTCTTTCCATTTAAAAGCATGGCAACTTAAGAAAACAGAAGACAAAGCAGCAGGATCAGAAGCTTTCTGCAAGAGAAGCAGTCACGCTGATGAGCAGTACAAAGGGTGTCATCTTATGTGATGGTCTGCACTCCAATTTCTACATATTTAAATAGAAATGGGATGTGCCCCAACTTTATTTTTCACATAACAGTAAGCACTGCTTTGGTTTATCTTTCTTGTCTTACTTCTGGACGTCTGGGGTTCTCACTGTGGTAAAAATAATCTCCTCCTCGGGTAACATCAGCATGTGGATCCTCAAGGTTTGACAGGCTCAACTGCTTGAAGTTATCAATTTTATCCACGAGACCTAAGCAGAATAAAGAAACAAGCTCAGGTCCAGTCTCTAACTTGGAACAGCCAATTTGCTGGCTGGCTTCCCAATCATCACTTGAAATAACAGCCACTGCGGAAAGAACCAAAGTCCGAGGCTGATACAACAGCAGCCACAAAGCCAGTACAAAGCAACTCTTACCCTTGGAAAGAACAAAGCTGCCAACCTGGACGTTAGGAGAAACAGCAGTGAAGGACTCCACAGCCATGGCACTGCCGAACAGAGAGAGTCTCTGATGAGTCCCAGAATTACGATCAAACTCTTGATTTGCAGTATGAAATATATAGCACACAAAAGGTACTGTGTCAAACATCAGAAGAAACTCTAAGAGCTTAATGGCTGTCATTAAAGTACGACAGGAGAGGACTGTCTCATCCCTTGGCCTGACTGATCATTCACACTATAGGATTTCACTAGTTTTTTCTCCACTGAACCTATAATGGGCTAAAATGGAGTTCAGCTCCTGGGAAGAACAAAGTTCAGTAGTGATACAGAGGGTTTGAGTGACAATGAATTGAATTCCTGCAACGTTTAACTACACTCATAAATGCACTTTTATTTCTAGCCTGAATCTATGTAACTTCCACTGTCAACTACTAGATCTTATCTGCTAATTAAGAAACCTAGATCATAAACCTTTTCCATATAAAGGTACTTCTACATCATGGCCAAGTTAATTAAATTCCAAACTTGGGAATCCTTTACTTAGAGACTTGACTTCATTCTCGTAAGCAGGACTACTAGAATCTCCCTGGCAGTAAACAGGTTTTATTTTCACAAATATCTAATTGCATAAAAAGGTAAGAAGGATGGACAGAGGAAGAAGACCTGTAGTACACACTTAAAATAGAGTCACATTAGTGCTAGGCATGAGTTCTAAAGTTCAGCATGTCTGCACACACCACGCCATCGCACGCACGGATCCACCACAGTTACGCTCCGTCTCCTTGGTTTGTACCAATGGACCCAGATGAAATGTTCTTAACTGCAGCACTTTGTAAGTAGTGGACTGCAATAACACTAAATCAAAAGCACTTCATACTCCCAACTGGAGATTTGCATTTACTGCAGAATGCCTGGAGAATTTCCATTAACAGAACAGTATGCATGAGGGGCACAGCCAAAGCAGCCATGCCACCTGTGCATCCTTTTTTCCACTATCTTTCATCTACACAAGTGTGCTAGTTGGGACTTAGAATCAAAACCACATAGATCTTTGCTTTCCCTCCTAAACTAGCATTTCCATTAAAGGACAGTGTATTTGGATGAGCCCACAGAACCAAAACAAAGTTCTGGAGATTTTGCTAAGTTCAAAGTTTTATTGAAATCCTGGTCCTACTATCTCTCCAGCTGTGTTTTTCACTCACACATGATGTTTTCTGCCAGATGGCATCCTGCATCCTAAGGAACCAAGCGGGTGCTGTGAGAATGAGCAGCAAGTTTGCAGATGACACTAAGTTGGGTGGGAGTGTTGATCTGGTTGAGGGCAGGGATGCTCTACAGAGGAACTTGGACAGACTGGATGGATGGGCCAATGTTAATGGCATGGCCTTCAACGAGGCCAAGTGCCAGGTCCTGC
>VZTM01000594.1:609-11703 GCA_013400555.1 Jacana jacana | reverse complement strand
TGGTCTCTTCTCACGGGCAATTAGCGACAGGACAAGAGGGAATGGCTGCAAGCTGCAGCAGGGTAGGGTTAGGCTGGACATTAGGAAGTTTTTCACAGAGAGAGTGGTCAGTCAGTGGAATGGGCTGCCCAGGGAGGTGTTGGAGTCCCCATCCCTGACTGTGTTTAAGAGTAGATTAGATGTGGTGTTGAGGGATATGGTGTAGGGGAGAACTTGTAGAGTAGGGTTGATGGTTGGAATTGATGATGCCAACCTATAGGTCTCTTCCAACCTATATGGTTCTATGATTCTATTTTTAATGCTAACTAAAATGCCACGGATGACAGATACATGAAACAAATGATATATGGATGATGGCCACAAAGAGGCCTGTGAGCTCATACATACCAGGTTAGAAAAAGCAGCACACAAGTGGTACGACCAGCTCACAGGACGCCTGCTATTCTAACCCTGGACTTGTAATAGAGGAACGAATTTATAACAGACTGCACTAACAGGTAATAAAAGTCAGAAAGGAACCCATTCAAGTTCTGCTGCATGGAGACCACATGGTCCAGAGGTAACAGAATAATAGCCTGGTGTCCAGCCATTCCCTAATTCTGGTTGCACTAGGCAGCTTTGAGCTGCTCTCTAATCCCTCTGTGCCTTACTTCTTCCAGCTACTGAAAGACAACAGATCCCTCCTGCTTCACTGTGTCACAAAGACTAGTCAATTCACTTTCAACTGTGATGGGGCAGTGACAGGATCTAGAGGGACTGTGCTAGGTGGTAGGTGGTACATTACCTAGGGTTTTTGTGCCCAATTTCTCGATCAAAGTTTCTGCTGTTCACAACTTCCGACTTCCATTCAGTATCTACAGAAAATGATAAGAAGATTGAGGAGAAAATAGGAAAAAATGCCACTTGAATGTTTCAATCAATGAATCTGCTCTAAGTAACACTTACAGAAATAATGTTTACATCAACATATATATCTATTTATGATAGTCTGTACTGATACTTAAATGCATCTTCCCAGCATATTAACCAGGCATGGCATGATTTAGAAAAAAAGGGATTTTAGCAATAAATTTGTAACTCTACCTCACTCAGCGGGAACTTTGGTTGGTTTGGTTCTTGGCTCCAGCCTTTGGGAATAATCTTGTTTTGTGAGAAAAGGCTGTGAGCTCTGCTGGAACTAGCAAATTTCAGTGCAATTAAGCAACAGATAGAGATGGTACCTGTATGTACCACTGTCAAAAATGCTTAACGCTGCCTTTGTTGAGGCCACAGCAGCCCCAGGACAGATTCCAGTAGGTTTCTTATAACTCCTATCAAATGAATCTCCCTCTTTTGAGCAGCTTCCATATTAAACATAGCTTGGTCTACTTCCACGAAGGAGTAGAGAGGAAGGAAAAGAAGTTTGGTTAAACAGTGAAGTAGGGATATTGTAAGGGATATTCTGGTGTTCTGAATGCTTGGCAAGATTTTGGTAGTGGGAGGGGCTGCAGGGGTGGCCTCTGTGGGAAGAGGTCAGGGGCCTGCCCTGTGGTGGACACAGCTGACTCCACATGGGACCCACCGCAGGCCACAGCTGAGTCCATCAGTGAAGTCTGAGCACTTCTGTGAAGTGCTGCCCCTTTAAGAAAGGGCAGAAAAAAAAAAAAACAAACAGGGAAGGGAAGGAACAAAAAGGAGTGAGAAACAACATCAAAGTCAGAAGTGAAGCACACCACAGCAGCACAGATATTCACTGCAGCGTGGGGATAGTCCATGCTGGAGCATGGGAAAAGTGTAAGAAGGAAAGAGTGGCAGAGAGGAACCACCATGTGCTGACTGAAACTCCCCCCTGCCCCCGCACCACTCGCTGCTTCACTAAAGGGAATGAGTGTAACCTGTTGTGATAAGAGGGGAGGGCAAGGGTAGAGGAGTCTGGAGTAAAGTTCAGTCTAGGAAAGGGTGAGAGCAAATGTGTTTATTCAATGCCCAAATCAGTAATTATTATTTTAATTGACAATAAATTAAGTTAATTTTCCCCAAGTCAAGTCTGTTTTGCCCATGATGGTAAAATTGTTAAGTGATCTCCCTGCTCTCTCATTCCTGTTCTTCCCAATCTCTTTCCCTGTCCTGCTGAGAGGGAGAGTTAGGAAGAGGCTGTGTGAGTCCTTGGTTGCCAGCTGAAGCTAACCCACCACAGCTGGTAACATAAAGACATCTATTGGACAGAATCCATCAATCCTGAGAGGCAACTGTTTTTTCAGAAGGCTTTTCTTTTTGTTTCCTGCCACTGTGAGGCTGTTTTCCACAGCTCACAACCCACTAGTATCTCCATGCTGCAGGATCCCATGCTTCACTGAGCTGGGGTATTTTTATGATCACACCCAGAAATTGCTGCACACCCACGTTATATATCCATGTGCTTTAATCAGAGATAAATGAAGCACAAAGCCAAATCTCCAGATATGCGATGACTCAGAGTATTTTTCTGGCAGTGGGTAGATCAGAGTAATGCTCTCAGTTCTGCTCCTGCCAAAAAAAGCATTTGGCAAAAGCCACAACACACATCAGAAGGTACTGATGATTTTCATTAGCTGGTATTAACACCTAAACAGACTCTCAACAGGCTGTCTTACAGTCTGGAGCTACGCTGTTCTTCTCTGCCTGTTCTCTTCTTTTCGTGCTTGACATGTGCCCAATTACTCCACTTCTGAAGAGTAATCTCAGGCATAGCTTTGAGTACACTCCCACCTCTGCACATCTCCTGTCACTGAGGACCTTATGGGTCCTATCTCCAGAGCATCCTATTGCTGGATGCTGCTCTGAACCTCTAGGAGTGCCAAGACATGACTTTCTCTAGTAGCTGCTTGCTAACAGCACACCTCCTTTCACCTCAGAAAGGAAGGTCCTACCATTTGTTTAGGAAACAGATCTTTTGCTTATGTCTTCACATTCCTTTCCTTTCTTTCCCAACAAGAAAACACAGGGTTTACAACAAAAGTCAAAATACACACACATGATAAGTCTAAAAGTACATGCATAAACAAAAACTTTCCATTAATCAACTTACTGTATGAATACTTTGTCTCTTTCTTAATCTCATCATTCTCTTCATATTCCCTGCAGAGACAAGTGGTGGGATGAGAACCAAACCAGTGCGCACACAGCCCTGTGTCAAGGCCAGAATACTCTTTGCAAAGGAAATGCACAGGCAGCTCACTGGCAACACAAACTTCCTTTGCAAGTAAACTATCTCTTCTCCAAACTACCTATTCTGAAAACATAGATTCTCTGTACAAGGAGAAAGCTACACACAAATGCTAAACAGCTACAACCCTTTTATTTCAATGTTGCCAGCAACAAGGTGTCGACTAGATCAATGTGGAACAACCAATATTAAAGGCAGTGAAACAAGTTGATCTAAATCTGTCTTTTACAGATACTCCACCATAACCATATTAAAACTAAGAAGTTATTTCTTCACACCTTCACAACCTCCTGACACCTTTTAGCTATGACACAAAAGACATCTGGAACATGAGCTCTGTGGAGTGACTGACATAATAGCTAATAACTTTTAAATTATTTTCAGGGGAATTATTATTAATAACAAATGTTTTTCCCCTTCTTGCAACAGTAGCTAACATCTCATTTGAGTTTTGTAAATTCCCCTGAAAAGGTACCTGACTGCAACATTGCCTATTATAAACCAACCCAAGTGTCTCTCGAGCACAATACAGACCTGTTGCAGCTTTTTTCTTCAGGGATGGGAAGAGGGAAAAAAAACAACAAAACAAAACCATGGGATGGGATCCTGTTAAAACAACAGCTTGTACTGGCTTTGGCTGGGGTAGATTTAATCTTCTTCCTAGTAGTTAGTACGGAGATATGTTTTGGATTTGTGCTGCAAAGAGCATTGGTAATACAGGGATGTTTTAGTTACTGCTGAGCAGTGCTTGCACAGAGACAAGGCCTTTTCTGATTCCCATACCACCCAGACAGCGAGTAGACTCGGGGTGCAACAGACAACTTTGTAAACAACAAACAAGATTTCTTTCACTTACGTGGACTCTTCATATTCTACCCATTGGTACATTTCCACCTTACGCTTAAGTTTGACAGCCTGGATCGAGAGCCCGTAGCTGGGATCAAACAAAGGCTATTTACAAAGTAAAGAAAATACAAGTCAATATAATTGCTGTACCTCACAGACTCAAACACTAGACTCACTATCCAACCCATTTACAAACCTCACTATACACTGTTTGTACTGTGTTACATACAGTTGAACACAGAATAAATAGGAGGAGAGAAGCTACATGTCTTCTCCCCATGTATCAGGCACAGTTTTAATTGACAAAGACTTTTCCTTTCCCCTAAGCTTGAAAATAGTATCTTGAAATGCAAGCACTTCTTTACCTTAGATGTACTGAGAGCACCAGCTAAGTGCACCAGTCTCCCATCGTTCTGCTGAGACACACTGTGGATGCTGTCAAGAGGGATCACAAGAGAAAGTCCCTCATCAAGAGATTTGGCTGTCCTTAAAGCTCGTCCCTGCAATCAAAAAAAGCAAAATCACGCTGTGGAGAATCAATGGCACAACAGTATTTTGTGAAAAAGGTTAGGAGACAAGTGATCTGGAGAACACAAGGATTGCTTGTATATTCAGCTTCAAGGCATATTCTTGAAACACATGTGCACTTCTCCACTGTCTCTCTGTGGGAGACACTTCTTACCCATGCAGTGGGACTGTTAACATTGACTAACCTCCTCAAACACACAGAGATTATTTCCACAAGGATCCAAGAAAATTGCTCTTCACCTCTACCTTGTTCATAGTTCACAAGTAACTGCAAAAATCATGCCAGTTATGGTCCTTTTTCCACAGGCCCATACAAGTACTCACAGAAGTTTCCTTACCATAATCTTATGGTGTGCTTTTTCCTGCAAAGTCACCAAAATTGGGGCTTTTTTCCTCTCATAGAAGTATAAAAGGAAGTCTTAGGTGAAAAATCGCAGGATTTTGCTTCCCCACTCCAAAACTACCAAAAGTGTGTATGTTTAAAATGGTAGGGTGATAGGATTCCCTGCTTACTTTAATTATTTTTTTTAAATCTAAAACCAAGACATAAAAAAACGGAGAAAAAATAACACTCTTGGCTTTGCCACACAGAATATGAATTCCTTGAATGCAATTATAACAACACTAAAAATGAGGATGTTCTGTTACCCCAGGAAAAGAGAGAAGACTAGGCTATGGTTGGCTCATACAACCCTCTTTCAATAATACCACAGCCCGTTTCTGCATCAGCTTAGAAGTTTTGGATCTTATCGCTCATTAGACACTGCTGTTATCTCTACTACATTCTGTTCTACAGAAATACTATCTGTGGTCCTGTGATTTCACTCTTCCATTATATCCCAAGCACAAGCATCAGCATCTCCAGACATAATGCTGTCTTCTCATGGAGGAAGTAATAATCCATAAACATGACCATTTCCATGAGCCTATAAATGAAGCCCCTATAAACCCAGGGGAGTAGTTGAAGACACCTCAGCTGTGATATTTCAAAGCTGTGTACAAACACTGACAGTGTGTCACTTACTTCATTGGTAAAAAGAAGGTAGAAAGACAGAAGAAATGTCACAAGTCCCATCAACATGCCTCCAGAAGTCTCACTGAGCCTCTCCAGGAACCCTGGCTTGGACTCAGTTGTGATTTTAACATGCTCTTTTCTGCTGCCAGTGTCAGGGAACTGTTGGAGATAAACCAAAAATGCAATATTTGTGTGAAAGGGGAAAGTATTCTCTTTCAAAATAAGTTTTTTAACTTTGTTATTACTGCTGCTCTACAGAGTAGCACCTCTTGCCTTGGACCAAAACTTTCCCATATTTATTAAATGCCTCATCATGCTTTTGATACCCAAAATACAATCAATAAATAAAACTCCAGCCTAATGGAAAAAAAACAATTCTTATTACAGTGGTTCAACACATCCCTTCAAGCTTTCTCCAGCCTGTCTCTTAAGTTCCCTGTTTGGTGTCCACACCCTGCCATGACAAATTGAGTAATACTCCTGAATTCCAGACCAGCTAAAACATAGCTATAAATAACAAGTTACATTTTACCTCAGCAGTGGAGAAATGACTGCATACTCCAAAATAATTGCATCTCAGGCAAGTAAAAGAGCTAGTGTGAAACAAAACAGCTACTGCTGTCCTTGCCCATGCCACATTAAAGTAGGACAACCCAGGGGTCTATAGACACCAGCACTCTCTGTCTACACTCTGGCTGTAGGGAATAACCAAGAAGCAACTTCAGATTAGCACAGGGAGCCAAGAAAGGAGGCGAGGATTCCTTTTTGCACCTCTGGAGATGCCAGGCGGGATGTGACAGCGGCCCCTCTGCTGCACAGGGCCCCTCGCCTCAGACGGGCCACCCGGGGAGGGCGGCAACGAGCCGACCCAGGCGCTCGCCACACGCAGCGCGGAACAACGGCAGGACCAGCCTGAGGAGCACTTACATTCCTCGACATCTTGAGCCTCTCACCCTCGACTGGGCACCACCCCGGAGAGACCACAGAAACCGCACATCCAGAACAGCCGCACCCGCCGCTTCAGGGCTCACCCAACCTTCTATCCTCCGCGAGCCCGCCGCACTGCATGCCGGGTCGCGTAGTTCCTGCTCGGCGTGGTGCAGGCTGGGAGATGTAGTCTGGCGCCGAAGCCGGGCCGGCTGCTCCCTCCTCCGGGCCGCCTCCGGCAGGAGGTGCGTCAGCGGTCGCCGGCGGGCAGGGAAGGCGCTTCCGGAGGTGGGAGGTCATAGCGTGGAGTAGCGCGCCGCTGTCACGCCGCTGCGGAAGGGGCAGAGGACGAGCTGAGTGGGGTGGTGGTGGTGGAGGCAGTGACAGCGACAGGGGGGTCGGTCTACGAGCGTGCTTGCGGGGGAAGGCACTGGACGGCTCCGCCATGTCCTACTGCAGGCAAGAAGGTGCGCCCTGGTGTCCTCCCAATGTCATGTGGGGCGGGCTGAGCTGGCCTTTGGGTGGGGGTGAGGCGGGATGGCTGCCCACTCATTTCAGCCCATGAAGAGAAAGTGCAGCCTGAGGGGAAAAAAAGCGGGAAAACCGCCCGCGTGTGACGGCAGGGGGAGAGGGCCGCCTCACCTCCCTCCGCCGACCTTTCTCTTCACGGGAGGCGGGAAGCCATGGTGGGGCGGTTGGCCTGGGGCGGGCGAGGGCGCAGAGGGCCTCCGCCGCCAGCAGGACCGGCCTGAACACTGCCCCCGGCACGGCCGGAGCAGGGCCGGTGTGTGCCTCGGGGCTCGTAGCGCAGCTGGCCAGGCTTGGCTGAGGCGGGACGGCAGGTCCCTGCCATCGAGCGGAATGGTATTCTCCTGTAGGGGTTCAATTTCCATTACCTTAGCTGGAGTGGCCAGAGGTGGAGGGTTGTTTTTTTTAACTCTGCTTAAGGAAAAGCGGTAGATGGACAGGGTGGGTACAGTGCGAGCTTTGTTTCCGCATCTCTACAAGATGGCACACTGTACGGGCTGTGGTATTTGGGAGGCTGGCAGCTCCGTATCCTGGGGGGTAGGTTACCCCCGTCCTTGAAGGAATGTAAAGTGACTAATTGTAAACTTTCAAACTGGGAAAAAAGCTCCATAGTTCAGAATGTCATTTTGAAGTTACAAACTTTGGCACACTGAATGCTGATTATAAACTGTATTGAGGTAGCCATGGTTTTAAAGTCTTTATTTTAACAACATTTTTGATATTTACAAGGTCTGTAAATTGTCTTATGGCATCCCACAAAATTACAGTGATGGGCAGTGGAGTTCGTGTGTTCCTAACTCCTTTCACGAAGGAAAGACTGGGTATTCTACATCATAAAGTTTGCTGGAGTACAATGCGGAGTTGACAGAAAGCTGTTCCCCTTTTTAAAAGACTTTAGATTTATCTGTTTCTCAGGCATGTTTAACTGCATTTTGGTTACTGAGCAAAGTAAAGGGAGCTACAGAACACCTGCTGGTTGAGGTCACGCTGAGGGGTGAGAAGATAATAATTTCTAATAAGCCAAGTCACTGTAGTGACTTGCATGAATATAGAGAAGGAGAGGAAGTTTTGTGGGAGCTTCTCTCCTCACTCCCCAAAGGAATGCTCAGTTGGGCATTCAGAAAGTTTTCAGCCAGCTGTTCTTTTCTGCTTGTGTCTGCCTCACTGTGTTTTTTATAGTTTTATGGAGCTATTAGAAAACTTTACTCAGGTTTCCAGCCAAACCTCCCCACTACAGAACCTCCTTCTTAAATCAAGAGTGGCACAAGAGCAGGAAGCGTGCAGTGGTGTTTTTCTGTTCTTCGTAGTGTTTGCAGCACCTCCCAATGTAGTTAGTTCTACACCGTTAAGGTGCTTTTCAGTATTTAATTCAGATAATTATTGTAAATTATTATGCTAGTCTTTAATGAAGAGTACTGTTATTAGTAAGTAGCCTATTGAACACTTTCCTGTAATTTACTATAGTATTTCTTTCACTTTTCCTTTCTTTTTTTTCCTTACCCCTGGGTTATTCCTGTCAGCAGAGTGGTTCAAGCTTGTTTTGAAACAGCTTTTTAACTTCACAGTTCAATGAACTGTACTGTGATCACCAGCCATTACAGTATGTTGCTGTGAATATTAGAACTTCAGTAGAATTTCAATTGTGTATGTGTTTCTCTGAACAAACAACTGTGCTAAATGAAGGTGGCTGATAACAACAGAATTAATTCACTATTAACATTAATGCATCGTGTTGAATATCTCATTACCTCGTGGTGTTCACTAGCTTTGTAAGTGATTCCTTCTGTCTCACTATTCTCTGACCTTTTGCTTGTTGCCTCCTCTGTGATAGGAAAAGACAGAATTATATTTGCAACCAAAGAGGACCACGAGACACCGAGCAGTGCTGAACTGGTTGCAGATGATCCGGATGACCCTTATGAAGAACAAGGTCAGTAGTAAGCAGAAGAATAGAAGTAAGGAATGATATGTCACATACATCAAGTTTTAACAGTCTTTAAAAAAACCAAACCAAAACAAAAAAACAACCAAACTTTGCATGAAATAAGATCAAATTGTTAATTTTTATAAGGCAGGCCTCTGGTTATTCAGTAGATAAACACCCAAACTCTTAGCGTTTTTAACTCCTGAATTAGGACATCTCAAATGATGTGTTTTCCTCACAAAGTTTTGGGTTTGGTTTTTTCTTTTCCTATGAAATGGCCAGTTCAATTACATCAGTTGGTGGCTTATAGTTTTGGTTAGTAGCCAGAGATATCCAGAAAAACCTCTTCCTTCCTTTCTTTTATTGACAAAGTTGGAGCTTAACCAGTGAAAATCGTGGTGTTTTTTTCACTGTTTTAAATGAAGAGCAAAATTCAGAGAAGCTGAAGTGAACTACATACCACTGTCATTGACAGGAGTTGCTAACCTGCCTGTGGGCAGCTGAAATTGCCTCAATTGGTGATCTCTGAGTATCCGATTGGATATGAATTACATCTGACTAAGCCTGTACTAACTAGTAGAAGTATAATCAATAACTTGTAGCAATAATTTTCAATGACACATGACAGGTAAGTTCAAATTACTCAGTTTTCAACTGTAGCCATCTTGCCTTGAAAAGATCTAAGTTAAAGTTTTCATTTTTTATGTGAGGTAGATCTAACCTGTAAATGGGGACTTAAGAGAGCAGAATATTTCTGAGATCAAGACTTAGAATATTCTGATTGTGCAGGGCATATTTTAGGTCATTTCTAGTAGGTAAATGAAATAACTTGGTTCCAAGCTAATTTCTGCAAGTGTCTGTGTGAGCTTTAGAGGGCAGTATTTAGGCACAGTTTGTCAGCTGGTGCACACAGGGTTGCTTTGTTAGCTGATGTGGTATGTAGTTTAATTTGAACCATATCTTCCTGTGTCATTAAAATAACTTTTTTGATACATGGATTTGTGTTGAAATTATTTTTCATTTAGCTGCCTGTCTTGGCTTTGTCACAACTGTGTGTAGTCAGTAGATGTTTCTGAACGTTTTGCTCGTCAGCACTGCTGAGTCTGTTCAGTTTTATAATGACCCAAATGAGAACAATGAGAGAATTTTGTTTTCAGAAAGGCGTTTAACAATTGCAGTTTAGTATCTGTCAAGAGTTCTACCTTGTATTCTTGGGTAGGTTGTTTTGCTGGCTGAGACCAAATACCTAAACTGCCTGTTCAGTGGGAACAGCCTATGCTGTGGGATTTGTTGTCATCTTCACCGTGGGGATGGGGCATTAGCCCCTAAAATTTCAGATAGAGATGCCTACAGGCAATAAAATCTGTGGCACTCACTCATAACTGTTACTGCTTTGACCAAGATGGAAGATGGAACCTACAAATGATTCATGTAAAGTAGTTCATCCTTAGGTGGAAAACAGTGTCTGAAGAGAGCTCATTTTTAAGAGTATTTACGTCTGTGAGTATGCTATGTGGGACTGAAACAAAATCAGAGTTGTTAATTCCTGTCTCGGGCAAGTTGAAAATTCCTTGTTGGCCTATTAAGTGAAGAGTTACCAGCTTGTAATGATCAGATGGTTAAGTTCCCTGCTCCTTTTCTGTGGCCTGTGGCTTTCGGTTTCTCTGAAAAACTGGAGACTGCTCTCAAAATAAAGCAGAGAGATACTTTTTCTGGGTATCACATCTGGAGAACGTGAAAACCCTTGGAGACTTTATCCTTCACTGAACTGTTAAGTGAACTTAACTTACCCACATGAACCACCTTGTGTACTGTACAGCTAAGCCAAGAGGCTTGCTGTTTAGCTAACTAAAATCCCCTATGCACTCTATTGGTGGTACATGTCGTTGTTCACCTGTCTTCCCCCTTATTATTTATGCTCTTTGGTGATAAATACTAGTAAACGGTGTCTATCTAGCAACAGCATGTGGATGCATATTGATCCTACAACAAAGCAGCTATTTTTTCTGCTGGCTTGAAAGGAAGGGATGCTGGTCTCAGATCTAGTATAATAGCGACACATACTTAAGAGCTTGGAATGTGAACATAGAAAACAATTCTCTTCTTTCTGTCTCACACTCCACCCCTTTGCCCCAAATGATT
>VZTM01000576.1:0-12030 GCA_013400555.1 Jacana jacana | reverse complement strand
CGAAAATAGGAAAAGACTACAATGATTGCAGAATTATTTAATATAATTTTTCCATGGGCCATGAGTAAACAAGCATCAAAAGAATGAGCAAATAGAAATAATACAGCAGCAACACACTATCACAGCAAGATAACGAGGTAACCATGTACACTCTTTGATAGTTACCAAGAGCGACTTCCCATAATTAAATTAAACTAAATGTCAATTAAATTAAATCAACATCAATTCCTTACATCCATGGATATAATTAGGATTTATCGCTAGTTCATACCATTCATAACATTTTGAGAAAAGGAAAGGGGTGAATGCGGCACTAGATACAAAACCAAAACTAATCAGACTACAGTCAAAAATAATTTAATAGGACTCCTGTACAAGTTGTGTGGCTGGCTATGCTTTCCCAGGAATATTTGTTTTGACTTACAATTTTTTTTCATAAAAGCTGGACAAAAGAGGATTTTCTTCGTACACGAAAACTTCTCAGGACTCTTCCTCTTTCTTCATTTGGCAGCTACGTTTGAAATGGTTGCATAAACTGAACTAAACCACAGCATAGTTGGAATCACTCCAACTTGATAAATGATACTTAACATGAACATAATGTATTGAAGACTAAAGATGAGAGATATTACCAGGTACATCACAGACTGCAGTCTATCCTCTTTATAACATCACATCTTACATTTTGCTTGGAGCGAAATTACCTATATGGTGATGTTCCTTCCAATTTACAGGAAAAAATATAAAATAGTTTATATCATTATTACAAGCTGAGATTTTTCTGAATATTTGGGCATGTTCAGACTTGACTACAAAGTAAGGTGCAAATGGGTATCATCATGACTCCAGCTATACTTCCAAGGTAAAAAGTCTTCAAATATTTTAGACATTTCTAGGCACATGATGACAATAATAAATTCTTCTCAATTTAACTTATTTAAAAGGGAATGAGAAAATGTCCGGTTCCCATATGGCAACATGTGCAGTAAGCTTTGAAGCAAAACAGACTTTAAGCCATTAAATATACTCTTTCATGCAGGAGCTGCTTATTTTTAAATACTATCCAAGTAAGTTCTGCTCACCAGATGAAATATACACATTGGTTTACAGCAGTGGATACCTTTCTATATATTAGTCCAGAATTTTCATGCTAGGAGTTTCTTAGCATAGGTGGTACTATTGAACCAGATGGAAGCCATACTTTTCTAGGTCTTACATTACATCAGCCTTCTCCCCCTTAATATTTTACAGCCTAGGCAAGAAAGAAAATAAAGTTGAAGGTGGAAGCCAGCAATAATTTCCACTTAGAGATGGGAAAGTAAGGCCAGGCAAGATGAGTGTTTGCTTTTTGTATTTTTGTGTTAGTATTTTTATGGCAGTCAGCCCCAATTTGCAGTCTTAAGCCACAGATATATTCTTTAAATATGTAATAAATACATATACATACAGATATCCTTCTAGTATGTTTATATATATACACACACACATATGCACACACACATACATATTCTGAGTCATGAACATATCCTGACTTGATATTGTAATTTCCAATAATGAATTTCAGTACAGTACCTATAACTTCCATTTGCATCTTAAAGCAGTTACCTCAGCTTTGATAATCAAAAGAATCAAGCCCAATTTAGTTTCACCACAGCAAGCAGAAAGATCTAGATGAACTCAGCATAATGAGAAAACTTTCTGGCAACTCAGAAACTTAATAAATTTTTAATGCTAATCAGGAATTGAAAACACAATGTGACAGTATAAGCTTTTAATTTAAATAATCTTTTTAAGGGCTTACTTCTAATTCTGCCTTCCTCCTCTAATATTAAGAGTGCCAAGTCAACAGGATGAAAATATTTATACATTTGTCAAACTAGAAAAAAGGTGGAATACAGGAGCTGTAACTGATATGATGCCCCAGCTGTTAACAAACTAGAAAATAAGCAAGCTGTAATATTTAAATGAGTTCCATTGAAGATGTGAAACCAGACTGGAAAGGAAATCAAGCAGCATGTATATAAAGCTTCCCATATGTTAGAGAGTGTGTTGATTGTCTAGAGCTTAACAATGATGATGATAGGGTTGAGTTTTCAAGGGCAAGAATCAGGGAGGAGGCCAACAACACAGATATGGTGGGAGTCTGTTACAGACCACCCAACCAGGATAAAGAGGCAGATGAAATATTCTATAAGCAGTTGGGAGAAGTCTCACAATTGCTAGCCCTTGTTCTCATGGGGGACTTCAACTTACTGGATATCAGTAAGTTTGATTCTTGGAGAATTAAGGACAGTGTTTGACTCTTGGAGAATTAAGGACAGGGCTCAGCGAAACTGCTACCTTAAACTTCTGGAGGGTAGACTCTGGCCTGTTCAGGAGGCTGAATGACAGGGTCCCTTGGGAGCCTGTCCTGAAGGGCAAAGGACTGGAGGAAGGCTGGAGGTTCTTAAAGAAAGAAATCATAAAGGCACCAGAGCAGGCCATCCCCATAAGCTGAAAGACAAGCCTGCAGGAAAGAAGACCAGCCTGGCTGAACGGGGAGCTTTGAATGGGGAAATAAAGGAAATAGGACTTATTAAATATATAACCTTTGTTATAAAAACAATTTAAAATTTTCCAAGCCCCATCAATCAAAATATATTCTGTGCAATTGAAAATAGCAGGACTCAAATAAATAAAGCATAAGTGCAGGCAGACAGGTTTCTCTAGTTAGGGTTTTTTTAAACATATTGCTAAAATTATTTAACTGGAATCTGAATACTATAGTTCAAATCAATTCTTTCAACTTCCTTGTCATCAAAGACTATGTGACATCTAGTATTTGCATGTAAATTAAGTTTGAAAGATATTTTATTGTAATTTTTAGTCACTGGAATTTGGTAGTTTTTTGTTCTTAGTGCATCAGAATACATTATGCACCCTTATTCAACGTCTGAGCAACAATCACTTTGCCTCACCACTCTTGTCAGAGTGCTACGTGGAAGCACCTCTGATAATCAATACCTTCAGCAGCAGCAGTGATATTACAAGAACTCCTTGACCTAGCCCTTCCTTGCAAAACTAGCAGATCCCTCCCAGCTATTTGTCAATGTTTCAGACTAAGCACGTCCAATATCCTTCAGGGATTATATTAGACTGCTGAAAAGCTAAGTGACAATTTGCCGAGATTTTTGTAAATTTCTATTACTTATTTGGAATAGACACATTGTCAAAGATTTCTGCAAATTGCACAAATTATCACTCTGCCACACACAATGATAACAGCACTATTGTTGAACAATAGTTTAACATTAAACACAGGGAAAACTAGAAAAATAACACATAAATCTAGTGTTCCATAACATTTACTATTATATTATTGCTTTTACATCCTAAATTTGTCTTTCTGTGCATATGCATCAAGATAACGCACTTGATTAGAAAATCAGAGTTTATCTTTTCCAAATTCTCTCTGAGTTCAGGAGATAAACAGTACACTGCTACTGCACCCAGATACGTAATGAAAGCCATTTTAAAGATTGCACTGATGCTTCATCTGTTATTAAAACTTTAAAACTGGGTAGTAAACATAGCAGAAAAACTCAGTTCAAACTGTCAGTGTCCCCTAATTTTAAAGTGACTTTTTTTTTTTTCAAAAACTTGTTTTAGAAGTTGTAACAACTAGAAACTTTTAGGAGATTTTTGCACATGTACAATTTGTGATATAATCAATGCAAAGCAAATATAAACCCCCTAAATCTACTTTGTAACAAGGTGTAGGTAATATATAAATTTCTTAGCCAGAAGATAAAGTTCAGAGTATGAGGATTACGAGCCCATCCTTCTGCTGCAGCCTGTTAAGCTACAGAATTATCTCCCTAAATAAGCGCAGCTCTTTGGTCAGCTGAGTGACAAACGGGACTAGACAAGCCAAGCTCTAGCCAGTACAGAGCATACAGACAGGTATGACAGCACACAGTGACACTATTACTGCTCTCTGTTTATCTATATTGAAGAGGCAGATGAATGTGTTAAGTGCCCTAAAAAATCTCTGCCTTGCGAGGATATTTTGTGTTTTGTTTTATACATGGTACTATTTTATCTGTGTCCAATATTAAATGTGATGTAATCTGTGTATCATTCCAACAATGTCAAAGGTAAAAAGGGATGTCAAATGTAAAAAAAGACATTAAAAATGCCTTTTTATGATGAGAAAACTCACTTCACAGTTTTTCAACTTAGATCTCCACCTGTGAAGAGAAAAACCACACAATCCTCCTGCCAGAACTGGAAACCTGAATGAGGTCAAAACCCTGACAACTGGTAAATGGGGAATTATAACTCTGAATAACAGAGTTCTGCTATAATGCCCACCACGAAATTGCAGAAATAGATAGCTTTGTTTCACTATGAGATCAGTACAAAAACTTCTGCAGACAAAAGAGACTACTTGAAGAAACTCACTTGACAAATTATTTAATTATCATTAAACTTTTCCAAGACTTTCTTCCAGGGGAATGATAATGTTGTATCTACAGTTTTCAGGAATTACCTAATATTGCACTAAATATTTGGAGATGACTGAGAAAAATCCCATGCCACATAATATATTAAGACATAAAAAGCAACTTGTTCAGATATAGAGTCCACAGAAAATACATATTTTCAGAGAACAATTACAAGTCCTTATTGAAGTTGGTAAGTGGTTCCAACAGGCAAAAAAGACCACTAACTTTTCCATCATTGTTTTCAATCACAGTATGTCAGCTAACTATTATAGGAACACCATGCAATAAGTCTCAAAATCTCTTCTTTCTTTACCAGGTCATGAGAATAAATATCCCTAGATCATCCTTGATTTAGTTTTCCTTTTAAGTACAGTCAGCAGAAGTCAAATGACATCGTTCTCACCCTTCTTCAAAACACACCTTGCAAGTCTTTCTAGTAAAGGGGCATTGTAATTGAAGGAAATATTTTGTAGCTATTGAAGAAAGCAAATTTATCAAAAGAATATCTCTCTTCACTTTAAAACTAGACTGCAACATCAAGACCAGAAGCTGAAGTTTCCTGTCCTGGAATTCTAGGCAAGTGCAGAGTCAAGACCACAGCCTCCAGATTCACATACGTACATGCAGAAGGTGAAAGATATTTCCCTCCACTTTCACTGTGTTTAATTCAGCATTAAAATACAATCTGCTACAAAGTAACATACAGCAAGATAAATAGAGGACTGTTGCCATAACAAAAAGCAGGGGAACACAACCAAGCTGAAGAGTACTGCAAAGCAAGCATTACAAAAATCCCCTTCTCCCATGATCACACACCCCTGCCCAACCTATCACCGGCTTTTAACAACATAGCACAAAGTTAATTGTGCAACGGTAGGTTTGAAAACCTGACAGATAATCTTGGAATTTCTCACTTCACAGTTACAATGACTACTGCTTAAAACCCCTACCCAAACAGCCATGTTATTTACAAGCAGCACTAAGTTCATTTCAAGTTGTCAAGGATATAGGCACAGAAGGAGAACAAAAATCTCCAAGCATTTGGCGGGATGATGTAAGAAGGTCAGCTGTGAAAGTACATTCATATGGATTTGTTGTAATGGCTCATATTCCCAAGGTTTTTTTGCTGGGTTTGGGGGGTTGGTTTTGGGTGGGGGGTTTTACAGCTTTTTAGGTTAGAATTCATTTTTGTGTTTCAAAGCTTAAGAAATCAAAGCAGCTAGAATAATGGTATTTTTTTGCATATTCTAACCTTATTGGTTTCTTTCACACACACACAAAAGCAACCATGTCTACTGTTATGCAATAATATCACTCTTCTCTTCCAAACAAAGGTAAAACAAGAGTTTCTTGATACAATCTGACAGAACTGGCCAAGCATGCTATTTAGAGGTAACACTATTTGAAGGCAGGTTACCTTTTCTGGAAAGGCTAGGAAAAAAAAAAAAAACACCTTTATGATCTGTGATCTAGAGATCTCGAGATATTTCCCCTCATCCCCATCAGCTTCATGCCAAGTCAATCATACAGTAGCCACCTGGGATGCAAACTAAGCCAGTATTAATTATTCCCAAGTTATCCTGCTGCCATGATGGAAAGGGGGTATAACAGAATTTATTTTTCAGTACCAGGTCTCCTTCAAAAGGGAAGGAACTCCTAAGTCCCTCTCCCTTAGCACTGCAAGACAAACTAGCAAAACATGAGATTTCTTCCAATTAGCACAACTTGTCTAAATAGTTTTACCAAATGACTTTAAGCCTTAATATGGGCTAAATGACTGAATGCAGCATCATGACCTTCTGAAACTGGTGTAGGGTAAAATGGTAAAAAGGGGGATTTTAACTTTCTTTAATGATTAGGTAGAGTATTGAGCTAATATTTACTTCTGAATTTTGGTATTGACTTCCTGGGTGCAATTTCATTATAGAATTTGAGTTTGGGTCTCACAACCTCTTTCCATATTAATAGAATCATAGAATCATAGAATCATTTAGGTTGGAAGAGACCCCTGGGATCATCAAGTCCAACCATCAGCCCTACTCTACAAGTTCTCCCCTACACTAGATCCCTCAACACCACATCTAATCTGCTCTTAAACACAGTCAGGGAGGGTGACTCCACCACCTCCCTGGGCAGCTGATTCCACTGACTGACCACTCTCTCCGTGAAAAATTTTTTCCTAATGTCTAGCCTAAACCTACCCTGCTGCAGCTTGCAGCCATTCCCTCTTCTCCTGTCGCTCATTGCCCGTGAGAAGAGACCAGCACCAATCTCTCTACAGTGCCCTTTCAAGCAGTTGTAGAGAGTGATGAGGTCTCCCCTCAGCCTCCTCTTCCTCAGACTAAACAACCCCAACTCCCTCAATCGATCCTCATAAGCCTTGTTCTCCAGGCCTCTCACCAGCTTTGTTGCCCTCCTCTGTACTCGCTCCAGCACCTCGATATCTCTCTTGTGCTGAGGTGCCCAGAACTGGACACAATACTCAAGGTGTGGCCTCACCAGTGCTGAGTACAGGGGGACAATCACCTCCCTACTTCTGCTGGTCACACTATTCTTTATGCAAGCCAGGATGCCATTGGCCTTCTTGGCCACCTGGGCACACTGCTGGCTCATGTTCAGCCTCCTGTCGACCAGCACCCCTAGGTCCTTTTCTGCCAGGCAGCTCTCCAGCCACACTGCCCCAAGCCTGTAGCGATGCATGGGGTTGTTGTGGCCCAAGTGCAGGACCCGGCACTTGGCCTCATTGAAGGCATCTGCTCACGTGCCTGGCTCTTGCAGCGTGTAGCAAAGCATGGCTCTGATTTATGAAATATTGAGAAATCTTATACTTTTTTAACATGTATGTTTCCTAAACCCAGACAAGGTTTCTTTTCCCGACCTTTTTTGCCAACAGGGCATTAATTAAACAGTAAGACCTTCAAACTTTCCTTTTTATTTGAAAGGCAACCCCATTAAACACTTGTTAAGGCTGATATGACAAAAAGTGCAGCTATATAAAAATAATTTTAAAAAAATTTGAAAAACAAAGTATACATAAAATCTCTGCAGTCTGAGCACATAAAGATATATGGGGGAAGAAGTGACTTCATTGAGAACCTTTAGTCTTGGTTGGTTTTTTTCTTTCTTCTGTTGGTAGATATTTCTGCCTCTTACATTAAATACGTATCATGATTTTGACACTACGCCTGTCTTTCAGGAGGAAAACAAAATCTTTTTTTGCTGTTTTTGAACATCCTATGCTCCTTCAAACTGAAATCTAACTTATTTGTATTAAAACTGAAGAATACAACAGAACTTTAGCACTCATTCTATGCTAACATCCAGAAGTCAAGTAATGAATTACTCTTATTGTAATGACTGAGTCTATTATCTTGCTGGTAAAAAAAGAAAAGGGGTGTGTGTGTGTGTGTGTGTGTTTGTGTGTGTGTGTACTAGGTATCTGTTTTTGTTCTTCTGAGAAGATAACTGGGAAGACAATTTTCATCCAAGTAACTGCACCTGTAGCAGGACATCTGTAAGCACAAACATTTTAGCCATCATACTCTTGACTACTGGACTGGGGGATGAGGATGAAATTAATAATGAAATCAGTGATTCCAAAATGACACCTCAGTGCCCTGCGGTCATCATCCAATTGAAGAAGCTACAGTAGACTATTGTGTTCCATAAATGGTGGCATACAACTACAGAAAATGTGGCTTTGAGGAGTCAAACATCACTGACTCTATCCAGAAGCAATTTTCCAGGTTGTGTCTTACATACACCTAAATCAGATGAAGCAGTGTTACCTGTCAGAATGTTAAGTTATGCCACTTCTCTTGTGTGGCATTTTACATCAGTGCAAGTTAAATTTCCAATCACAGTTAATTGAAATCATTATGCTGTCAAGCTATTTCATAATATTAACAATGGATTGATAGTCTTTTCATGTTACTATTTCAAAATACTTCTCAAAAGAAATGTTTTGCAATCTACTATGTTAATTAACACATTACCAGATCTATTGATTTTAAAAGAAAATGTTGACACTAATATAATGCTTTCCTTATAAAATGTATTACCTTTTCCAGAAGACTGGTTTAACCTGGTTAAATACAGGGGACTCTAGCACAGTAGGAAAAGAAACAAAACATAATTTTCAGTTTGCTTTTCCAACTGCCATTAATAAAGCTGAAATATGCCTCCCACACAAGAAATAGTTTTTACTTCTAACCGATCTCTCTGTTCAGTGAAATAATATGAGACTTTCTTGCTGCAACGGTCACATTAAAAACATTGTTTCGTATAACTACAATATGAGAATATTTTGAGGGAATTTAAAAAAAAGCAAGCAATAAGCTTTGCATTACAACCTTCCTTGACCTTGCTTTATTAGGCAGCATTACTAAGTCTCTATATGGCTGTGTTTTCTGGAAAAATTTTATTTACAGACCAACAGATAGTATGCCATGCAGTAGTAGGAAAGGAGGCAATATTTCATTCAAAACTTGCGTTCTTTTATTACTTCTCACAGAACATCGGATCTGTCAATAGACCTAACAATTTTTTGACATTTAAATTGCAAGACTAAAATTGATCCTTGTTTATTTATTGTTTAATAAAAGTTCAAGAGTAAACAGTATGGCAATAGAGAGAAACATCCCTACCATCCTATGCCTACATCTATTGGATATACAATAGAAAAATTATATGGAAGAGGTCAATCATTAAAGTAATTCCAAAAGTACTTCCTTTCTGTGATTTCACATCAACACTTCTAACGGTTCTAAATGAAAAGCAACACCTTGGATTCAACTCATAATTCATAAACAGAGAAAGAATTATTTTAAAACTCTTTTGCTACAAAGTTTTCTAAAATTGATTAAATTCAAAGTAGTGTTTATTCATCCAAGTAAATTTGCTGGTGAGTATTTTATTATCCGATGAAGTGCACTAAAGACATGCAGAAATATCAAAATCTCTGCATTACAGATATATGATAGGAAAGTGAAGAAATCCAGCAATTTGTGTAAGACTTAGAAAGACAAGGTCAAAAAATAAATGAAGTTGTTATATTCTGCATTAAAAGCAGGTCTCTTTGTCTCCCTATAATGCTGATGAGCAAGTACTACTTCAGAACACTGAACAAATCTAATCCTTGTACTTTAAAAACTAGATGTACACTTTGAATTATTTAATATTATGGCTAAGCCCTGCTCCCACTGAAAGAATACAAAATCATGAGTTTGCGTTTCCTTTGCTGTCTTTTGATATTATACTTAACTGCAGTACTAAACACATATACACCCTTGTGTCCTTGGGAATACAATAATAATCATACTGATCTATTTCCATACAAGCAGATTCATCCATTTTATGCACCTTTGTTCCAGCAGTCTATCAGCAGGATAGATATCAGCACTAGTATATAGCTGTATGAGAAATAATGTTTTTCCAAAACTTACTGGTTCACATTGCCTTCCTAGAAAAATCAGAAATCAACAGCTAACTATTTATTTCATGTCATTTACTAACAAAAAAAAAATTTAAAAAAAAATGGCAGAGCTTCCAGAATGAGATACAGTTAAGGCTTGGGAATGAAAACATAAATCTGTAGTGATACACATGAGCAAAGACACCATTGATAAGTCTGAAAATTTCTACTAAAGTTTTCAGCATCAGTTTCCCATCCTGAAACTCATAGAGACTCAATCTGCAAATAAGAGCAGAGCATTTCAAAACTGAAAAGATGGCTGGAAACATGGAATTGCTACAGAGAACCATATAAAAGCCAGAACATCTCCAAAGACATAAGAAGCTGCTTCAGCCAAATTTTTGCTCAACCTATAACTGTTACCACCATTAAATATTCATTGTACGTGCACATCTGGTCCTGCCAAGGAGAAAGCTTGATGGGAGGAATTTTGACAGGATTTCATTTCTATTATATAGAATCTGCCCTTGAGCCCAGAAAATTACCAGGAGGATTGCAGCAGGCAAGTTTCTCTGCTTTGCGTTTTTTTAAAATCTAAAGCATATTCATCTTCCTTCAAGAAACATCCCACAATTAGTTTTACATAAATAATATGCCTGCACATACATTAGTCTTTAAATTTCTTGAAGAAGGCAGGTGTGTCTAGTTCCGAATAAGTTTCATTTGGCCCCATGACAGGAACAGGCTCTTCCAAATAAGTTATTTTCATCCTTGAAAACAGCAGACTACATCTGTTCGCAATTAAACCAGTGTAAATGTGGATTGACAGCACTAACTTCAATTAAATTATAGTGTTGTTAAAACCTTCTAGTGGCTAGATGCAGTTCACTTATTTACTACATCTGGTTTTAGAATCATTTTCAGACCCAACGGGTTACTACCCAGTTCATTTTTTTGAAGTCACAGGGGTTTACCCANGTTCATTTTTTTGAAGTCACAGGGGTTTACCCAATGGGAACCTAAACACATTATCAGTAAAATAAAAACATGATCTGACCTTTTTCCTAAAAAGCTATTTAGTGTATTGTATTTTACATCACACTAATATTATTTGTTTTTAAAAAGCTTGCTATTCTTGATATATTAACCTTGTAAACCACATCACCTTGTGATGCCTAACTTCAAAGTATTTGTATATATAAAGTTAAATCTATATAAACACCTAAATAACACTTACATGCTAATATTCATGCTTAGTCAGATGTTGCTGTAATATTAAAACTTATTTAAAATAGAATGGGAAAGAGGATTCCTACATAATAATCATTGAACCTGCAAATAAAACCTAATAGTGGGTAATAAAGCGGTTTACAATGAGCATGCTAATTCTCCAAGTGCAACAAAAATGAAGAGTTATTTTCCAAGCTTTTTCACATGTTCTGATTCCCCAAACAATCAGAACAATAAAGTAGAGGATTTATTTATAAGTGCAAACATCTAATGTCAGTATTCTTAACTACACCAGATAAGACAAAGCCAAAGCCTGTCTCACTCTATTGCTCGTTTTGTGGCAAACCAATGTTTTCCAACTTCAGCTTCCCCTTTTTTTCCTGTAATCCCATATCAATGAATTAACTCATGTGACTAATTCTAAACTAGTTATACAACTTAAAGTGTTATAAAAGTAGATTTAACAACCTTTTACCATGAGATACATTCTCTGGAGGGAAATAAGAAATTATCTCACACAGGCAAGATTTTCATTTGTAGAAGTAAAACAGTGGGTTTGGATATGTAACAGAACTGCATCATTAAAAAATAGGTCTTTCATATCAAGAGCCATCAGCTATACAGAGACCACGAGCAACTAGTGTTGATGCCCAAGGCTCTTCCCAAAAGAGAATACATAATGAGTCTAATGGGCTGAATAGCTAGGAAAAATTCAGATTATTTACCTGTCTGCACCTATCAAGCCCAAAAGACATGAAAAAGCAGAAGTGCAGAGCAAAAACATTAAGGAAAAAAGCCTATATATTAAGAAAAAAAATTGATACATGAATATGCCATCTTCAATTGCAAAATTTGGAAATAAAGATAGTTTATATGTAGATCTAGAAATACAACATGTGT
>VZTM01000574.1:0-15742 GCA_013400555.1 Jacana jacana | reverse complement strand
TTTTTTTTTAATTCAGAATTTCAAGACTCCTGAGATACAGAACCAAATGCATCTCGGAGGGAGGAAAGGTTTTGACATGTGCTCAGCATCAAATCCAAGTTTTTTATGATCAGAATGGATCAGCTTATTTCCATAACTAATCTGAAAATTAATATAGATTTAAAAAAAATCTTTTCCTAAGAGTATTGTTTTGTCGCATGAAACCCACTACAGACTCTGCAGAACTGCCTTGCCCATCACAGAAAGTGAGTAAGGGAGGCAGAAGTGAATGCTTAACAGGATGCCTCAACATACAGGTGTTGCTGCACCAGCTTAATGAGTGTATCTCTCTTGCCTAAGAGACAAGAGAAACNTACTTGTATTTGAATTTATGTGTTTGCTCTTCCATATATTTTCTCCCCTGACGCCAGTCCTACCCTTGAAGAGAGTGAAGTATTGGAATTTCAGATGCTGTGTCTGTGGTATGCTTTTTAATTCTACTCTGTCTTACTACAGAAATAACTGTTAGACTGCTGATCATTTAATCAAGCTTACACGGGATTCCTATTAAAGTCAATGCCAGTTCTCTGGACAGAGAAGTGCTCTACAAAGGTTTTTAGAATACCTTTCAGAGCTGTTCACCGCTTTCCTATTTGAGCCGGTTAGAGAGTTACAAAATTTTAGTCAGCATCATATTTTGATTCCAGTACAGTAGAAGAATGCAGTGCCAAAACTTTATTGAAATTCATAACATCTTTTCTCCTTTATTTTGAGTATCAGTCAAATGTACACATGAGAATATCTGCTTTGACTAAAAGAAACAAAACAAACAAACAAACAAACAAACACAAAAAAACCCAACAGTAAGACACTCTTATGGTTGCTTTGGTAAGAAAACCTTGTCCATGTGCACACAAAGAAAAAAATCCACAGGAGAGAGTCTGAACATGAGAGAAATCTGTAAAACTGTATGTCTTAAAAGTAGTGTTTTTAAAATCCTTTCAATGCACGGAGAATGCATTGAATGAGATAGATTTTTTAAGCACAGTGGTGGCATTCATTGTTCATACAGGGGTGAAACAGGGAAAGGCAAAGCTTGGCTGGAGCTGCTACTGGAAAAGGTTGTGCAAGGGTAACAAGATGAGCTACTCCGGGGACATCAGCAGCAAAAGAGAAAATCAAGGAAAGCATGAGCATGAGCCTGCAGGGCAGGCAACCTAGTGACAAGGAACACGGGAATAGATAAGGTGCCTGATGCCATTCTTCCCTCGTTATTTACTGGAAAGGTCTGTTTTCAGACCTCCCATGTCTCCATGCCTCATAGCAAGATCTGGAGGAGAAAGGTACACAAAACAGAGGAGGCTGAAACAAGGAACTGCTTACATCAGATAAGTTGGAGACAAAGATGAGTACACCACAATGTGGTGGACAACTGGATGGACAGATGGGCTCAGAGCATGGAGATCAGTTGTTCCAAATGTAAGCAGCAGTGTGTCGTGCAACGTCCTCAGGAAAGGTACTTGCAGTATTGTCAAAACCAGCGGGATGGTGGTGAGGAATGCTCCTTCACAAGAGTCCCTTAGCTCAGTGACTTCAAATCAGATCTGAGGACTATTCCAGAGCAGAGGAATGACAGCATTCAAAAACCACTGCACAAATCTCACAGTATAAAACTCTAGGCCTTTCCTTGTCTCTCTCCAGACTTCTCTGACTGTCTCTGGTTTGGGTATAACACAAAAGGTTCCTACTTAAACCACTCTTTCAACATAATCTTGAATCATGCTGTAAAACCATTTCCATTTAGACTTGTATGTACAAAACAGGCAGGTGCCACATTTGAATTTTATGTCTTTATTAGAAAACCACATAACAAATCACGATTAATTATCTTAACACTTCTAGAGGCTCTGATGGTGACAGTCCAGGAAAAGGGAATTTTGTCCCTGACAGATGCATTGAATTAGTTCATAGATGTATAGTAAAAGACATACCCTCAAAAATCCCAAATCCAATGATTCTGGAAGCTGGGAAGGTACAAGTAAAGCATAGCACAGACTGTGGCCAGTCACACATGTTCTCCCTAAGTAACATCTTATAATAGCACTGATATAGGGACTATTGGCCTTACCACTTTGTTTTTACTAATGGAAGTGAAAGTAGAAAAAGTTCATATAAAGTCCCACATATCAAGTAAGTCTAAAATTTACAGCCAAGAACTTTTGTGTATTCTCATTTCCTGATATATTCTCTGAGAAAAGTGGTGTGGCCAGTCTCTGAACCAATTCTTTGTATGAATTGTGAGTCACATTGCAGAAAGGGCAGCAACCAAAGCAGTAAGTCTTTGTGGAACCTGCTGAATGGACTAATGGAGTACCATTATACTTTCTTTGTCATGAAATTTCATGACAAATCCAATGATGAATAGATCTTAGCAAACATTATTAGTCACGGATTATCCCAATCCTAAAGCCAGTAAAATGGNAAAAAAAAGAATATTTGCTTTCTGCTTTATCAGCATAATGTTCACTAAGGTTCACATTTCTTCACCTATAGGTTTAATTCCTGTGTCATAAATCTCTTAGAAATATGTAGTCAATCCTTATTCACAGGAAGAAGGCCTGACAACATTTGTGGCCCATGGCTAGAGAAGTGCAAATAACCAAGGAAATGCTGAGAGCATTTGGACAATATTTGGAAATGATAGGTTGAGAGTGGTCTTGAATGCCTCAGATCCTTCATCTTTAGAGATCCAATACACAAGGCTTGCCCAGAGTTGTTTGACCCGGAAAACAATGCAAGAAGTAAGGTCAAAGCGTACTACCCTCAAAACCAAAAGGACCCTGTTACGTTATAGCCTGAAGGGAGACATTGCTTAACTCTCTGTTTCAGAGGTTTCATAGACTTTAGAGAGGTTGGTCCCTTGCTATGTAGGTTCCAGCTCAGAAAGGTAGTTGATAAAATATCGAGAATAAAATCAGCATCAGATGAAATGATCAAATAGAAATTTTTTGAGAAGATGTAGTCTGTCTTATTCTGATTTTGGTCACATTCCCACTTTCAACTACTTGCCCATGACAAGCGCTCACAAGCTATGCAAACATACCAATAACCAGTAAGAGTTCTAAAGAGCCTATGACCTCAACAGAATTGCTCGCCTGCAGAAATGACTTCTCTCTTCCAAGAAGGTGGTTGTATCACAGTGAAGGTCAAAACTCTGGCATTTTTTATAACCTTCTACATTAAGAGGCTGACATGTTACATAGAATGGAGATAATTCCATGCATTTAATTGAGAAACTGGCTGTTAGTGTAGGAAGGGTAAATGATCAGTTGAATTAAATACATGCATAAAGCAAATCTTTTTGAATGCAGCTTTCCCACAAATCACTGCTTGCTGGGATTTGTATATGTAGTATATTTTTATGTCTTTTTTTTTCTCCTCCAAATAAATCTTTCACTTTTTGTACAGCAAAACCAAATGTGGACAGAATTATCATTTCAGCTTTGGAAACTTGCCCAAAAAGCATTCACAACACAGCAGTGTCATTATAATTATAACAGACAAAAACGTCAACCTTTTTGCCCCATTTCAACCCTAATGTGCCCGAACTATAACACAGTGTAGCAAGTATTTTATGTGCAATTAGACTGCTAACTGAACAATTTTATAAGGAATATTTGTCTTAGAATACTGTGCCAACCTTGGAATACAGTTTACTGTAAAATCTCACCAGCGATAAAATGCATTTTTTTAAGTGACAGTGAAAGACCTCATGGACAATAGGTATAACTTTTGCAGGATTGACATAATGATGAATAGCATAACTGTCAGGACTTTGGAGGTGTCATGTGACATTCCTACACACACCAACATCTGTTGCCTTCTTGTCCTCCTTCCTATTTAGCATTCAGGATCCTGAATTTCCCAAGTCTGCTAACAATGTTCAGGGTTTATTAGAGCTTCATTGCACTGGAGGATGGTGTTCAAATACTGTGTTACCAAGCAGTGCAGTACACTGATATTCATTGCCCGCAGCTACTCACCACTGGCAGATTCTTGTAGCTTTGCTAAGGGCTGTAGGTGAGAGTAAACCTCTCAAGCTTGAAAGCAGGTTCAAAATTTGAATTGCAATGCATTTTAGAAATACAACCTGAGCTCAAAATACAAATATACACTGTGTTACAGGCTGTAACTTTATCTGTTTGGGAAAAATTCAAGACTCTGACCTAGTCACTTATTCTAGTGAGGGGAAGCTTCTGGGTCACTGAAATGTTCACTGTTATATTTTCCCGTACCAGAGAGACTATCTCTGCCTTTGAAAATGCTTCCCATTACCATAGTCAAAGGAATTAGTCCCTGGTCCATTAGATGCAGCATAGCTGATTCCGAGTCTGGTCTTGGTAGCTAGTTTAATTGTATCAACAGACTAATAGGGAAAGTACAGGCATCCAGTCTTCAAACAATGTCAGAAAATGAAGAGAGAAAAACTGGTAAAGAAATCCTTTTTTTTTCCATATTTCCCTCTGTACAGGAATAAAGATAGAAATTGTTGAGATGAGGAAATTGCAATTAGGTATCCAAAGCATCAGATTTTGATAGGAGGCAAATGTTTACCTGCTTCTTTTCCCTCCCCCTTTTAAAAAGTCTCCCCTAAATAAATAATCTCTTCAGTGGCTACATGGCACAGTGATTGAGTGCATCAACCCATTTCATCACTGACTTACACACACAGAAAAGGAAAAGATTAGCTGAAGGCATTAAAATTTACCACCACTTTTCCCTTAACAAGACTGGAACCTGGACTCTCACTTGTCTACCTTTACAACTGTACAGCTTTCATTACTGTACTGCCTGAGCAGGTCACTGTCATGAAAAAGGTTTTTAGTCCGAAAATTTCCCTGTAGCTAAGGGATGTAAGAGCATTATACAGAAAGCCTAGGTGTCTGAGCTGAGAATTGCATCAAAATCTCCTGTCACATATCTTGGAGCTCTATATACCATATTCTTCTTGCCAAAAAAGCTTTCCATGTATCAGTGTTTCCATTCTTCTACTCTTTGGGAGAAGGGATCTGTACCACTTATCAAATTGGGCTTTTAATTATGTTTGCCATAAGATATTCAGCAGCCGGAACGTCTCCCTGCTTGGCCATCAGCAGAGCTTCAGCATCATGACAGGATCCCCAAGGGCCCTGAACCTCTCCTTGTACCCCATGTAGAGTCCCTCACAACACACGTTACCTCCTCACTGCACCCCACTCAGTGCTCCCACACAGACCGATGTACCCCATTCCCCTACCCTCTCCATGCCACAGCCCTCCCTAGCTCCCCATGTTGATCTCTCCTACCCCAAACCTGCGCACATCTCCCTAATCTGATCCACTAGACTGGCATAGTCCTCACATCTCCAGAAAGCTCCTCCTGGCTCCATTGGTGAACCTCTGCCTCTGACTGCAAGGCCCTCGACATGCAATAGTATCACGACCATCTTCTTCCCATGAGAGCACAGAGCCAGTAGGAATGTTGCAGTGTGAAATGATGTGGAACAAAGAAGCTCAGGTTGAAAGACCAAACTCAGGCTGAAGCAAACACGGGGGACCTGAAAGCATGGGTAGGCTGTGGAGCAAGGAAGGAGAGAGGGGAAAAAAAAACAGACTGCAAGTGGACGCAGGAATAATGGAGTGAAGAGGAGGAAAACTGGGGTTAGCAGGCTGGCTTTATGTGGACAAAACCTGGGACCTGCCTTACTAAGACTGATTTTTCCATTTTCTGATTCTTTCACTTTGTTTTTCTTAATAATTTCTGACTTTACTTGTCACAGTCTGCTATATTTTCCTATCAAATGTTCCTGCCTTTCTATAGTTTCTTAAATCTTCACCTCTCCTTTACCTGGTCCTGGACTTTCTCTATTCCCTCCTCCCTCTATTTCTCTCCATTATAACCTTCCTTTTAGTCCTGTTAAGGATTCCTGTGCTTATCCCTGTGCCGCTACTTCCCACCCACCACATTTTCTTCATCCTGTTAAACTTCCAGCTGCCACAAGTGCCTCTCCTGGTCTTTCACGTGTCACATGAGATGATTAATTTCCATCCCTGCTGTTGAAGCAAACATGCCTCTCAGAAACCGTTCTTTCTATAGCAACCTGATGTGGGAAGCGATAGAGACACAGACAGCTGCTGCAGTGCCTGGATGTGAGTGATGGGTCACCCCCAGTGAGAGGGAGGGAAGCGTTGTTTGTGCTGCTGATTGAAGGAGTTGGAGGGTGGCATGGGTGGGCAGAGAATTATGCCATGGGGGAGAAAAGTGCTCCACCAAAATGCTCTGCCTAGGGCCAGTCGGGAAGGTGTGTTTTCACACATTCCACCCTGCTAGAGAGGAAACTGTGGACTCACATTCAAAATTAATGATTAACAGATTAAAGGCTGTATTTCAGCCTTCCCCTGTCACTTAGGGAGATAATGCCTGACATTTTAATGGGCTCGCCAGCCGATGTCTTAATTTTTCTTGGCTGTGTCTTTGAGGCAATTATGTTCCTCAGTCCTCTAATAGACCTTTGGGGCAAGAGAGGGTCTGGCCACAGACCCCTTTTCAGTTGGGGAGTTCAGGGAAAATAAAAGAAGTCACAACTTGGGCTAAAATAGCAAGTAGAAAATCTAGGGCAGGCTTGTTAAGGAGATAATACCTGTCTCTGCCTTTCTGAAAAATCACCCTTGAAGTATTTATTTATTTAAATGTATTTAAAATATTTAACCAAGAATTGTCTGCTGAGCACAGGCCACCATGTTTTCAAAGCTGGTATAAATTGTGCCATGTTTTCATGTTGCAAGAAAAGAATCACACAGCAGCTGACTGACACGATAAAAAAACAGTTCTCTGGTTCTCTGGAGTTCTCTGGAGTTCTCTGGAGTTCTCTGGAGCCTGAACCCAAACACAAACAAACTCTGTGGAAGTCTAATTTCAGAAGAGGACAAAAAAATCCTTTTATGCTTCCCTATAAAGTATAATATTGTAGGTATAGATCACAGTATGCGAGTCTTTTTATCTAGTGAAAAAGCTCCTTAGTTGCTCAGCACCGGTCACAGATCACAAGTATCAAACAGGAAGACATTAAAGTAGAGGCTGAGTCTGGTAATCCATCACACTTTGTATGACCAGGCTGCTTTCAAATGCAACATTAAGCTTACAAGAAAATCTTTCACCACTGCTCTTTTTCTATAGCCTCTCATTTTCTAAAATTTACTTTCTGAGGGTGACATTTCCATCCTCTGATTTGAAAGACAAAGAGTTTTGTCAAATTTCTTTGACTAATGAACACTGAGCTCTTGTGCTTAACACACAAATCCTGGTCATTTATTTCTGTACCATAAACACTGCTAGAAAAATCTAGGACATATATAAATAGTACAGACAGAATACTCTTTCAAAGGAATATGCCTAAACTGTTTTAAACTTCATAGCTGGGATAAATCTGAAGGAAATCGTGCATTTGCTTCATTTCAGATGACATTTCTTTCACAACAGCATTCTGCAAGATAGACTGGGCACGAGAAGTAGAAAATCATATTACGAATTTACTACTGACTGCATACTTAATTCAAAATTCTTTCCTTCTGTTGTACAAAAGGGCTAAGAGCATTCAAGATTTGATTACACTTGTATTGATAGTGTAGGAATGACAGCTGACCAGCTTTTTTATGTTTATTGCTACAGATAGGTCTTAGACATTATTTTCTAATTGTCATTGATCCATGGTAAAAAAATTATTAAACTGACCTGAACTCCATTAATAAATGATGTTGTCTTGATCTACTAAATTACACTAAAAAATGTTATTTTCCTTAGCACTTCAGCAAGGTCCAAGAGAGCCTGCCTGCCAGGGCCTGTGACATTGTTGTGTCTCTGATGTGAGTTATTTGTAGTTGATTCTGCCCTGAATGGGAAGCTTGCTCATTAAATTCTGTGGCATCCCTGTGCCAGAGCTCACCACTCCTAGGGCAAGTGGGAGTTATATTTGTACCTCAGCTACTCCGCTCATAGACTGGTTAACTGATTTCAGGCAAACATGTACAAAAATACTGGAGCGATGGGGACCCCATAGAGGGGACAGTAACCCAAAAAAATGGGAAAATGGTAGCACCCCTAGTGTGGCTCAGCTGGAACAAGTCAGGTCTGGAATAATGAAGGGCCCCAAGTATGAATCACTTGGGCAAAAGCACATGAAGGGCTGTACAGAGGAAGGTTGTTGAAATCTATTGCTGGATGTACAAGCTTTATTTCAGAAGAGCCTGAGAAATTATGGAACACCTTCAACCCCCCTGGGTGAAGGGTCTCTTGCTGTTTCTGTGAGAAAGCCTGGACCATGATGACTGTATTCTCAGCCTGCCTATATTACGGAACAATCTCAGTATTAACTCAGTAACAACATATTGGCAAAAATATGCTCCAAGCAGCACATTTTTGTTAGCCCATGTCTGTCAGTAATTCTTCTTGGGCTTTTGAAATTATGTCCTGCTCATCTTTTTTTCTGGGGGATATGTAACAGAGCCCCACCACTGAGGACACCTGTTTTTCATTCCATCTTAGCTCACAATTTTTCATTATAAGGATCTATGCAAAAAATGTCATGAGGGGCTACTGAAGTCTACTCATGAGTTAGGCAGAGGTGGGATGCTTATGGGTAAGTCCTTTTAAGAATTTGTTGACTAAATAGAGGAGTGAAACAGATGATTGAAACTACTCTTTCCTCAGTGTTGGAGAGATTGGCTTAAAAAATCCTTGTATGTGATTTGTCCTCTTCCTTCTCTGCTAGTAACTGGGCAGACCACTTTGAATTCTGTTCTTGGGGGTTCTTAGAGGAATTAAATCATATAATTTATAAGTGTCATAGAGAAAAATGTAAAAAAATTCCAAGCAGTTTCATCAATCCAGTCCTCAATCTACTCCAGGACCCATTCCTCCTATGATGCACACTTGAAATAAAATCCTCTTTGAGAAAGATGTTCATCAACCAAAACATGTCTACAAATTGTCTGATACAAGGCTGTAGTAGTGTCCCTTCTGATAACTTCTGATAACACTGGAAACAAGTCACAACTGACTACTAAGAAGGAATATCAATATAAAGCACATGTATGCCCCAAGTGTACCAGCCTATTTAGGAATATTAGTTTACTGATCAAGTTTCCTCTGTAATGACCCTTTCCATAGGATTACATGATCCCTTATGATCTGAGTTAGAAGTAAAAGTTTTAATAGAATTAAACATATTTTAACTCTCCTCCTGAGAGAGTTGTGTATGATTCAAAAAGCAAACTCTTTCAAAGTGCATAATGTGCTTCAGGAAATTGGCTTAGTGCTGCAACCTACTAAAGCTGTTGTCCAAGAGAATTCAGTGATCCCTACTGATCTGTGTAGCTGGGAAATGCCAGTTTGTAGTAGTTATTTTTATCTCTCCAACAGGTGAACCCTGCTTCCACAAGGGCAATGTATTTTTAATGCATATGTTATTATGTAAATTGGTTTAGCTGTGTAATCTACTAAAGGTGATTTCTCTGTCCCATGTGAACAACAAAGCCAATGATCGTATAATATTCATTAAAGATAAAATTGTCTTACTTCTTATAACCAATTCCCAAGTGCATTGTGCTGACAACTTCAATTTCTGTTCAATAGTGAACCTGATGCTCATTTGCAAAACTCTAACGAATGTACAAAGTAAGAGGTAATGCACTTTTCCCAGCTTGCAGTCCCAAGCAGACTATAAATTATTTTCCAAGGAGCAACAGATGCAGTAATTAAAGAACAACACTGGTTCCATCAAAAGTTCCATCCATTTCTTTTTCTGCATCAACCTATAAATCTATGCCAAAAGTGTAGCAAAAAATCCTTCTCTGAGATGTTTCTAAAATTAGATGGATGTGAACTTATTTTCATCTATAAATGGAAGGTCATGTCCGTGCAAGTGAACCTACAGAAATGACCCCCTTATACAAATGTATAGCAAGGCTCTCAAACAACCTTTATGATCTGCATACATGGATCTACATGGAGTCCTGCAATTAATTCATTTAAGAGGGCACTAGACATATTTGTATGCAAAATTAATTGAAAAGGGTTTGTTAGTAAAAAATCAGATAACACCAGCAGCTACTGCAACGTTGTATCTTACTAATGCAGCCTGTGTACAGAAATGAATAGGTGCAAATTAAATGCCTGTATAAGCCCCCTTTAAAATATAACATTTTGAGTGAAAATGTAGTTACATGTCTGCCCCCAGGGGAGCAAAGGAGTTCCTAAAAATAATTAAATGTATGAACACAGGAGTTTTTTATCTGGTAATCTCTATACTTTTTAAGAACATAAAAAAATACCTGGTAAATAAACCCTTCACAAGACCACAGAAAGATTAAATAATAAAAAAATAAATGCAATCTAAAATAATATTAGATAGCAATAAAATATTTTAGTGGTCTGAACAACTCAGAAGTTCAGCCTTTCAATAAATAAATATTTAAAGGCAAGAGACAATGTGCTTTGAATATTAAAAATGTATTTTCTAAAACAGTTGTCCAAGAGTAGGTTCCCTCCCTAAAAGACACTTGTGTATTTTAAAAAGGAAAACATAATTTATTCTGAACAGGAGGTGACTGAATTTTGAAATTCAAAACAAGTTCTTGGCATTTTTTCTGTTGTGAAAACTGCAGTTTTCCAGTGACAGAACGTGAACACAAACCTATTTATGGAAATTTATTTATATAATTTCTTTAACCACTGCCACAAAACTGTAGTATAACCATTCTCAGAAATGGATATCCAGAGAGAAATTCATTCAGCTTCCCCTGATTGATTCTGGACCAGTTTTAATTCAATTAATTCAATGAATACTTTTCTTCTATTTCAAGAAACTGGTTTTGTTGTTTTTTCATAGAATCATGTGTTGAGAGCAGGCCCTTTAAGAGGGGTTGCTGGGAGAGCATAGATGCAAATGAGTGGAAGTAAGCGAAACGAAGTATAGTGAAAGTGAAACTGGGTGTAGGAAGCAGCAAATGAGACAAGGGTTGTAGCCAATGATGGGGAAACTTTAGGCGAGTGGAAAGTGCGTGAAAAGCTCGTGGACAATTTCCCTCTCCCTATCCGAAATGTAGTGCTTAGCGAATGAGGACCTGTGACTTTGATTCAAACGTGGTTCTGTCTTCTGACTGGATTGTACTGCTTTCTGGTTGGAGAGCTTTCTGAATAAAGCTGAAGCTGATCTACCAATCATCTGGATTGCGTCTGGCTTCACTGCTCCTGGCCGCGGCAATCATGGAATTATAAAATCATAGTATAGCTAGACTTGGAAGGGACCTCAATGATCATCTAGTTCCAACCTCCCTGCGATGGGCAGGGATGCCCCCCACTAGAACAGGTTGCTCAAAGCTCCATCCAGCCTGTCCTTGAGCACTTCCAGGGATGGGGCATCCTTCTTTGGGCAACCTGTTCCAGTGTCTCACCACCCTCACAGCAAAGAATGTCTTCCTAATATCTAATCTGAATCCCCCCTCTTTCAGTTTAAAACCATTATCCCTTAACCTTTCGCTGCACTTCCTGACGAAGAGTCCCTTCCCATCTCTCCTCAGCTCCCCTTCAGACACTGGAAGGCAGCTATAAGGTCTCCCTGGAAGGCTGAACAACCTCAACTCCCTCAGTCCTCACAGGGGAAGTGCTCCAGCCCTCTGATCATTTTTGTGGCCCTCCTCTGGACCTGCTCCAGCGGGTCCATGTTTTCACTTTGGTTAAAGTGTTTATGAGGCTGCAGTCCACATGAGATGCATGTGTGGACTATAGTAGCTAATACTTAGTTCTTATGCTCCTGAATTTTTTGTCCTTGTGTTGCTAAGCGTTGGTACAATACTCAGTGATGTCTAAGATTGAAAATGAGAATACAATCACAATTATGGTTCGAATATAATCACATACATATATTATATAGCATAAAAAGTAGATGAGAAATCTGGTTTAATTGCAGCCTCCTGGCTCACTATCATGGTTAATGTAGAAATTGCAAATTTTGGGGAGGATTTAAATACATGGCGGTGATGTTTATATGGAAAGGAGTGGAGCAATCATAACAGGGAAAAAGGGACAATTTTTGCTTTTTTTCTTTGAGACTTGAATATTATGTCCTATCAAATGAAAAAATGAAAATGTTGCAATGCAGAATTGATTAATAGAGACTTATTAATATTTGTCATAACAGGTCCACTTGTTAAGCACTGAGTTATTCATTCATATAATTAAATCAGTGTTTGCATCATATAACCCTCATTAGACTGTTGAAAAATTTGCAAACTAAGATGCTAATTTTCTGTTGAGAGTCTTTTTCTTCAGTTGGCATGCTCTTAGATTTTAGGATTTTATACTAATTGTGCTGTATCTCATACACTTTTTCTGAGCTTTTCTTTATCTCAAGCACTGCAAGTATAGTCTTCACTCATTATATTGCAAGGAAAAAATATTGCTTCATTGGGTAACTTTTTACCATTAAAAAAACCTAAATAATGCCCTGTGTGAACGAAATTCATCACAGCAGAACAAAGTTTGTGTGTCAGCCTGGATAGCCTTCAAAATCAAAAGATGAAGTTCAGTTCTTGGCTTTCACTTCTGGGCTGCAGAAAATGGAGTAGAAATTGTACTGGAGACAAAAAGCAAGGAAGACTCCTCCTTCCATAGCCTATGAGCACAGTGTGGGCAATCTGTCTTTTCACTTGTTGTTTCTTAGACATGTCTGATCTGGTAGCTGCTGAAAATATCTCTCTTGCAAAAGGTTAGCTAACCCCCTATTGCCTGGTGACCTGGCATAATGCAGTCACTCAGCAGAGATCTTCCTCCTCTTCAGGTTGGTTAGTTGAGTGTTTCTTCTTCTTCAAAGTGAGGTCTGTAGCATTTATTTCCTACATAAAACTTTCAGATCTGAGCACTGGATTGTGGTATCATTATTCATGAGGTGTTTAGTCTCTAAGTGGCCTGTCATAAGGAGCTTGCTCTTTTTTCCTGGTGCTCAGGACTGAGTTCTGGAGCTTATATTCCTAACGACAGCTGTCACATCCTCTTTCTCAGCCTATTCTAGGCAAAGCCATCATTTTCTTTTTCCAGAATGCAGTAATATCACTTCCTTGTGTGTGTCTTCTCATAAGATGTAAATTCTTGATTCAATTAATACTAAGCCATTGGCTGCAGCCACAAATCACATCTTCCCCAGCAGCTTAATGGAACAGTGCAGGCCAAGAACACAGGATCTGCATTTTCATTTCTATTTGTATTCCTCCTGTTTCTTTCCCTTAATTATTCAGTTACCACTCCAATGCTGAACTGTAAACATTACAGACAATTGAAATATACTGTCAAAGAAGTTAGATGTAACTGAAAAAGATGGGGAAAAAAATAATTAAACCTAATAAAACTAAACTCTGAGGCTTCATACTTCCTAGTTTAATTGTAATAACTTAAAAAAGAGAGAAGACGTGAAAAGAATATCAAAGCAAATCACATAAATGTGAAAGTATTTTACTCTGTCAAACTGAAAAATATTTCTCCACTTTTTGGCTAAACATAGCCCAGTAAGTATGATGTCATTAAAAATATATGGAACCATCCTTTTATCTCTAGACCTACATGTTGTTACTGTATGTCATCATAAGAAAAGAAAAATCTGTTTTAAAAGACCTTCTGGAAATGGATCACTACAAAAAATCTACATATAACCACAAGTCATGGAGGGAGTTCTCACTGAAAGTTCTGTTGGTATTTAGTTTCCAGAATCACATGCCAGAGGAAACCTGCAGGCTGCTTTTAAGGTCCAGTTGAAGCTTACAGCTGAAATAAGGCAATTTGGAGCTTTTAGTCTCAAGAACAGAACTGGAGTATTGCACTTTATATACAGATGCTTAGACAATCATATAGTGCAGACATTTAAATATCAGAGATAGATAGCTTACCTCCAAACTTCTAGCTATCAAGCAACAGTAGAACATTTGCTTGAAAAATAGATTTGTTTTCCTCAGGTTGCAGTCTCATTTCTGATTCAAGCAGAACACACAGGAAAGCACAGGCACTGAGCTCTTGTATTGTGGGTTTTTTTCCTTTTTTTGGTAAGGTAACTGGTATATGGAACCTGCATGACTAATTTTTCTTTATTGAATTACAATGATTCCTACATGATGGGAGCCTTTTTGTCCTCAGTATGTTTGTGCTTCAGCCTGGTGACAGTGACTAGGCAGCTGGACCCGCTGAAGCCAGGAATCAGTCAGAAGTAGCACATTTCCTGGGAAATGTATGGAGTATTTGTCCAATAGTCTCAAGAAGGCAAATAATGCTTAGAGCATTAACTTTCAGCCTGTGACTTCTGCCTCCCAAAGGGCTCAATCCAACAACTCTCTCTCTAAGTAGCACTTATTCATATGAGTAGGTTGATTACTACTTTCCAGCCTTCCATTAAGCACTTCTCAAACAGACTGCAGAGCCTTACAGGTACTTAACATACATTTTCATACAGGCCAGGTATCAGCGCTGTATAAATCATAAAACCTTGCAGGTCTTCAGACTCTTCTCAAAGACAAATCTCTTCCCAAGTGGCATGACCAAAAATCTTTTCTCCTGTAAGTAGCGACACCAGAACTCTGGGGCTGGCATTTGCCAGCATTTACTGGATTCAATATGTGGGTTATTTTTAAGCTGAGTTTTAGTCCTTTCTAATATTTTTTGCAGGAAAAAAAAATGTATTCCTGCATTTTTCCATGTAAATCCAGTATTGCATAGAACAAGAAAGCCTAAACAACACCCTAGACAATTAAATCCTATTCATAAATTAACTGACTTCAACTTCTTAAAGTAGTTAGGATGCCCTCCTCTGCCCATTATTCCTACTGGAATGGAGGTAGAATTTCAGCAGATGACTAGACTTTCCTTCAAGTAGTTTGTCTGGGTTTTTTTTTCCAAAACATCGTGTTCATTTTAAGTCATATGGTATTTGAAAATGCTTCTTACATTACTTCAAGAGGTGGGCTATCAGCTGAAATCTCAAGCTCAATTAAAAATAAAGAGGAATTTTCAATATACAGTCTCAAGGGGGAAAAGAACTCAAATATATTACAGGAATTAATTTTGAAGACTCAAAACCATAAAATAATAAAAAAGAATCCAACCCTACATTATTATTAAAACCTAATTGGATTATTTCTTAGGGCATGACTTACAATTTTAAATGGTTCTGAACTGTCTGCCTTATTCCTGCCTTCAAATATTGCTGCAGGGGATAATTGTGAGCATGAAACACAGGTATTTTAGGCTTTTGTCCTCAAACCAAAGAGCTGCTCAGACTGAACTAGGATTCAAGGTGCGGTACATTCCCTAAACCTGTAATGAGAACATCTGAGAGTGTACCTCTTACTCTGTAGTGAATATGTTGGAATGCATATCTCCCAAAAGCTTGGATTTTGTGTTGAACAATGTATAACCCTTGCTAATTCAGTTAAAGTTGTGTCAGGGGGTTATCAGACTATTGGGACATATTAGTACCCATCCCTCTCCAAGGGAAGATTGCAATCGTGATGCAATAATGATAGGGAAGAAGTCACCAGCCCCTTCAAGAGGAGCTTCCCTTCCTTCTTCTCATCAGGCAATACATGCTCCACATCAGGCTATGTAAATGGGGGAGAAGGTTCAGTTCCTTTAGGCTGTCTCCCTCCTTGTTCAGTTCATTACGGCTCATAGAATCATAGAATCATAG
>VZTM01000573.1:5132-32879 GCA_013400555.1 Jacana jacana | reverse complement strand
CTATTTTTCTGTAACTCCAGTTTTGACAACACGGGACTATGACCAGCTCTATTAAGACCTGAACACCACCTGCTCTAGAGTATTTAAAGCAAGATGTTCTTGCACTTGCAAACATCTACTCTTAACACAGAACTGAGAAATACTTCCAGAAATACTTAAAGATTAATGGAAGCCACTGGTAACTCATAACACCAGCACCTAACTAGATTCAGGATACTGATACATAAGTACTGTATATGCAGTGGAACTGAAATCCACAAGACTGCATTTAGTTTCTATTATTAAAATAATTAAGCTTTGATGCTTGCCTTACTGTGCTTCTGGAAGGTGACTGTAACTGAGAAGTCTAGCACAGAGGCAGTGTACGACAAAATCTAGTAACAATTAATTCTTGTCCACATTTTCCTGCAGTTTAACAGAGAACAGGGCTAACAATAGGCTAGTGTTCTGAGCTGCTGTGTTGAAATCCAGCAATCATTTTTCAGTTGTCTTTGGTTCCATAGTAAGAGCAAGATGAAAAAAAAAGGTTCATGGCAAACATATTTCAGGAAAAAAAAAAAAAAAAAAAAAAACTGCCAAGTTACCTTCCTTCACTCACTCTTGCAGAACCTGTGACATCACTCCTGCTACAGTACTGACTTTGCAGAGCACCCCGGAGTTTTTTATTGATCAAGGTTAGCCATATTGCCAGTGTAAGGTATAGCAGCCTGCCTAGTCCTATTGTATTAATTTCCCAAAGCAAGAGAACATTCTTTTTATTGTCACCTTCACCTCTTCTGCTTGAATTCAAGATACTTTTTAAAAGTTGACTGACACATGAACAGAATTCAATTTTTTATTGCACTTAGGAAAATATCCAGGACAAAAAGGCCCCAAATTTTAATGGTCACCTTAGCTTATCGGTTTACTCAATAATAGAAAAATCACAACTTCAAAACTCACATTTCAAAAATCACGATTTCAAACATACTGCAGCACAGACATTGAATATCCCATAGTCATGGCTCAAAGGTTTAATACTAGAGAAACACCTGGTTCAGGTGTTCTATTTCTACTGGAGCAGAGGCAAGAAGTACTTTCAAAACAGTTGTTTATAAACATGTTTTGTCTGGTTGAGAGAGCATGCTGAAGGCAAAGTATAGTCAAATAATCTGAAGTTCCTCAAAGCAAAATATTGTCCATGACTTGCAACTTCTTTTGGGAGCTTAACTAAAGCACTCCCCCAGTACCTGAATATCTTAGTTTGCTTTTTCACAAGACAGAGTTCAGCAATACTTTCCTATTCAGTTCTTGTAACAATGTGAGTTGCAACAAAACAGCTTTTGGGGGAAGAGTTGAAAGGACATTTGTGTTGGCTGCACTTACTAGGAATAGCCATCTCTAGAATTAACGGACCCAAACTGCTGCCAGGAGTCCCCCAACCTCAGTTTCAACTACACGAACAGGTATAATACATAAGCTATGTTCAACTTGCAGACCCTTTCCACTTCTCCAGGATTTCACATTCTTCAGACAACACTACCATCTGGGAAAACAATCTATATCAGGAAACAGAGACAAGTCAGTCTCAAACTAACACTGGAAGAGTTAGAAACAAAGTGTGACCTTGCAGGCATCAAAGCAATAGGCACAGCTGTAATTATACCTAACTATCCTTCAGTTCAAACAAAGTTTGGACATGGGTTCAAAGTTTAGCACTGAATTCAGATTTACTTTCTTCCTGATCATATTATTCCTTTGCTATTGCAAAGCTTCTGCATGAGGGTTTAATCTGTGCTAAAGTAGCGCTTCAGAGCCCCAAACAGGATGATTATTCTATTCCACTGGCAGGGAGGAGGAAGTAAAATACTGATAAGAAACAGATTTCTTGGAGGGAGCAGGAAGAAGAATGCCAATAAAAACCTGAGATTTCTTTTTAAAAATTTATTCCAGCAAGGCTAAATTCCAAGGTAAAGTTCCTGGAAAGTCTCTGCTACACCGGAACAGATACTCACATCAAGCTCAAGTGTGACTTTCCTGAGAGAGGAGACACACCAAGAAGATAAAAACAGGGACCAATTAGAAAGAACTGAAAGCAAGGCACTGGAAAAAACCCAACACGCCAGGTTCTGTAGTTCTACATACCTGCCTTTTAGTTTAAAGGTCTGCAGTCTGATTTAGTCATCTACTCATCTGTAGCTCTGGGGGCATTATTTACACAAATGAGTTTTTCTGCACTGAAAACTCTGTTTTAGGCATCTAGATTTCATCTGCTCCTTTCACTGCCGTGTGTGGTACCTGACAGTTTTGCCTTCATACAAATCCTTTTTAAACAAACTCTAAACCTTTTTCTCTTCCCTAAACAGTACTCTGCTCTTGAAGTATAACAGCCTAACTAGCTGTGGAAACTAAGATTTCTTAACCTGCTCCCATTCCCTCACTGCAGACCAGTGCTGAGAATAACCAGGATTTTCCACGCTTTTCCTCCTACAGCAGCATTCTGCTGTATCAATGAACCAATCTGATTTTCCAGCTAGACAGATGAGTAGCAGAACAAGAGGGTTTACTCACTAATGGGTGAAAGAAAAAAACAAAGTGCTCTTTTCAGACATAGTTTAGCCATCTTGTCATATTTCTTCAGACGACTGTTCTATTTTCAGTTTTACTAGTGGGGTAGGATAATTGTTAAGGACTTTTTTTTGGCATGAGGATAGTTAGGATGGGTTTTTTGGAAGTTAATTGAGAGGTTAAACAGTTGAAGATTTAACACTTCAACATACAGTTAAGTGCCAACTGAAGAATTTTTTTATTAAGTCACTTAAACTTCACTTACTGAGCTTCAAACACAAGTTAAAAGTCACCTACTCAACCTGAAACACAGTTCGACCTTAAAACCAATCCCCAACACACCACTTCAAATCTGGAAATACACAGTGATTCAGTCCCTCAGGACAAACACACATTTGGAAACTATGAGAAACACCACATGACACCCAGTGGGGAGAGCAACAGATATGAAATAAATCTTTTTAGAAATTCATTCCAGCAAGGCTAAAATACAAAGTAAAGTTCCTGGAAAGTCTGTATTACACAGGGACAGATATTCAGCTCTGAGTCTGCAAACACTTAAAAGTGTGTTGCAAGTGGAGAAAAACAACCAACCAAACTGTTAATTTCTGGTTAAGTGTTCTGGTACTTGGCTGGAATTAGACCAAGATGCATATCTATGGACTGAAGCAGGCTAGAGCCAAGCATAGATTTCACATCTAGAACACTGGTATGGTTGTTTTTACTCAAGCCATGGCAGACTGCTCGAACAGCATCTTCCCAACTCAATTCAGAGACGAAACTTAAGTCACTAGTGTTGCCTTTGACAGCCTTCCTCCTTTCCTATGTATCCCACTACACGTGGGCAGCCTATGCAGAAAATTATCAAAAATCAAAGAACTTAATTTCTAAAACACAGAATATTTTCTGAAATACAATATTATTTAATTACTGCTAAGTAAAAAGGCATCAAAGCAGTAATCTACTCAACTTCATCTTCTCAGACTCGCTGCCATAGATCCTTTTTGTGAATGAGCACAAGAGAAAGAGGGAAAATACATTTCAGATTACATTAACTTCAAAAGCAGCCACAAAGCAGAAAATCGAGTGCATTAATAGGAAAACTCAAAAAAACCTTATATGCCTAGATTTTGCCCCCCAAGCAGCATGCTCAAACGTTCCCTCAGCTCGAGAGCACTAAGCTGAAAACAAACCCTTCCTCTCCCAAACTGGCCCTTGGTAGAGCCGCAGCTCTCAAGGTGTGAGCCCCACACCACAGGACAGGAAGGTCTGTCCCAAAGACTGCTGGTTGCCCACTGCAGACAGAAAGCCATCCAGTACGCCTGCTTGGTTTGACTTTCAGAAAACAAAAAGCAAGTGAAACACATCCATGGGAGAAATTAAAAGCCTCTTGGAAAAAATAAGCACATTAAGGGTATGGAAAAAAAAATAAGCCCATTAAAGGTAGGTTTTCTGAAAGATAAAACCTCATCTCTGTGAGAGCAAGTCTCCTCCTCATGTCTCTCACTCATCATAAATTATTTCCCAAAGCATCTCACGATGGCTCTATTTTGACCCGAGGCCAGGAGGAAAGAAACAACATCTCTTTTCTTAATGGAGCCACACTAGTTCTCATCTTCAGGAAGAGGACAGAGTCTGCCCACGGCCACAAAAGCTGCCTGGGGTGCAGGGCACATCAGCGAAGCACCCAGGCTGGCTAGAGAAAAGCGCAGCCTCACCTCTGCCGAGAGACACGGGAGGAGAAAGGCTTGAGAAGGGCTTGTACTAAGCCAGGTACTGCAGCTGGGGGTCAGGGCCGGCGGCCCTCCACCCGGATGCCCGCCTCTCACCCCTCCAGGGCTGGAGCAAGGAGGGGGACGCTAGAGGAGAGGCTTCGCCGGTGGAACCATCTGCCCCCCGGCGGCAGAGAGCGCTGCCTCAGCCCCTGCCCCCGCTGCCTCTCAGCCCCAGCAGCCGGGCGCGCCCCCCACCCACACGGCCTCGGTGCCTAACGGCCCCGCCTGGGGCTCTGGAAAGACGCGAGGACCGCCGCCGCCACCTCCTTACTCCTCCTCCTCCTCCTCACACCCGCCGCTGAGATTTACCTGGCCGGGGAGCCTGCGCTGCCCGGACCTGTCCCCACCAGCACTGCGCTTCCCGCCGCTGCCGGCGATAAAGGCGAAGGGCCGCTGAGCGGAGCCCTCGCCCCCCACCCCTCCGGCTGGCCGGACGGGGAGCCGCTAACACCACTCCAACTCTCTCAGAGTCTAGTGCTGGAGGCCGCCATCTTAGTTCCAGCAGCAAGACCGCCCTCTCGGCGCAGTCGCCGTCAAGCCGGGGGCCGTCACGGGACGCGGTCAGCTGATACGCTGATACCCTCCCTTCCTCCTTCCCTCCTGGGGCCGCGCTGGGCAAGCCGCCTCACCCGCCCTCTTCCCGCCCACTTGCCCCCTGCCCTCTCAGGACCGGGAGCGGTGGGGGTAGGGTGGCTCCGTGCGCATGCGGGTTGTGAGGGAAGCGGCGGGGCTGGGTTTATCGATGCAGTGGGTGGTTCCGCCTCTCTCGTTGCTCATCTTGTATTTTAATAGTCTCGTCACAGACTAGATCAAGTAGTCTCTCACTAGTTGGCTAGGCCAATGGCACCCTGGCCTGCCTCAGGAATAGTGTAGCTAGCAGGAGCAGGGAGGTGATCATCCCCCTGTACTCATCTCTGGTGAGGCCGCACCTCGAGTGCTGTGTTCAGTTTTGGGCCCCTCACTACAAGAAAGACATCGAGGCCTTGGAACATGTCCAGAGAAGGGCAACAAAAGTGGTGAGGGGTCTGGAGCACAAGTCCTATGAGGAATGGCTGAGGGAGATGGGATTGTTTAGTCTGGAGAAGAGGAGGCTGAGGGGAGACCTCATGGCACTCTACAACTTCCTGAAGGGAGGTTGTGAAGAGGAGGGGGTCTGCATCTTCTCCCAGATAACTAACCACAGGACTGGAGGGAATGGCCCCAAGTTGCACCAGGGGAGATTGAGATGAGATGTCAGGAAAAGCTTTTTCTCCACAAGAGTGGTCAGGCACTGGAATGGTCTGTCTAGGGAGGTGGGGGAGTCACCATCCTTGGTGGTGTTCAAGAAGCGTCTGGACAAGGTGCTACAAGACATGATTTAGTAGCTCAGTGGGTAGTGTTGGTGACAGGAGGATGGATGAACTAGATGATCTTTTATGTCCTTTCCAACCTTGTGTTTCTATGATTTTATGATAGTTTGGGGCTCGTTGGTAGTTTCCTAAGTCGCCAGCTCCAGGAGTCTTGTGATTGTGTAGTTTGGGGGTTTCAGACAGCTGCAGCACAGCCAGTTTTCTGGTTTTTAGCTTTGGTACTAGTTTCATGCTCATCCCAGAAGTATGTGTAGTAAATCATGAAACCNTCTGCTTTCTTCCAGAAGCTGTTACCCCTTGTCCTATCATTACATGCCCTTGGGAAAAGTCTATCTCCAGGTTTCTTGTAGGCTCTTTCAGATACTGGGCGGGTACTATAAGGTCTCCTTGGAGACTTCTCCAGGCTGAACAAGTCCAACTCTCAGCCTGTCTTCACAGAGGTGTTCCATCCTTCTAATCATCTTTGTGGCCCTCCTCTGGACCCTCTCCAACAGGTCCGTGTCCATCATGCGCTGAGAACTCCACAGCTGGACACAGTATTCCAGGTGAGGTTTCACCAGAGCGGAGCAGAAGGGCAGAATTACCTCTGTCGACCAGCTGGCCGTGCTTCTTTTGATGCAGCCCAGGATGGGGTTGGCTTTCTGAGCTGTGAGTGTGCATTGACAGCTCCTGTTGAACTTCTTACCCACCAGCACCCCCACGTCCTTCTCATGGCTTTTCTCAGTCCATTCTCCACCTGTTACTGAACTGTAGTCGCCTTTTTGAGAACGGGTGTCATCAAGCTGTGAAAGGCACATTGAACAATCAGAAAGCAAAGTATGCTTTTTGATTATTATTTGTGTGATTGTACAAATAATAATAAATCCCATGTTATTGTTGCTGAACCACTGATTTATGTGGCCAGCTAATCACCCTTGAAAGTTGTTAGGGCACTGGTAAGCTCTCCATCAACTTCACATACCCTGTACCAGACACAAGATCTCCCAAAGATGTTGTAAAGTGCAGCAGCATTTTGACAGCTTGCTTTGGTCTCCTTAAAATGCCTAAAGATCGATGTAAGTGTTTTGAAATATGACTCACATTAGCACACATGAACTTGCCTTTCCTTTAAAATAGTGTTCTCAAAGTCTGAAAATGAAGAGACAATTGAGGAACAACTTATCACTGGAACTAATTATCTTGGAGAAAAAATAAGATTAAAATCACAGGCATTATATTGCTATTTTTTAATATCCTTTTCATTGTCATATAACCTATCCTTCATGTCTTATATTTTACATAAGATATTTTAAATACTAATAAGTCTTTCTTTTGATAATTCTAGTTCTCAGAATCTGGGCCATTGTGGTAAAATAGCAGTAATGGGAAAATAACGTTACTTTTGGGAAGCTGATAAATTACTTTTGGTCACAGAACTCTGAGAGGGGAGAAAGATTTAATGTTTTATTAACATAGTAGGAATTGAAGAAATCTAATTTCAGAGGGAGGTGAAATGATTCAGAAGAGTTTCTTTGGCTGAGTATGTGGAAGAGCTTTTGGAGGGACTTGGAGGGATTTTTTTTCCCCTTCTTGGTGATTAGTTGGCTTGGAGAATTTTTTTTTGTTCAAGGGGGTTATATTTTGTTTTGGGACTTTCTTTGTATTGTTAATATAGGTAGGTAAAACACAGCAAGTGAACCAACAGCTTGTTGAATGGTTATTACTTGAGACCAAAGAATGACATTTGCATAATACAATTGGTGTAACAAACAAGGAATCAGTATTTTCGTAGCCAGGTTTTAATCGTACAACATAGATTGTATTTCAGCGTATTTATTCAGCTCAAGGTAGGATTTCAGTGATAAACTATGTGTTTACCTGTCTGCTTTCGCTTATACACCACCTCTATTTTTGGAGATGCCTTTGTGTAAGTAGTGATGTTAACTTTGGTTGTAGTGCAGAAGAATGATAAAAGGAAAGGAGGATATAGATTAAAAGGGAGAAAATACGAGAGAAAGTGGAGTAATAATTTTGAAATTATTATTTAGAGAAAAAGCAAAGAGGAAAGGTGTGTTTGGTGGTTCAGACAGGAAGTTATGGAAATGATATTGAATTAGGTCAGGGTTTCACAACTATTTAATTGTAAAGCATGTGTGCAATGATGATTGTGTGCAGATAGTAGCATTCTAGTTTTCTTGGTCATTTTTTCTTGTGAGATGATACTACTGGATATTTTTAGAGATAGGGCCTTGTTCTTCTGTTTACTGAAGATTTGTGGAAAGCCTGGAATGCAAAAATTGTATTTATAACACCATCTTCCAGTTTTGAAATTTACAATTTTATCTTAAAAACCTCTTAAAAAGGAAGTGAACAAAATCCTTGCTCCATTAACACGAATGGCAGTTTCATTGTTAGCTGTGACATGGGTAGTGTTTCACCCTTAGTTTTCCCAGTCATTTACAGAGTCAGGAGCCATAGTAGAGCCATTCTCATTATTAAAATAAGAACAACGGGGCATGGTTTTGACGTCTTCCTGAAAGATGAAATGTTACGTTGCTTCAGTCCACTTTGGAAAAGCAAACCCTTATTCATTACTTCTAGATCTTTCATCTGAACAAGTACTGCAAATTTCGATCTGACCTTGTCAGTTTAAATACTGTCATTTGCAAGAGAGTTCAGGCCATCTCCAGTCTAGAGAACAAGGTCTCCCCTTACCATCCAGTTATCGAAATCCGGAAGGAATGATGAGTTCCAGTCCAGTACTAAATAATTAAGAATCCACTGGCTATTTCTGTGATCAGCGCCTAATCTGAAAGACTGTGGTTTAGGATGGCTGAATGCTTTGAGCACACTACAGTGCAGGAACAGTAGAGAGCCAACGCTAGGACTCTCTGCAGCCATAGTAAATATGATGATTGTAAATACAACCTGTAATAGCAGAACTCCTGTTACTTTAAAACCAAATGTATTGTGGTTCATAGCAGTAACAAATAACAAGTTTCTACCCAGCCTGCACACAGTAAGCAAAGGACAAATAAACTCCATTTCTCCTCTGTACTGTCTCTAATGATGAGGCAGAGTTTTGTGTCAGCTTTCTGGAGAAAGGAAAGATTCCTCCACCCTTCCATGTCTCACAAGAAAATAATTTTCTAGTGGAATTGGAAATAGTTACTTCCCCTTCTCACTCATAACGTGTTTGCTGTGTAGGAGGATGCAGGACCATCCACTCTGAGACCAATTACTGTTTTTCTTCCATAAAGTGATGGGGATCTATGTAGTGATCTTAAAGGCTGTAAATTTAGGATAATGAAGGGGAGAATATGCTTAATAATTGTAATTTTTAGGTCACCAGATAACAATAACAATAATCCTTTGATGCCTAATTGTAGGACTTGACTGATAGAAGAGAACAGAAAGATTTTTGAAGAAACGAGGGAGAGGTGTGTGTACAAGTCCCACCTGAAATCAGGAAAGTAAGATGCCTTTGAAAACCTCTCTTACGAATCTTGTCACTGTTACTCCTAATTTGTTGCTGATGCCAAAATACAGGTTCCATGGTGGGCCTGCTGGGAATCACACCTACATTACTGGATCCGTCTTTGTTCACTGTTTGTTAGCCTGAAGGTGCATTAAGACTATGTGGAGAATTTGCCAGCAGTTCAAAGCTCACATCAAGTTTTTATATATCTTGATATTTTTTAACTAAAAATAAATGTAGATTATATTGATAATTTATCTTCTCTGTAGGATTAATTAAAAGGTAACTTCTGGATGCTCCCTATTAAAAATTCTATATTTCCTGATAGACTCGTTAAACGATAAATTGTTTGTTATCTCAGCTAATAGCTTTGATAATAACTGCAGCCTAAGCTAATTAGCTCCATGCTACTGTTACTGAATTTTGTTGAATTATTAATAAGGAGCATCTTCAATACAGTGACTCACACTTAGCTGTGCTCATATTCATACCATTCCTGTTGGCTACAATAAGCTCTTCTCTTTTGTTTGGATAATCCTTTCATTTTGGCATCAACCTATATCGGTAGATACTGCCATGCTAACTTTTGATCTCTTCATCCACCCATAGTCCTTTATAACTTGGTCTTTTTAGTGTGTCTTTAGAAGATAATCTACAGATTATCATTTAACTCTCTCGCCTTCCAATGGGTAGGTTTCAGACTGAGCTGCAATCCAGTCTGAGTAGTTTGTGAGGGTGTATCTGGCGTAAGTACAGCAGATGTCTTAGATTTGCTTAGTATCTCAGATGTCATTCGTAGTACAATGAGTCTTTTCGTGGACCTTAACAGCGATGGGCAATGGCATAACAACTAACAGAATTACATTGTTTAAAAATGTATAATTATATTGTTTTCAAATTAAAAAGTAAAGGAGAAAGACATTATTTATTGCATGTAAAAGATAATAGCAACCTGTTGTCATGGTTTTGACCAATCGGACAGATGATGACCCCTCCTCCCCCTCCTAAGGCAAAGAGAGGAGAGGAAAGGATTAAGAGATTCAGGAGTTCAGATAAAAACTAAATTACTTCNTATAAGCAAGGGCCTCTCTGCACCATCCCTTGGTATAATCAGGTCTTATCACTGTGAGACGAAACAGTCTCTGAACAATGTGCTGTTCATTTCAGACTTTAGTTAGTTAGAAGAGGCCCAGCTAAAAAAGTAAAACTACTGAACAGAAAATTGGTTTGTTTTACCTCAAACCAGGACACCTGTTCACAGAGAAAGTCCCTAACTGCTGTCTCTTTTAACTTCATTTAACCAGGTTATTTACATCAGAAAGAACTTGTTCACTCATGCTCAGTGGAAACCTTGGTAAAATACGACAATGAAAATTTCCAAACACTTAATTCATTCTGAGGATGTTTCATCTTATTATTGCAAGCCTGCTTAAGGTAAACTGCTCTTTGAAATATCTGTCTTTTGGGGACCATTTGGTGATAGTAGGTACTGAACATGTCCCACTCTTTTGCCTTCCTACTGTTGACATGCAGCCCATGCAGCGGAATGGCCTAAAATACAGAGAGGCATTGAAGAAGGCATAGACTGTGAGAAAAGGCAAAGGGCCCAGGGGAAGGAGAAACTGGGGCATAGGAAAGTAAGACTGGGACTGGAAAGCAAGTGCTAGTTGAGGCTGATGTGGTGGAGTGGGTTCTGCCTATGGGAATCATAGGATGTATCCATCCTGTGATCTTTGAATAGTTGAGAGGGGAGAAGGGGAGTGACCAGTTAGCTTCTGCAGGCTATACCTGAGAATTTTTCCTAGAAAAATAGGAAAAGCTATGAGGCTACAAGTCTGGAAAATTTGAAAAAGTAGACTATGAACAGTAGGTGCACTTGTGTAGAGAGAAGAGGACTTTTTGTCAAGAAGACTGGTACAGACAACTCACAGAAGAGGGAAAGTAAAAGAAGAGTAAGTAGAAAAACACCTATATCTGGCATAGGGAAACAATGATAGAAGTAGCTGAGAGGAAAAACTGGGAATGACTAGGGAAGGAGCCAGACTGAGCTGAGGGATTCGGTGAAGAACAGGAGCTGTGTTAACCCAGGATGCTAGGAAGATTCCAGTGTAGAAGCAAGGAGAGGGAGAAAGGGCTTGTCAGAGCAACAGGCTGGAAAAGACAGGGCGAAAGAAGCAGTACTCACAAGAGTCTGCTGCAAAGGAACCTGCCTTTTCTCCAGGATGACTCCAGCTGGGAAACCTAATGTCCAAATGTGTTCAACGTCTCCTCTAGCGGAGCTCAGTCAATGTAATTCTGTTGTGAGTTACTGTTAGTTCTCCTCTCAGATCTGGATGTAGTATGATACAATCCCACATCCTAATCATGTGGATTTTTTAAACAAACCTAGAGAATTATACATCTACACACATAAACAGCTATGCAATATGGGCACTGTAAAACCAAAAGACTTGAAGAGTTATAAAATTCCAGAAGATCAGGGTTGCCTTTGCAAATAGTTGTATGTTTGCATACCACTTTTTCTCCATGGGAACTTTGCCTTATTCACTCCACAAGATGAAAGGACACATTGAATCAGCATGTATGTGATACTGTGTTCTATCCAGTGTGCTGCCCCAAGCTTTATTTACTGTATGCTATATGAACTCTGTTATTCAAACTCCAGATTTATTAATTTCCCTATTTCTGTGACATTTTTCAGTACACTAAGTGCTCCAGGAACATAAATTAATTATTTTTTACAACAATCTTACACTTCTAATATTTGACCGGTTGAAAGTACATTAATATTCCTTTTTCTGTATATTCTTGTGTACAATTTCCAAGTATCCTAGCAGAAGCTTTAAAAATCATGTATCTCTTAGCAAACACACACTTCTCCTGTAAAAAAAGCACAATTTGATTCTCTCCCTGTCTCTTTTTATGGCCAGTAGAACCAAAACAGAAGATGGTGCACACTGGGGGCTTATTCAATGTATTGATCTGTGTGACACCATGTCAAGTCATGTTTTACATGCCTTGCATATTTGAGAACATGCTCCTACCTTATGAAGTTCAAACACTTAAGACTTTGAATTATAAATTTATTTGTGAATTTACTTTTAAAGGTCGATTCTTGTGGAAGCTTCTACATTGCAAACTGTGATACAGAAGCTAATCGGTTGTCATTCAGCACTTACTGAACGACGTCTACATTGTAAGAATGCCAGACACAGTGAGTCCTAAAAAGAACATCAGTCAGCATAATTTTTAGGTTCTTTCCCTTTTTCTGTAATAAGCAGAAGTAGGACTTTGGAAATTTCTGATTTATTTGGGATTGGTCAGTATTTTTTCTTAGGTCTTTACAGTTTCGCCTTCGTTTTCCTCATGCTGTTGCTGGTTTCAGTTTTCTCATCAGTCACTTACCAATTTGTCAGTATTAAAGAGATACCCTCATTTCAGCTTTCAGAAATGTTGCTTCTGATGACAAAAAAAGTATTTTGGCTTCAATATCCTTAAAATTGTCTGTATTCAGCTGACTGGGCCAGTTGGCCAAATTAATGGAAATAGAAGTATATGAATCTGAGAAAGCAAAACAAGCAAAGCAGAAATGCACACAGCAAGTTAACACCATTTCAGGCAGCATATTATTCATGTTCCCACTCCTTTTGCTTTGCTTTGACACAGATCGTGACCATCAAATGGTATATAAGGCATATGCTGTTGTTTTTAAGCATAAGCATATGGATACTTATGTAATCTTCTTTAGTGCTAGTTTGTAATGATACTATTAATGCTTGGTGTTTTGGCCAGGTTTCCCTTAACTTCTGCTGTCCCAAATGTAAGGCAGAGAGGCATTTAAGAAACTTGAATATATCCCTATTTACACCTCTTTGTTTCTGGAAAAGTACTGAATTATTGTTGTATTAGTCTAATAAAGCAGGTGTGGCTTATACAAATTAATTATTTACTTGATAAATTACTTATCAGTGAACTGAAATTAGCTAGTATGCTTGTTTAGTTAGTTGGCCAGCAAGTAAATGCTCTTCACTTGAGAGAAGGATAGACTAAGATGTTTTAAAATGTTTGAGCTGTCCCCCAGTCAAGGTGATGCTCTAGCAGCCGTGAGGAGGAACATGTTCTCTGTCATACAAGCACAGAATTTGTTGCTGTTCTGGGTCCAAATTCCATTTTGACAGTTTATTGCTCTTTATTTCTCTTTCGTTATTGGAGTGAATTCATGAATTTATAAACCAATTTTATACATGCTCAAGCTTTCTACTGACACATTTCCCCCACAATCTGCAAAATAAGTGGTTTGTTACTAAAAAAGGCACTGAGCATGTTCAAACTGAATCTTTTATGAAGAGGTAATTATTTGCATAACACCAGATTACTTCTGACGTGACTCTTGCGATCTGAAGTGTCCTGACCCTTAGAAGAAAACTTTTGTAGGCACAAGTCAGATTGAAGTCAAGAAAGGTATCATGGAATTGTCACAGAATTACTGGAGTTGGAAGGGACCTCTAGAGATCACCTAGTCCAACACACTCGGTACAGAAATAGTCTAAAACCAAATTGTTAGTTCGTAGCATTTGAATAAACCAAGCACTTTGGTAGTCATTAGGAGAAGCTGAAGTATTTAGTTTGTATTACTTATTTTCTGCTCTTTTCTTATGCAAAGGTGACGAGCAGTTATGTCTCTGAATGTAGCTTGGTTTTCTCTCTGACCGGTGCTGAGGGATCTGCTGCACTGGGGAACGCTGCCCGAGCTTTGACAGGAGCACGGAGTGATGACTCGGCACTTGTAAGATAAAAGACAAACTGTTCAGTCGTCACCCTAAATTTATTTCGGTTCAGCCAGTAAACAGTGGTGAAGCATGGACTTTGCTGATTAAAAGCAGAACTAAAAAGCTGAAGCTGAGATTGGCAATGTTCCAATTTGTTACAAGCTCATTATATGGGATTCTGTTTTCTTTTACATTCAGCTCCTGATAGCTATTGGCTTCAGGCATCCCAGGGCAGAATATTACTGTTTTGTTGCTTTTTGTTTTTTCCTTAGGATTTTATTACCTTCTCTCAGCTTCCTAGAGATACATAATACATCTGCCCAAAATTTAAGATCTTTTCATCGTCCTAGTTCTTTGTTTCAGTGCTGGTGCCTCTACCATCCAGGAAAACCTACCTCGGCAAGCCCTTGCGCATGCAAGCGCTCTCAGCGTGAGTGATCAAGTCAATGTGACTATGCCTGTGTGATACATAATCACACACACACCTACCTATCAACTTCATACATGAACTCCTTTAAAAAAAGAACACAGTTCTGAAAAGTCAGAACTGGCCTTTTAACATTCAAGATGAGTTTGGCTCCAGATCCTGAAGCACTGAAGTCGGCTAAATCCCATTTAAAACAAGCTTTCTTACAATTTCGGTGGGAGGCTGCAAACACGGAGTGCTTCTAAAGGCAGTAGGTGGCGGACTGCTCCCAGGAATCAGCAGGAGGTGGTGACTCAAGGTTCTTTTTAATGCACATGGGGCTGTAGTTAAAGGTGATTTAAAGAGCGATGTACAGGTGGAGGGACTCCTAGGGTTCAAAGAGACTGCCTACTTTTATAAAACGTGCCAGGGATTCTCTGGTAAGGATTTACCAGGAGAGGGGATGTTACTTCTATGTTCCCTGCATTATCAGTTTCTAAAGCAACTGTGGCAGCTTACCCTGCCCTGTAGCAGTTGGGTGACCTTGATCTTACTTTGGAGGATTTGCCGCTGTTGACGATAAGTTAGTGCTCTCATGGCTTTGCCACCCCTACAGAAGAATATACCTATAGTTTACTCACTACTTGGAAATCTTTCTTAACTCCAGATACCTCAAGGGTTTTTTTAACTAAGAGTTCAATACAGGGATTATTATATCCGAAGATGTCTACAGATAAACCAAGGCCTCCACCACTGCTCTCTCCGTGTGACACAAATGATGTCTAAAGTATTCTCCAAACAGCAGACCATTCCATTAAAATAGCATCTCTACAGGTCCAAAAAATCTGGGATCTAGTCTTTTGACAAAGCTTTTTTTTCATGCTTGCCCTTTGTTAATTGATGCTAACCTGTAACAAATCTTCATTTCTCAATTTAGCAGATCTTTTTAAACTTAATTTCTCCTTGAGGAATTTCCACAATGCCCTGCTGCTAATACTTAATGCACTTAGGGAAATACCTTGTCTCTTAGCTTTTGTCTCAGTTGTTAAATTGCAGGGGAAGCATGTGGTGCTTTCATGAAGTCTCTCACACATTTGTTTTTCATACAAAATATCTGCCAAAGGCTCCATCTAGTATGTATCAAGACATTTCATTACCCACCTAGAACTAGGCTGTTGCATCAAAGTAGAAGACTGCCCAAAAACTGCTGAGAACTATGCAACCCAGTGGTTAGTAAACACTTGGGGGAGCTGCCCATCCACTACGTGAAAAGATTGGATCTGATTTATAGAATGGTATGTTTAGCATTCATGAGATTATCTAAAACTAGTTTCATCACAGACAAGATTTAAAAGCAAAAGAATCTATAGACATAGATTTTTTGTAATGGGAAAAGCACTATAAAACTAAAAAATAATCAAACATTATGGAAATTATATTTTTATTAAGCTTATACTTTTTTATAAAGTATTCCTCCTGGGTTGCTTCTGTGTTTAAGTTGGCTTCTCAGACTGATGCTTCAGGCTTTGTTAATGGTTACTGGGACATCACATGGGTATGCAGAAACGTACTTCTTTTCTTTTTGCTTTCCTTCCCAGGCTATTTAACGCTTCCACTGTGTGCTTTGGTTAGACCAAGGTTATGCCATTCGTCTTCAAGGTGCTTTCTCATGTTTGTATCTTCCTTAAAACATGATGGAATAACTGTACAAGTTATATATTCGTAAACAAATAGATTGTCTGAGTTCCTTTCCATTTGCAGCGTTAGCTTGCTATCAGTTCTGCATCAATTGCTTAGCGTGTAAATGAAGGGTTGATTTGAGAATGGCATGTCCATGTGTGCACAGTTCCCCTCCGTTCTCTCCCATGCACACTTATTCAGACTTAGGAGAAAACTTGAGTGGCCCTGTTGCAGGACCATTTCCTAGGGCTCAGGGAATGTGTAAGCACATTGTGGAAAACAGAAACATCTCTGAGAAGAACAGAAAGGATAGCTTCAAGACCATCCCAATAATTTCCTGATGGAAGAGCTCATTTTCAAAAGTGTTAGATTTTTATTGGAATCCTTCCAAAATCATACTATTTAATGACCATTCCTGTAGTATTTCTAGTTGTCTTAGGATTTGCTTTGAACAACTAAGAGTCTGTAACATCATTCTCTCTCTCCAATGCAGTTCTTTTAAAGTTTATCATTGTTATTTCAGGATATTTGGCCTCTTTCTTGAACAGCCAAGACCTATCATCATCAAGACCCTCATATAAGTCTTTGTGTTTTCTCTGATAACAAACATACTTAGGTCTACCTTCTAACACCACATCCTAAACTAGAAAGATATGTCATTATGAAATGACACACTCAAGAAGAGTCAGCATGCATCTGCGCTCTCCAAAGCGAGCTAAGCGGAATTGTTACGTCCTTGGAAGCCAAGGGCTCTCTATAGGAAGAGGGCAAGAGCTTTATCTGCCATAACCAGAGCACAGAGAAATTGCCTTTTTTTGACATGAATGTGACTCGGGCTAAATACAGGGAAAGATAGCTGGAGCCTGGACTGTTTTCTTTTGCCATTACCTACTTTGAATTGATAAATGGTATCTTTCTTCTTTTTTACAGATTTTTTACAGGATCACTGGAATCTCAGTGTGCAAGATGGATGAATTTGGCAATGTACTATCAGTCTCAGGAGGGGAAATGTTAGCATTATTCATGTCAAAGTGTCAGTGCCTTAAAAATCTGTTCTTATAGAAGGAGCAAACCTGAACATTCTCTTTGTTTGGGAACTCGAGGTATACCGAAAGCTCCATCGTTTTTCACTCAGATGTTGAATTGATTCTTTAATGTACTTTATTTCAGTGCTACAAGTTGCTTGGAGACAGGATATTTTCAAATCACAAACAGTCTGCAGATCATGCTAAGCAAATTGTAAATATGGCTGAAAAATTTAAAAAGCCACAAGCTTGTGGGACACTTACAACTTTTTACTCCACTGGAGAAATTAAACTTGACTTAATCTCAGCAAGACAAAGTGTCTTTACTATAAGTGAGATTCAGGGTCTACATTACTAATCTGCTACATCTTTTTTGTACCTTCAGGAATTCTGAAGTTACATCATCTGAACATTTCCATTACATTCTGTGTAACTTCTGTTCACTGGATCCTTTCTAAAAGTGCATGGACATCTTCAAGTATGACTATCTGTTAACAAAAAGACATCCCTACAATAAAATTACTTCATAACAAGTCTTGCCATAGCTAGAATTGCTTCATCACCTGAAATTCTCTGTAACAGATCAGGCTTCAGTAAAATAAACGACAAAAGATATCTTAGACACTTCACATTTTACTTTCTGTCTGGATCCACTTCTTTTTGTAAGAAGCAATCTTGGAAAAAAACATGCCCTATTCTCCTTGTGTGGTGCAACCAACTGACTTTCTAATATCTCACAACCAGTTATTACTGCACGTTATCAGTCAATGATACATCTTCTGGAGCATTTATTTGACTGCCTCTAATAATATCTTTACTCAACCTATCCTTAGAAAATACCAGGAGCACCGTGGCCATGGTAAACCCGAGCTTAGCATCAGATAATCACTGAGTACATGTATATTTATACATATATATATATTCACGAGCCAGGATCAGTTTTGCAATTTGTCTTGAGCTTTTCCCCACTGTAAGTACAGTGCTAATAGTAATCAAACCAGCACAGACTTGTTTCCCAGAGCTGCTGTAACATTTTTGACTGCAGAATAGACATTCCGTTAAGATTTTGCACCAATGATCAGTTGCAATCTGAAGCTTGTACATTCAAAATGTCCAATTTAAGGATAGGCTTTCATCTTTTTGACACCTTCGCCCTAAATTGTTATGCAATAAACCATCCTTACCATGTAAGAATCAAATCCATCACTTGATGATGACATTTCCCAAAATAGATCAAATAGAAATGTCATGGATACTTGTAAAAGTTTTTTACTGAGTGGGAAATATTGCTTCAATTTCAAGATAGACACCTCAGTAGCTGGAGTTACTATAAGAAAAGACAATGCTATTTGGGAAGTGCTATATTTCCACAAGCCTCCGCTATTCTGATTTATGCTATTTAATATCCATCCATCTATCTACATCACATCTGAAATGTGTCCATAGCTGTAATGCTGAGGGCTGATCCACAGATTAGTGGTTGCTGACCCAAGCTCCAGGGCACCAAGTTGCAACCCACAGACGTGAGTCAAAGTCAGTCCAGAGGCAGTGCATTCACATTGATACGGTGCTATGCCTCAGCTAAGCAGCTCCATCTCTCAGATTCCTCAAGACTTCTGCACCTCAACAGGACTCATTAGCTTGAGCACACGATTGCTCTTTATACCTGTTGGACTGAACCTGCTGTTGGCATACCTGTCTGTAGAGCTGTCTTGATTTTTAAAACAGCTTCTCCACATATTCACAGTATCCTCTGCAGGACTACAGGATAAAAAAATTCTTGATTCACCCCAATACAGCAGTATTAGTGCTTCTGATACTAGTTTATGATACTAAAGAGCAATTGTGGAAAAACATTCCCCGCCCTTAGGAGCTTACAATCTAAACAAAACGTGTTGCACAGAAGAGATCAACATACAAAAAGCAGAATCAGTGTTTTCTTACTTTCAGTGCGTGTCTTGCTAACAGAAAGGAGTTTGAACAGACCAAGGAGGTAAAGGAGTTACTGTAAATGAGAATGAAAGGTGATGAACAGAGTGATAGCTTGAGGGATAATTGCAAGAGTGGCTCAAAGAAGTAAGATTATCTAGGAGACCTGAAGCAGGACAGAGATGCATCATAGAAAAGATGCAGGGCAAAGGATCGTTCATGACAGGGAGCTCAGAAAAATAGGAAAGCAGTGTAGCAACAGAAGATAGATTTTAATGTATTTACTTATCCACATTACTGAAGTTGTGGACTCTGACCAAGATGCTCTTGAGCTGAGCTTCTTGCTTATGCCTGGAGATGTAACAGATCTCCCTCCAGTTTCTACTGATTTGAGTGAAAGCTGTAGCAGTGTAACTCCTTGGAAGAGCAGGCTGCAGGCTGAAGGCCAAGGTCAAAACTCATGCATAGATTTGCATTAATAAATGCAGAAGCAGTATACCCAAATGCCGGTATGTATCTTTTTCACACAGTGATTGCAGTTTTTGCTCACTGAAAACATTTTCCTGTGTATCAACAAAATAGCCATTTATAAGGAGTAAGGCAAATATTAAGGACTGTGGTTTTCAAGAAGTTCATTGGGCAGGGAAAGAGAGAAGGTGAGGGCTAAATGGTAATAGGCAATATTAAAAAAGGCATAGGCATTAGCACCCTTTCACCCCACTGGTTGACTTCAGAGTGATTAATAGTAGTGGAAAACTTAAAGATAGAAAAATAAGTAATTCTATCTTCCTACAAAAGTAAATTCTTAACAAGAATGTGTTTCTACAGTATTTCTCACTGGAGATTTTTAGTCTTTTAGGAGCTAGGCCGCAGATACCTCAGCTCTTCAAGTTTATTAAATATGCTTTGGAGATTAATTTGGCCAGAGTAAACTGATGGATACAAGCAACTTCAAGGATTGCTTGATGTCGAGCTGCTCTCTCTTTTGTTTCTTTACCTCCCCTTTAAATGTCCTGGTAACTGTTTCTGCGCCTGCAGCGTCCATAATGATAAAGGAGGTAAAGCAGCACAAGGTTAAAAATGAACAACAACCCAACAGCAACGTCAAATCCAATAAAAATATCTGCAAAAGAAAAACATTAAAGGAAAAGGGAGTTAATTAAAGACATACAGATATATCATTTTGGATACAGAGATAACAGTCTAACTACAAATATGTACAATGCAAATATAGTTAGATTTTTTTCCACATTTCTGGCAATATCACATGACTTGTGTTTACTGATGTATGCAACAGAAGTATAAAAACATATACTTCTGTCCTGGAAATGCACAGATATATTCCTGTGCATAGAATCTTACTCCTGGGTTTTCACAGGACCCTGTGCAGTTAATGCAAACTAAAAGTTTCCTCAGGGATCAGTCGAACACGGAATATATGCAGGAAGGGGGGAAATACCAGGACTGTTGGAAAATCCTATGTGTTGCCTTGCCCTTCACTTTCCTCCTGGCAGTAGTAGTCAGGCAGGAAGAGGTTATCAGCTGTCAGCTGTTGGTAGTTGGAGGCAAACCGCTACTCTGTCTGCATGGGTCAGCTCTCCTCTGCGTGCACAGTGGAGGTTAAGGTATCCTCAATACACAGCGCACGTGCTAGAGATACAGGTGCCTCAATCTTACATGTGCTTGCATGTGCAAGCTTTGTATCTGCTGAAGGACCGATGCATCCCACATACACAGGACTCCTTGCGCTGGTCCACGTTTGTTAAAGGGACATCTATCTGTATTGTGAAAGGTGCAAAGTTTGGAGCCATTGATGCAATTTCTGCCTCCAGGTCTTACGTAGAAAATACAGAGCTGTTACACTACCTTTCATTTTGTCTTTCTTCCCACATTCTTTTGACCAATTTTCCGTAATCATGGGAGAAACTAGTTCAGCAAACTTCTCAAGTGGACAAGAAGAGGTGCATCCCGGCAGAGTGAGTACATAAGGATCCCTTGAAGAATCGTTCCGATAATGCATTTCAATGCTATATCGCCTGATTAACAACATTGAAAAGATTTTTAAAAACAGGTTCTTGAACACAAAGTTTCCTATTTAGAAATAGAATGTTGGAAATAGGCTCCAGCATCCTCCTGTTCTTCAAGAATAGAGACTTTGTGAAAGACATCTGCAAAGCCCAGTTTGCCAAAGCTGGTCACATTACTGTGCAGATCACAAGTCAACTCAAAAGGTCCTTCTGAAAGCTTCTTGAATGGCAACAGCACCAGGTTCTTCTAAGCCACCTGGCTTACCTTAGGATTTATGGCATGTCTTGGGAATGTTGTTGCTATCATTTGAAGAAGAAGGAAAATTTATTTTACCATTTACTTCTGGCTGGGAAGTCCTGTCTTATGCTTCTTATCTTTCAAAGCACACAGATACATGCATATCTAGCCAATGTATTTTTTCCTTGGTTTAATATAACTTTGTGCATGTGGACTGCTTAATGAAGTATCTGTTTAAAATGAATTTGTGTCTCCTCGTAATATTTGAGAGGAAAATGATTTGGGGGAAGGGGGAACGGAATTCCAAACACTCGTAGTTCTTGCATAGATAAGAAAATACTTGCCCACTGCTTTCTTGGTAGAGTTCAAAAAACTGGCAAGCAGCATATGGTGGCAGTTTTCCATTGAAAATATTGAGAGCAATCTGGAGGGCCCCAAGTGTGGTGTCATGCTGTTGAAAAACAATAAATCCATCCTTGAAAGTCAGTTAGGTCAACTACCGTTTATTCAGAGTAACGAAACAAGAGTAAAGAGGGAGTGGAAATCATGATAAAAGAAAACCTGTTCGGTGTATTCACCCCTGGGAAAACCATGTTAACAGGTTACTACAGACTGCAGGGGGCATTTCCAAAGAGTTCCTGCAGTATGTGTCTTACGCCATCTGGCAGTATTTTGGAGACAGAGGTACTGGGCAAAATCAAGATGTGGTGTGGTCTGAGAAATAAATCTAGTTTTTCAAGGCATTTTGCTACTCCTTCCTTCAGGAGTGTTTTCGGTTCTAGTCAGATTAAAGCAGTACAAGGTGATATTTGCTATGGCATCTTGAGTGACGATAAAAGTACTTATTTTTTAGATAGTATATCAGACAAATAGCTGCAAATGCTTTTCTCCTCATCTCCGCTCCAGCACTTTTTAAAATGCTGTTCCTTCTCTTTGAACTTAGACAATAAGTGCTTGGTTTGGCTTCTATTTTGGTGGAATTGGTTGCCCACCCACCTGCAGTCTCTTCCTCTCCCCATTACACCTCCTCTTGCAGTGTGTCCCAGGAGTAGGAGCTGAAGGAAGGATGGAAGTCCAAACATCTCGATGCCTAAATTTTGCAAGCATCTTTATAGATGTATTTGCTCAGCTTATTTATAGTATAGTCTAACAGCTATGCTTTAATTAGGATTCAGGTTCTGGAACTTTTTAGACTAATCTCTTTCAAAAATAGAAGTATACTTGGCCTCAGGGCTTTAAAGCAGCAGTGAAAATTCTGGATGCACTTCTTCCTTTTCAAAAATAATACAGGAGGGCTAGAACACACATAAAAAGCAGCAATAAAGATTGAAAGTATCGAGCGGTTTCTATACGAGGACTCTGTCTTGGAAAAGGCAAGGTGAAACAGGTGTGACAGAAAATAGTAAATTCATGAGTGACCCAGGAAAAGTGAGTAAAGAATGACTGTTCCCTGTTTCTCACAACAGAAACACTAGGAAGGAGCTAAATTACTGTGAAGTTTAAAAAAAAACAAACGAGGAAATACTTTTTTTCCTTTTAGCACACAAGTCATTGCCACGGGATGTTGCAGAAGCCAAAAGTATAAATGCATTAAAAAGTGATTGGATAAATTGATGGAAAAAAGTCTGACAAAAGCTACCAAACACACAGGAAGTCCCTAAGCCATAGGTTGCTGGGAGGTTGTACCAGGGGAAGCATCACTCTCTGCTGGTATTATTCTCACATTCTTCCTTGCCGTTGGCCATTGTTAGAGACAGGAAAACAGATGGTTATTGGATCTTGCCCTGCTCAAATGGCCCTCTTCATCCCTAAAATATATAAAAAAATAGAATCTACAGCTCTATCACCCCTATCTAAGCAGAGGAAGTGTTTGGAGGTGCAGCTGAAGTTCTGCAATGTGCCAGCATCCCTGGGTTGGGAGCACTTAAGGAAAGATGCAACTTAGAGGAAAGATGCACCATTGAGTTGCAGAAAAAACTGACTGATGAAATATGTCATTTTCTTTACCAAGTACAGTTTGAAGCTGAGGTGAGATCCATGTTCCCCCTGTGTATTTGTACTGACTGGTGGTCAGCTTCTTAGCTGAACTGAACTGTTTCTTTCATTTAAAGTACAGAGAGACTGATTATTCTCTTTAAGGATCTTTTACTAGTAAAATCTTAGCAAGATTTATGAAAGAGTAAAATACTCACTGCAGAGTAGACATCCATTTTTCTTTGTTTTGAAGAATTGGCAGCTTGTTTAATACTATTTAAAATAGCATTCACAAGAACACCTTAAGAAGATGAGAACAAGGAAGAGGAAAATGAAGACATAACATTTGCATAGACACCAAAAAGACAAAAGATTTGGAGTATCAAACAGAAGACATCTGCTGAGGCCACATACTCAGTGTTTAGGTTACTGCAAGTTCAGAACTAGAGAGAAGATATTGCAGAGGTGAAATGGACCGTTCATCATCTAGATCAAGTGAAGTGGAGGATTTACAGAAAATCATCTGAAACTATCCTTAGAACTGGGGCTAATGACACTTCAGTTTTGTTATGTCAAGACTTCCTCTCTGTCACGTTTTGTCTCTTCCTCTCTAGACGCTGAAGAAACATTTTCAAATCAATTCTTCATTTTTCTGCAGCTCTTTTATACTCCTCCTCCAGATCAGAGTTTTTGTAAAGCCACTGGATAAGGGCAGCAGAAATTCCCTGTAGCACAATTTATACCATTCTAGGGAATCAGGGCGTAACTGCTGTGCCTGTGAACACTAGACAAAAAGTCCCGGCTCCATGATACAGGCAGCTACCAGCTAGAGGGCTTTAATGCAGGTCTGATACTCTAATTACTATATGGCTTGATTAAGTGATGTATATGCCTGGACAATAAGGCTGCTAATAATTCTTCACCCAGGTCTAGACTACAGGGAGGTACATTACAAAGCCTAGGCCCAAACAGCCCAGCCTGCAGATATTCAAGCTGACTTGGTTGGGTTTCCTCTGCATGGCCATGATAAATGCCTGGGTTGTGTCCTGAAGCAGTGTCATTTGTGCATAGCCTGTGCACCTCGATTTTGGAGCTAAGCAGTAGGCCCCATTCTTGCAGTACAGGCATAACTTGAGTCTCTCATCTTCTGTTCTGATCAGATTGTTTCGAAGCAGCTTTCTACCAAAGTGTTGCCAAGGTTTTGGCACAATATATAAGCAGCTTATCAAAGGGAAAAACAAAGATCAGGTGAACTTAATCTAACATAATGTCAGACCATAATGATCATGCTCATGAAGGCTTGATTATTCCCTTGGATTTCTATAATATTTTAAAAAATCTTAATCTCTTAAAAACTATGGAATAACTAAAGACATTCATATTCACACCTCTTTTCAATATCTCATTCATGCAAATGCCAGTGTTCACACTTAATATGGCATCCTATGGCTACAGTTACAAATCAAGGTTTTTTATCAATATTTTTGCACAAGTAGGGTGACAGGATGTCACACATTATCATAAGCATTGGCTCCTACTTTCTGAGATCTATGCATTTTTTTTTATTTACCTCCTTGTAGTCGTGATTTCTCTTCTGTTTTATAAAGCCCAAATAGTGACAATAAGGACAATTCTGCCAGTTTTTCCATCTTGTTGATCACATCTTTGGTGGCCCATAGAGGGAGAGTATAATTGTGAATATCCTAGTGATAAAGGAAAAGAAAAGAATGTTTTTTAACTCTACTGGTTTCCATCATCCTGTTGCACAGCCTTACACTACTTCATTTGAATTCTGGGGCCGCCCTGCAGTTCTTTGCCCAGTGTGGTTTCCCGTGTCAGCATGACCTGAAATACCCTTTGCAGGATGGGGATCAACCTGAAGTGGATGAATGGGAAGAGAGGAAACACCTGTGTGAAGGGGGTCCCTTGTAGATGTAATGTGTTCTTGCTGTAGAGATGCACAGTCTTGGTTTTGCTAGTGTGAAAGATTGCAGACATTTGTCTTATCCTCTTTCCTTCAGGGTCTTCAGAGTATAACCTAACTCTGACTTTTCCTTCCATTTCCATACGGTTGTTCGGATGCCAGTTCCACCACTGGCCTTTCACAGACGAGTGTCACTCTCCAGCCATGTAAAGAATGGCAGTGTCTGGTAGTGTCTAAGCACCAGTGTGTGCAGGATACGTTCAACAGCCTTCACTGCTGCTGATAATGAGTGGGCCCAATGGAACCATCCCGTGCTTGGGGCCAGCCTGATTTTATTCACCAGCCTGTCATCATCTCCTAATTTTCTAACTGATAGATCATAATATTACCTCTCTTTTTCAACATCTAAGTATTTTGATGTTTACCTGTTGATAGATTAAAGCAAATAATTTCATTTTCCTGTTAAAAATCATATATATGTCCTAGGTAGCATGCTCAAATGATTCTATAGCAGCATATTTGGAAGGAAAATGAGGGAAAAAAGGTACCAATGCTTCAGAATAAGCCAGCAAATGGAAACAATGGCTTCCCAAGCTGTAAACCCTGTTTTGGGGTTGTCTCTTACCAATGCACTAAATTAGAACTTAGATTAAAACAAACAAGCAAACAAACAATCAAAACAAAACATTAAATAAAGCAAATCTGGGAGATTTGCCATTCTTTCCTATGAAACCACATTGCCATGGTTTAATTGAAACCCAACTTAGAAGTTACATTCTTTCCCAACCCCTATTGCCTTATTATTACCTCACAGTATAGAGTATCATACGTATTCCAGAGCTGGAAATTGTCCAGTATTTTAAGATTATTTAGTTCAAGTCCTGTGTTAACTGCCATTGTTTGTATAAAATCCTAGGAGGAAAGAATTGAAGAGTATAACACAAATAATACATATGGAACATATATGCATACAGATTTCATTAGCACCTACCCTGGCAGCTTAATTTTACTTGTGACCATTTCAAGGTACTGATCTCTGTTTCAGAGACTGCTTTTTGTCAGCACTGCTATGGATTAGTCTGGGGCTCTCTCTGCTGCACTCTCCTCTCCCTCTTCTGACTGCTCCAGGAGGTTACCTCAGTCACCTCAAGCCTTCAGGTATAAGAAAGAGGAAGGCTCTAAGGGAAAAGTTGAGGAAAAAGGAGAAAATTAAATGGAGCTGAGGCAAATACTCAGGATGAGGCAAAAAGAAATTGAAAAGGAAACTGGATTTTCCTTCTGCCGTTGAAGGGGAACTAAGTATCTAAGTAATAGTTCCACAACAATTCCCATAGGGATTCCATGCTACCATGGAATTAAAAATGAACTCCTTAGTATCCCTTATTTCCATATTGCCTGTTTCTTACTAGTGCCTGAGAGAGAGGATAGCTATAAAGTCATAGTTCACTTCCCATTGCAGTTGGGTGAGGCTCACCAGAGTAGCTGAGCTAGCAGAAGGTTGGAAATAAACCAAAAAAGGAGTGTTGGGTTTAACCGAGCCGTCAGACTGATCTAACTTAGAGACTGTATGCTGGTGCAGTCAGGGTACAGGGAACAGAAGACCCCTGCTTTATTTGTGCAGTAGTGCCATTACAAAGTGCAGAGTAGGCAAAAAAGAGAGCAGCAGTAACCATTATATCTAGAGCACTTATTAAATCCACAAGAACATTGTTGCTTGAGGCACATGTGCCCTTCATGTACCTACATCCCGCTGCAGCACTGGAATGGCAAATTTTGAAACTAGGACTGTGAAGATTTGTGTCAGTGCTGGAACAGAAGCATGTCTCAGACAGATCCAAAATGCATCTCAGAGAAATTTCCTTGAGTAGTGTTTGCCTGGTTGGGCTGGCTTTTGTTCTCTGCTGTAGTGATAGCTTCTGGAAGTCATATCAGGAAGGCATAAACCTTCCCAAGCTTCAGATTTGTCAGATTTTTTAGAACTGGTTTTGTGCTACCCCATAAAACTAGGGATTGCTGTACCCAGAAATTTATTCTCCATTCAGATCATGGAAATTTAGTTAGTTGCAGCTTTAAGTAGTAGCAGAACATTAATATTAAATTCATATCTTAGAAGATTAATGTAAAAAAGTATGAGAAATGCATAAGCATATAAAACATAGGGTTTGATCATATTGGCCTAAATTTCCAATGTTAAGAGAGTCCTCTGGATTTGGGGTTGTTTTTTTTGAATTTATCTATTTTTCCATTTTAACAAAAGGAAACAAGGCAATTCCATAACTTATACATCTTTGTTACTTTCCTTCTTCTTAGTTTCTTTTTTCCTTTTTATTTTTTCTTACCATGTATGGTTGTATTCTGGTTTGAAATTCACTAGATGTTTGTGTTTCGTTCTGAAGTTCATCAAAACGGGGACAGCCAGTCAGAGGAAAATGCAGCATCTGAACCAAGAGAAATAAGACTCAGAAGAGTTCTAGAATCAATGACACCTCTAGTTTTTCCATTGCTGAGATTGCTGATTTGTTAGACAAATTCATGACCGTACTACAGCTGCTCTGTAGTGGTTTGTTTGGGTACCTTCTTCATGAATTCAGTTGAAATAAACAATGGACTGTGTTAATTTGACTTTTCAGTGGCTACTTGTGGCTAT
>VZTM01000561.1:0-14827 GCA_013400555.1 Jacana jacana | reverse complement strand
TGTCAGAATGTAAAAGTATGATTTATTATGTGATGCAAAGGCACAACTGACATTGTATGCTAAGACTTTGAAAGCAATTTATAGTAGTATTCTTGAAAATGTTAAAAGATATTTCATCTAACAGTCAATAACAAAGGTTCAGGTGACTGCCCTGCCCTGCTTGAAGGGCAAAGCAGCTGAGTACACATGCACATTGTTTATACTCATCCCATGACTACCAAAAAGCAGTCAAAGCTTTTGAAATGACATAACATCAGCCTTAAAGTCCCACAAGTCCATTTTAGGATGCTAAAACCCGCTCATTAAAACGAAAGAAAAAAAAAAAGAAAAGCATATGAAAAAGGCTGTGGCCAAGGCTAGCTCAGGTCAGGTAGAACACATTAATCATGGTCAGCAGCTATAGCAGTTCAATAGAGGTGAAAACTTAAGTTTCCTATTATGGTGCATCTGTATAGGAGAGAGGCAGGAAGAGCTGTAACATGAAGCTCTCTGCAGGGCCAGCTGGCTTGAATCAAAAGAAGTCTTTATACTCTGAAGAGTACTTGGGCTGCTATATGCATATCTTGGAAGAGATGCTCTAACAGGAAGTTTAAGCTGTCTCACAGTTGTACATCTGCACACAGATGATACACAAGTTTCCATCTCCTCACATTACCTGCCTGTAACTGTCATCTCCATGTTAACTTCCAGACAAGTCTGCTCTCTGGCTATTCCTGACAGCTGCCCCATCTCCTAGTACCAGGGTCTGCCTGCTACCAAGTCTCTGCTTTCTTTTGGTTCCAAGCCCTCCTCCCATGAAAAAGTTGTGTAAAACTGGCTCCACCTCTACAGCTCAGGTGGGACCTGATCCACATGCTCTACAAGGGGGACTACATGTCTAGTCTTGCAGGGAAGTAAGAGGATGGGCTGAGAGAGCAGCACATGCGGAAGATCCAAGAGGCTCAGTGACAGTCTGGGTGGATAAGATATGCAGAGATTCTGGCTCTACCAAGCTCTACCAAGCCCTCACTAAGCATACAGAAAATGTGTTTTTAGAAGTTTCATAATCCAGCCAAATTTGGATAGATTTGCACAGTAAGGGGTGGGGTGTGTGTGTGGTGGAGAGAAATCTCTCTGCTAAAAGAGCAACCCTGCCAGGACAGTCAGATGATAAAGCTTTACTTTATAGCACCCAAATGCTTTAAAGCACTGGAAAAAAAAAGTAATCCTCTGCCACCTGGCCATATTCTTAGAAATTAATTAAGGGTCTGAACTGAATTTCAGAACAAATTTGGCCTGAAACATATATACTTATGTGAAAGACCTCAAAAAGTTATGCATCTCAGAGAGCAGTCTTTTGAGTGAGATAGGGTTTTAAGTAAGCTTTATTTTAGATGTTTAAGTGAAGCACTGAGCTTAGAGCTTAGAGAGTAGAGTAATGAAATTCAACTGTAACTGCAGCTAGGTGAAACAGCCAGAACATGGAGCGTCTCCTTCACAACAAAACAGATAACATGCAGTGATTTGATAAAAGTACAGTACAAATTTAAATAGGAATAATAATAATAAAAAAGAAATGCAGGTTTAAATGATGGAATAATCAGCGTACAAGAAGTATTATGAACATCTGAGACAGACTTCTCAGCAGTCAGAGTTAGTAAAATAGCATTTGGGATACAAAGATGGGAGAAAGCTGGCAATAGAAACAGGGATTTTTGATTTAAAAAGAGGGAAAGATGGCAGCTCACAACCAGCCCTGAAAGTGTAGGGAGATTTATAGACTATAAATCTTAACATTACTGGCAAGGATGTAATTTTCTGTGTTGAAAGTATACCTTATAGGATATAAGAACATATAGAATATAGGAACATATAGAAATTATATTTTTAATACAAAAAGTCCGAACTAACTTTTAAAGGGTATCAGTAAAAGCATATTATAGTGTACTATTCTCTATGAAATAAATAAAATTAACATATGGGAATGACTAAAAATGACATCTGACTGAAGTTCTATGATTTATGGTGGGTGAAATAGTTCTGTACAAAACACTTCTACAATGTTCAATACTTACTGTAGCAAGATGGCACACAAACTAAGAGTTCCATTACATACTCTTAATTCAGACATTTCAAGCAAGGGGCTAAAGTTCTTCAAATGAGGCTAGCACACCTCTGTTAATGGGAATGTCACATCTGTGTCCCTCAGGAACACTAAACAAATGAATACTTCGATGAATGTTGCTTAGAGGTGGTCAGAATGGTGAACTTAGGCTGCTGTAAGAAATACTGAAATGGAAAACTGTATTTGTTTTCTCAAAATGAATTGGAGAAATATAACCCAGGTCTTCCTATCATGTAAAAGATATTTGAAGTGAGCTTGAAACTACATGTGATGTAAGGTTCACTTTCTTTTTCTCAGAATTGTTTTGTAAATGTGTGTCTATTTGTGCATGCAGGGAAAAGGTGGAGAAGCATCTTCTGAAATAGAATGAGGAAGTTGTTTGACACGAGATTGCACTTTAGATAAGATGAAATTCCAGGTTTGGAAAGCTTTGTTCAATGGCAGAAGAAAAATCCACCAGTTGTTAGTTCCTTCTGATGCTTTTCCTTGCTTGCAAGCCCCTATTGCACAACAATAAGCTATTTTACTTATTACATTGTCGTGCTGTAGAACTTGGATTGCAGCAAGACCCAAAAGCAATAACGGGTAAGAGCAAGATCAAATTCTCACAACATTGGCTAGTAGCAATCCTTAACTTAAGTAGGCTCATGAGCAGTGTGTTGCTTAAAATCCTCCCATCGTTACTTTGTGCCTAAAACCAATATATCTAAAAAGAATTCTGCACAGTGAACTGATTCATGAATTATCACATTATTGTAGTTCATGTAAGACCTACCTATAAAAGGTGTGTATAATGCATTAAAATATTGGCTTAATTTTTTATTTTTATTTTTATTTTTTTAATTTAGGTGGTTGTAATTCTTTTTCTCCTATTTAAAAAGCACATTCAGGATTAGATTCATCGATGTCTGACAGCTTTTCATACCTTTCTCTTTGGGTATGTTTTACCCAGCAAGTCTTTTGTATTAAAACACTACCCACATGGCGAGTGGAAAAAAAATATCCTTGACCTAATATACATTCTCAGCTATTAGCGTGATGAACTTGCATCCCTCTGGGGTGTTTATCTTAAACCAGGAAAATGCTCAGCATAATGTACAATTTAGATGGAATGCATGACGATCAGCGTTGGGCTCATTGCTGACAGGATTTTCCAACAATGTTAAAGTAGCGGATGTTTTCAGCCTAGCTGTAGAATACAGTGTCCTCAAATGCAGTGACAGTGATGCATTTTTAACTTAGGATGTGCCAGATTATAAATCCTCTCTTTCTTTAAACCCGTTTGCATAAAACAGAATGATCTCGATAACCTGTGATTTTGTAATCACAGTAAGGTTTTTTACTTCAGCTAAATTAACAATTTAAAAATCCCCACGCTGTATTAGAACATAAAATTACTTTCTATCAGTGGTATAAATTATTCAAAAGGGAGAAGTATCAACTTTAATTGACTTTTTAAATTTACCTACAAATAAAACCTGTAAAAACATGTAGATAGCAGAAATTCTAGTAGCAAAATGATGAGTATGCCTGTGGAGCACCCACCTCATCTCTGTATAAGTTGCAGTATATGTTAGGTTACTGCTATGGCAAATTACACACTGAGAAAGACTACAAATCAAAAACAAGGTTTCTCTCTTGCACACAGATGTGAATAGCATAGCATCTTCTGTACCTGTAACAGCAATACTAGGTGTTTTAAGACTACAAGCCTAAACTCTTTTCTCAAAGTTTAAAGTTTTCTATAACAATATCACAAAGGCCATTTTTCTGGACAGCTTTGACATAAATGACTCAGAAGAGACAAACATATAAGCCTGCAGATAAAATTGATAAACAAGTGCTTGAGCAACTTCAGTTCTCATTCCTTAGTTGATAAAACATTTGAAGAATTCTAAGAATATCAGCTGAAAGATCATTCATAGCTTCATCAATTAATCAGAAACCACATAATACATAATAATGACTAGATGTTATTTTATAAACTCATAAATATACACAAATAGGTTTCAGCCTCAAGTTTCCAAAAAGTGTCAGAAAACACTTTTGTAAGAGTGCTTACTTTGGCTGGAGAACTGTTGAGCTGTGCCTCCTTTGATTGTCCCTTGTCTTCAGGTAAGGTTGGCATGGTGGACAGTGTGAAGCACGCGGAACTGCAATGCAGACTAATGGGACCATGCACTGCTGAGAATATCTGCTTCAAGTTAGCTTGAAGGCATCAGCGCTGAGACGCCTTGTGATCTGCAGGCTGTGTTACATGCCAAAAACACAAGTCAAATCCATTTAAAGATTTATGCTTTAACATTGAGATCACTTTACAATAACAAACAGTATTAGGGTTTAAAATTAAAAACGTTATCCTGTGTTTTACTAAGTAAAGCTTTCAAGATGATGGATAACAGTAAATGCATTCAAAATGGACAACCCTCCATACTTGTTGCTCATTCCATCTCCCCTTTATTTTACAGATTTTTTTTGTTACTGTGACAGTTTCGGCTGTGACCACACCACTCTCCAAAAATCCTCTCAGAAGGAACCAGCATCCTTGATATCCATAATATGCCTTTTGGTAACTAACAGAGTCCTAATGCTACAGAGTATGACCTCAGATGTCAAAGTAAAGAGTAAAACTGGAAACCCGGACGGCGACACTCTTCCTTTGAGCAAAAGCAAAGCCTGGCCTAGGTGAATTGCACAAAGACTTGGTGTCTATCTGCACAAGACAACACTGTGCAAGACAATTCTGAAGCAAAACAGCAGTAATGCCCAAATGGAAAAAAAAATAATTAAAACATTGCTGTCTATTGGCTGAAAAAAATCTTGTTACTAGTATCAATGGGAGCTACTGCCTTCATAAGGTAGTAGCTTATGAAGTTTTTTTAGGGTTAAAGCCCATAGAGTAGTCTGAAGATGAGAAATGTTAAGTACTAACCCTTACAACTACAGTATATGTATTACAAGACTTACTATGACACCTACCGGATAGTTAAGAAACAGTCCTCATAAATATATCATTCAACTCCTTGGTGTTGCCTACAGATGACAGACAATGCAGTTATCAGAGACAATCTGGTACACAGTTTCTCTCTGGAATAGTGAGTGCTAACTATACTCCCTTTACAGTTAATTCGCAGTTGTGTGTAGAATGGAGCTATACACTCAAACAATAATATTAAACAACTTCAATAGCATGTCAAGGAGATAAATACACACAACAAGCATAGGTTAAACCTCCAAAACATGTTATCTTCTCCCAAACCTGAATTACTAATCTCATCTCCATTCTTTTACTCTTCTGGAAATGAAGATAGATGGAACAAAAAGGTTGAGATGGGGAGATAATTTGAAGTTCAAGGAAATTAGCAGGGCTGTAAGATTAACCTTCTACAGTTTTTCTTTCTATTTCAGTGAAGGGCAAAGAAATTGATAGACTGTAGGAAAGATGAAGCATATTTGACATCATTATGAGGACTAAGGTAAAGCCTTTCTTTGAACAGCGAGCACGGGGTTTTTTTCAGAAGAGTACAAGCTGTAGGAACAGCACATTTCAAGATTTTGTAGACATTTTGAACCTACGGGTGAATTTCTAGCTCTAATGGAATAATTGAAAGCTTATGTTTGTATCATGATTTTACCCACCTCTGACTTCAAATAAGAATAGAGGAAGCTTTGTATGAATAAAAAGAAGATTCCAAAATGTTTATTAAAGCAAAATATATTTAAAGTTCCTATTATGATGGAAATCAGACATCTATGATTACATATATTTTTATAAATCCACAGAGATTAGGGAGATAGCAGTAGCGTTAAACATCTGTGTGTTTCAACAGTTAAGTAGTTTTGCACCAAACAACAGTCACCAACTATTAACAGCACATGAAGACATGATAGAATGAGGTAACTAAAAAAAGTGGCATGGACTTGCTTTTAATCTCTGTAACAAAATCCTGGCATCCTATGCAATTTCTGAGTTTGCAAGAACTCAAAACAAAAACAAAAAAGAGCAGATATAAATCTGGCTGTTTATCTAATCCTTCTTAGTGTTTGCTTTATGAATTTATAATGGTTCTGATAGATTCAACTCAACAGAACACTGGGCTGAAAAATTCAGGAATGTTTCAAGTCATGGCCAAAGTGTACTTGCAGTCCTGCATGGAGCTCTATAAGCAATTACATCAAAGTCATTTGCTGTAAATTTTAACTGAGTTCCTAGTACAGGCAAAACAAAAAAGTAACCCAAGTCATATTGAAGCAAGAAAGAGCTATTAAGCGTATCAAGTTTCAGTTAATTTTTCAGATTTAAAAAGAAAAAAAAAAAGGAAAAAAAAACTTTAGAAGAAAAAAACCCCAACAAGCTTGTCTAAGAATAGAAAGGGACAAATCCCGAGCTGTGTTGTCTTAGAGATGCAGCACAGAAAGTACAGCCAAGAGACAACGGAGGGTATAAAGATGAATTTACGCCACCTTAAAAACCCCCAGATTTGGAGTGGACTGAGTTCAGTCCATTTCTGACACAATTAGAACCTTACTCTGTCTTCCTTACACAGCTATCTTGCAAATAGGAAAAATTTGCAAGTCTTTGTGGTGCTGATCAGTAGGAAAATTTCTTTTTCTTCTGACTTTCCTTTTTTTCCTATTTTCTCTCCATAAATCCCCAGTGCTGAGGACTGGAGCAGCAAAGGCTTGCATGTAATTATTAATATTCTAAGGCTTCTTAAAACAAATGCAGTCTTTGCACACCATGACTGCATAGATGTAACTCTCTAAGGTGACAAAGTAAGGGCTACTACTTACTGGTATCTCAACAAAATATGTAGTTCAATCAATAAGCTATATAGTTTGGAACTCCTGAATAATTACTTTTTCAATCTAAAAGCTTATTTTTAACCTGTGCAATGTTCTTAAAATCAGATCCTTTGAAGACTTCATGATGCTTAACCAGTATAAACATCACATCTTGTAAATGCAAATGAACATAACCAATGGAGCCACCTTGCTCCATGCTGTAAACCATAAACATGTTTCAATCAAAGAAGGAAATGGTACTTTAACGATACAGGCAATATAGTGAGATACCAACTGAAAAAGCTGTAATTATTGTCCCTGAAGATACTGAAAGGAGAGATTAAAAAATACATGTGCACTTTAAAAGCAGTCAAGGTACATAAACCTATGTTAGCATCCTAGTCATCAAGACAACGTCGAGATTCTGTTATTTCTTTTGTAACGCGTTGGTCAAGCTCTGTCTGGCCTACTTCTATCCTATAAAGGATGTAATCAGATTACTGTAGTGTCTTAGAGGAAATGATAGCACCACCACCCCAAAGTCCAGTCTTTTAGAAACTGCAGGAGTTTCAAAATAACCGTTAAAAATTAAATCTTTGCGAGATTATCTCACATGTCACAAGAAGAGTGGATGTGGGCGGAGATCTACAATCTTAGTCTGCACGAGTGTTCTGCACCTACAAAATGAGTTTTAAAAAAACAATCAACAAATTACTATCCTACTCACCAGATTCTCCTTATTCCCACACTAAGATGAGACAATGTAAAGAAAAAAAGTAAGAAAAAGAAAGAGAATGGAGTGTTTTTTAATGTTTTGGTCTGTTATTGTAAACTTACTGCTTAAAATAGTTAGGAAAAAAATGATCCCCTGAGCTCAAATTTGTAGTCAGATATAGATCAGTGAATGCAGAGAACTTTCTTTAACCACTGTGCAGGCTTAGAGTACAATCTCCAGGAAATGGTGTTCTGGGAGCTCTATTCCATAAAAGGGAAAAGTATTTAGAGGTCCTTGGCTTTCAGCATGTTCTTTCTGCAACTCATTTTACCATAGTAGAGAAAGCTAAGTATAATCAGTTAACTTACCCTCTCTGAGTCACGGCTGAGTACCGTGTTAGCGAAGGCTTTGATAAAGGTGCTTTACTCCATCTCCACTGATAGCTTGGCCGTTGACCTCAAATGCTCTGTCACATCACAAGGAAATATAAAAAAAAAGCAGAAATAAACAGTAAAGGAAGCATTTCTTTCTTGACCTCATACTGCCTACGGTCAAGCCAAACAACTCTCATTTGTCAACAATGGGAATTGCACAGTCATGAACACAGCTGAACTGCAAAATTTTGAGCTGCTTTTTGTAACTCTTTTCTTTGTTGTCTTGCAAAGTGGTTGTAAAACATTACCATAATAGAAAGCTATCTTACTGCATGGTTTTTGTATAGCTCTAAAAGCATGTGGAATTAATGTAGCATTTTGAATCAGGTTTTGCAGCTTTGAAGTATGTAAAAAACCCTAAGTTTATTTCATTTAAAACAAGCACGAGCAAACCAGGGTGTTTTTCTTATGTCTGTACAACACAATAAGTTTTTGAGCACAAAGCATGATTATAGTATTTAAGGGACACAAATAAATTTGTTGGCATACAGTAGAGTTTTCAAAAAAATTTGAAAAAACGCCACCACAACAAAACAAAAGCTATAAAACCAGATCCAGGATATGTTAATAGAAAGCCTTTAATGTTTTGCTGTAGGTCTTCAACATTTTTGTATAATAGAAACATTTACTGGAACAGAAAAAAACCAAACCCACAACTAAAGTTGACTGATTTACAATCTTAATCTATGTGACAAGATACTACATGGAAATTGGAAGACACTTTATTTATTGTCTGCAACACAGGAAAAAATTGACTGTTTCCTACTGCATCTAATTTTTATTACAAGAAAGCAGTTTCTCATATTAAATACTTAAGTTTGCAAGATATTAGGATATGGCTTCAGTCAGTTTACCACAACACATACTCATAGCCCCAGGACTAATTTAAAGCATCTCTGTGATAAGAGTAACGATCTGAGTTCTACCCACATTAATATCCATACATTTGTACAAGGTAAAACCTGAAAGACAAGGCAGTGTTTCTGTTTATAAGATACAGACTGATACTGCTGGGGCATGCAAAGTGTATGCAACTTCTACTTGAATTTAAAGCATCTGTTTCATTCTAAGTAGTACGGAGATTAATTCCTGTGCATTAAGATAATTTCCTGAGTAACTAAAATAACACCTCTTGACAATCACAACTCTTCCAGGTTGCAGCCACAGAGATGTGATAAATGTGAATAATTCTGTCACAAAAATATTTTAATGGAAGAAACTAACAAAATCATAAGAAGAACACAGCAAATGTCCACCAGCTACTAAAAACCAACTTTCTCAAACTCAGTGGGTACAGTCTTCCTCAGGACTACAGGCTACCCATATAGCACTTGCTTTACAAAGCAGCATGACAGGAAAGAATCTCCTTTTCTGCTTCCTGTTTTCCTCATAGATCAGGAACACATAAAACTTGATGGTTTTCAATAACCTGCTTGATTGAGAGAAAATGAAGGTTAGGTCAGGCAGAAAGTAAAATGTTCTATTGATGCATGTCCAGCCTGATCTCATTCAGGCAAGTATCTCTAGTAATGGCTAGTTATGACACTCTGCTGAGACTGAAAAACAAAATGTTTGGGGGTGAAAGGTGGTACTGGTCCCTTATCAACAAGAACAACTCCTACAACAAGGCATTTGGTTTGATTATGTATCTAAAATTTTACATCAGAGTTTAAAGAAATCTAATAGCTAACTCCCACAGAGTTCAGTGGATAATCTTTTCTGGTATTTATGTACTTAATTGAAATAGAATCGATTCTGGTCCCAGCTTTAGGTTTTTCCCTGATAGATCATGAGAAAAATCAATTGGACCCGATTTCACTCACAATTATTATTATTATTATTTTAACATAATTAAACGGAAATGTAAGTCTTACTAAAAGATCACAACTGTATCTGAGCACAGCATTTTTTCCTGTGAAATGCTATCAGCCAGCTTCATCTGTTTTAGCAACAGTTACATTTTTTGTTTTGTTAGCTGTCAGTGTTTAGGTTTACTTCTCTTGCAGCAAAGCAATCAGAGGAGTGGCTTACAACCCTTTTATTTCTTCAAGAATTCTATCCTGCAGACAATCAGCAAACTGAAGACTCTACATATTTTAGAAATCTAAGGACCAATATTTCACTAACTTTTTAGACTACTAGACCCAGATTAAAAAAAAACAGAATAGTTTTTCTTTTAAGGTAAGCGTATTTTAGTCTGAAAGGTTCCTGATTTCTCTTTTTTAAGGGGCAATTAGGACTTAACATTGCAAAAATCAAAAATGCTTAAATTACTCTGTTTTGGGTGTAAAAACTTTGTTTTCAGTTATTGTTTTTATTTAGCACTAAAAAGAATTTAAGGAAATAAAGTTATAAGTAGCATTACCTCAAAGTGAACATAAATGGGTTTCAGAATTTTGTACTAGTTTAAAAAGTTCACAAAAATATGTTCTGATTCATTTGTAGTTTTGATTAATTCTGGGGTATTCTTTGAACTAATCGGCTTAAGACAAAGCTCCAATAATGTAATTTTATAAGTGTGTGCCTATGAAACTGGACCCAGCTGTCATATGGAAAGGACACTCAAAGGGAGTTGTGGGGAAGGACTGGTCTGTGAGGTTCTTAGAGCAGAGGCTTCTCGCCAGTTGTGCCACTGCAAGAACCTGGCACTCCCCACATTCCATGCTGGACAGCAGGACAGCTGTGGCAGGAGAATGAAAGGAAGGCAGCACTTCCTCAGGGATTCTAGACATGAAAGCTTTTACCCATATGTTCTCCCTCATTCAATGGCTTGCATCCAGCACAAACTGCAGATACATTAATTTAACTGGCAGTTGTTTCTAGGGTCACTTTTAAGACATTATCTCCAAAGCAGGAACTAATACAGCCAAGGACTATGTGGGAGAAAAATGCAGGTATCTCTCTCTCTTGGTTTGTTTTTTCTTTTCCATCTGTACCATGTGTTTTGCTCTTTTATTGCTCTCCAAGTACTTGTGCATCTCTTAGTCAAAAGCAGAGAAGTTTCTTCAGAAAGTAGAAGAAATTGAAGAGACTATGAAGCCATATACTCACTCTTTTAAAACATAATAGTGAAAGCCACCTATATATTTCACTGACCTTACTAACGGTTTATGCTCAAATACCTATTTAGAGAAAGCTCTCCAATATTAAACCATTTAAAGATTTAAAATTTTCACTATGGTAGATCTTTCCCCTCACATGAACTTGCCTTCCAGAGCCACATAACAAACCTTTGCTACACATGAAGAACAAAGCGCATAAGCATGGTAGATGCCAGACTAGGTCATGAAATAGTCATAACTGCCTAACAGATCTAACCACTCAGGAATTTTTAGATATGCCTCCTGCATTTGAAATTTCAACTTATCACTCTTAAACAAATTTGCTTTTATCATTTCAGCAATTCTTTCCCTTATTTTGTGTAAAAAATAACCAAAAAATCCCACCTAAAATAACTCCACACAGACACACAAAACCCACAAGCAAAACCATCCTCACAATGCACCCCTCCCAGCACCACTCTACAATTTATATTGTATAGCTGTTTCCATAAGTTCTGTTAACTTGCAAACAAAAATTTTACCTCGTTCTACTTCTAACTGACCTCATTTTTTTTCCATCAGAGGTCCATCAGCTAGAATGACAAGAAGGCAACAAGCAGCAGAACTCATCCAGATAGCCTCTAGGAAACCAGCTGGGCTAAACTTTGGGATACTTAAAGAAAAAATATAGTGAAAAAGCTAGTATGTTTGATATTAAGGCAAAGTTTGGCCCTGTTTTAAATTGTATTATGCACAAGTTAAAGGAATCAGCCTGCAGTAGCAAATCAGATGATCAGAAGACTGTCAGATCTTAAGGCAGAGTTGATATATTTCTTAACTTGCAGATTATTTTTGATAGACTGTAAGGAAAAGCAGTTTAAAGGAAGAATGTGAACATGGAGTGGGTGGGAACTTGGCATGGAGAATAAGGATTTCTAAGCATAAGGAACAGCATATAGGTGTGAAGAAAAGAGTGGGAAAATAGTACATTAAGTGTCATTCAGGGGGGTAGTTCAAAAGGAATCCATAGCTAGGAAGCATCTGGAGAAAAATGTATTGTCTTATGACATAAAGGGGGTGACCTTAAAACGGGAAAATCCAAAAAAGTTGGAAATGTGAGTAAAAAATGTTGCTCTCTTCCTCCTCCTAAACAACTTACTATTTGAAAGAAACATGCAATTCTGTTTAGGAGGCATCATCAATCTTTGTTCCATGGTCCTGGAAGACCTCTATGATGCAGGACTTGTGAATTGATAAATTACCCGATAGAAATTATTAATGATAGTAGTACTAAGAATGCCAGGAGACAATATTACTACCAAATATGCTTTGGCCTAAATGAGCATCATGTACTCAGTAACACAGAGTCATCTGGGTTTCTTTTTCTTCTACTCCTTCTCATAGATTTGGAGAAACCTAGATAAGTTTCTACTGTCTGAACTGCATGTATTATACACCAGATTCTAGTTACACACTTATTTTTGTCTATGATGTAGGCAGAGTTGGAACTTGAGATGATATTTTCTCAAATTATCACTTGACTATATCCTTAGTTAATGTAAAAAGAGAACAAATTTGCTTGTGGGAAGGGGAGACAGATAAAACTGAGGGAAAAAATAAATTCATGTCCTCTGGTGCCAATTCATTCTTGTTTAAGAAAGACCTTAAGGTTGTTACAATACTTTCAAATCCAATTTTTACATATAACTGTTCTATAAACTATTGTGTTTTCCAGGACATCTGTATATCAACTTTATATAATTTTGAAAAAAACAACTTCCAAAAGCCTGACTTAGAAACATAAATAAGTTGAAGGCAATTAGGGCAGAACATTATTGCTTAGTGACCCATGAGTCTTGTTGCTAGTCAAGCAAAAAATTTTCCAAATGAAGATATTAAACAAAATTCTTTCTTTCCTGATTACAAAGGGTAATCCCAGGGGGCACACTTTGTTGGACAAACCAACAACAAACAGCGTGCTTTGGGATCCTAAAATGCAATTGCAGTCTTTCAAGTAGGGACATTATACTCAGCCCTCCATCTTTCACAGATAAATGGCAAAGCAGCAAAATAAGTATTTTATTCCTGTTTTATACTTTCTGGACAAAATCAGATTCACAATTGCTTACTTTAGTGTGTGACACATTTTTGTTTGCATTGCAAAAATCAAAACACCCAGCAGAGCACTGTGTCCCACTTCCTTGTTTATGAGAAAGGACCTCTGAATCTGATTCCACTGCATTTTTAAAAAATATTGCTCTACACCAGGAAAGGAATAATTATAGTACCAACTTACTCAAATAGCCAGCCATTGTGCAGATTCTACTGCTGACTGCTAATTTGACTGCATTTCACTTACATTACTGTATGATGGCCAGATTGGAGGATCAATTCCCAGAATCAATGAATTCTTCAGGTTGGGAGGTCATTTGGACCAACCTTCTCCTTGAAGTAGGGTCAGCACTGAAGCAACTAGATTAATTTGCTTTGGACTTTGTCCAGTTGGAACTTGAAAACTTCCAAGGACCGAAATTGCAGAATTTCTCGTAGATATGATTCAATGTTTAACTACCCCTACAGTAATTCTCTCCCATCACCACCCTGCCAATACATCTGGTCAGTATGTCCCTTGTTGTACTGTATGATCACTGTCTCTTTTTCTGCCATGCACCTCTGCAAACCTTTAGTAACATCTTCCTAAGTGTTGCAAGACTACAACTAGGTTATTCTCCAGGCTAAGCAATACCAGACTGTTTCCTCAGTATCCCCTCACAAGATGTTGCCTCCTGACTATTGTAGTGACTCTAACTAAATTTGCTCAAGTTTTTCGACACCCTGGGTGCCTAAAACCAGATGTGGCAAACTACATTTGATGATAATGTATTTCTACTCATCCTCTACATCAAACAAATGGATAGATCCTCAAGGATGCCAGTAGTATGAACTAATTACATTATTTGAATCTAATTATTTGGCATCTTTTTCCACTGACCAGGTAGTTCACAGATCTAGAATGTAATGTCCCAATTTGGACACAGGGATGCTCTATACTAGATCACAAGAATTGTTGCTTTTGCTAGAAACAGTCCAATTTTATCCCTAGATTAAACATTGGTTATGCAGGCTATCTGCGAAGAAGCAAAACCCAACATGTATACGCCTTACCTTCTGCTAACATAGGATATAGAAATGTGAATAAGCAGTAACATTCAGTAATGCCATCTTTTAGGCTCTTTTCTGGAAATAGAAACAGCTTGAAAGCCAGCAGCTATACTAAATTATTTTATCAATATCTAGTTTCAGAAACAGGTCTAAATATTAATAATTTACAAAAAACAAATAATAATAGAAAAGATGATTGTCCATTTCGGTATTATCTAATGAGGGGGGAAAAACAGTTCTCAGTGTCTCATTCAGCTGTGATGTCAATGCAGAATCAGGGTTAAAAGCCCTGATTTTGCTCAAAACTTCTACTAAATTAATTCTGCAAATATGCTTTGCAGAAGGCCTTTCGCTTTTATTGCTGAATCATATGCTATTTTCTGTGGGCTGTGTTATTCCTTGCTACTGAAAGTATGCTTCTGAGACCGTATTAAAATATGCTTTTCAGATGCAATGACACAGTATTATTTTCACACTATGATGTTCTTACAGTAAACATTCCCCAACTGCTTTGTTTTTAATTCAAATTTCATATTTAAAAGGTGTGATGGGAAGAGACAGCCTATTTGCTAGACAGCTCAACTTA
>VZTM01000559.1:12796-24274 GCA_013400555.1 Jacana jacana | reverse complement strand
TTTTTCTCCCACAAAACAGTGACCACAGTGTTGTGGTAGCCCATTTCCCCTTATTACATTCCATGCTTGCAAATTAAAACATTCCAATATTCAGATGGATAAACAGTTTCTTGAATAAAATGTCTTTGCAGAATTCCTGTGATGAGGTAAACTTGGGGTTTTGTTTTGAAATGTACAAGGCTCATGTAAGCACACTAATTTGGCTTTTGGAAAAAGCAGGAACTTCCTATTCTTTGGGGAATAAATATCTAACAGTAAGGAAAATCTGAAAGGACAGGCACTTAGTGCTGTGCTGTGCATACAATCAGAGTACTGTATTGTTTAGCATGAAGATGACTTACTCTGCAAGACTGGAGAGTTGCTGATGTTGACTGATGTTCAGATGGTTAGTGCTTTTATAAGTACTAATCATAATAAATATAGGAAAATATAAATGAATATTTATTCTATGCATATAAATAAATAATAACAAATAATACAAGCCTGACCTCATTTGCCTTCTTTAGGAAATTACTCTCTATGACAGCAACATATTTATTTTCTCATTTCTTTTCATTAATTTTAATTTACTGACTGAAGCATCTGACAGTGCCTGGAGCATTGCTATGAAATTCTTATCTTTTTTTTGTGTTACTTTCCTTCTGTTTCTGTAATCCAAACCCAAAAATTTGAAGAAACTGGAACTCACATCCACTTCTGAAACCTGGAAGTATTTTCTTTAAAATTCTTCAAATTTCCTGTCTGTGCAGATACGTTTAAGTAGAACAAAATAAGTGAGTTAGTGCACATAGAACATTGCTGGCTTAAAACTCTTAAACTGTCTAGAATTTTCAGAGGCCTAATGAAATTAGATGCCCAATCCCTGGCAGAGGCAAGTAGTGCTATTTTTCTACTATTCCGATACTTTTGATTTAGTTCCATAGCCTGCAGGATGTTGTACTGAATCTGGGAAGTTTTTAGGTGAATTTGAATGCTGTCTCTTATATTTATTTTTATAGCAAAAATTTAAAACAGGCATTTTAAAGCACGTACCTTTTTCTTAGTTCACATCTTGGTAGCCTCATGATGTGATGGACCTTTCAAGTGGAATTTTTATTTTCCTGGAGAGTTGGGGATGATGCAGCTTTTCTTTCCTTACCTTTTCTTTACATTATGTTGCTACTTGAAGGAAATAAAACCAAAGTGATTGACATGCTGCTAAACAGGTAAGAGAGAGGACTTCAGCATCAGTCAGAGCCTATGTGTGTTACCTAGTATGGTGTCCCAGGAAATGAATAAGCTTAGAGACTTACCAGGGATATAAAGATTGAAGTAATAGAAAGGAGCTCGATTTGCTAAAAAGACATTATTAAGATTGGGAAAAAACATTGTAGTAGTAGAGGGAGAGGAGGGTTTTCTGTGAGAATAGAAGAAAAATTCAACACAGAGACTTGAAGGAATTTAAAGTGATTAGTAGCTCTCNTAAACAGGATAAGATGCAGCCTATTTAAAGACTGAGATTAAATTCATGGTGCTTTATGTTTTAGACATTCCCAAGGACACTTCACTGTGTGTAACTTGTAACCATCCATCTAGTGATGTTATTGCATTATAGTAGTCTAAGTGTCATTCTCTGTATTTGCCAATAACACTAAAATATCCCTGGTTCTATGTGTAACCATGTTATTTGTTGCTGGCTGAAGAGCATGTATTTTGTGCTTATTAAAAAAAAAAATTATACAGTGAAGAATCAATATTCAAAATGTTTTCTGTATGAAGTGTTTTACTACAGTATTTTCTTTTTTACATGCCTACATAATTTGTTTCTGAACCTGTGACTTTGTGATGTGCAGTTGATGAGTTTGGGAATTATAGGGATTGTCTGCATTTTCTTTTTGGGAAAATCCATAATTGAGTAACCAAAGAGTTTATTACTAATTATACATTAACCTGAATTTTTAAACTTAGTACAGTCACTCAGAGACTTGATTATTATATATTGATTTTGTCATTCTGAATTTGTGACATTTAACATNTATATTTAGATGAGGTTCCAACATTTGGGTGAACTTTGGTTTGAATTAATCCTTATTTGTGAATACAATTGATCTAGCAGCAACGTTTTGTTTTGGCAGAAGCCATACGCTTAACAAGCATAATACTGTTGTCAAACCTTTCTCTTTGTTTCCCATGAATCCTGCCAACCCCCAGAGTAGCGGGGGTTAGAAAGGATGAACAAAGCAAGCTTAGNCTACAGTATTTTCTTTTTTACATGCCTACATAATTTGTTTCTGAACCTGTGACTTTGTGATGTGCAGTTGATGAGTTTGGGAATTATAGGGATTGTCTGCATTTTCTTTTTGGGAAAATCCATAATTGAGTAACCAAAGAGTTTATTACTAATTATACATTAACCTGAATTTTTAAACTTAGTACAGTCACTCAGAGACTTGATTATTATATATTGATTTTGTCATTCTGAATTTGTGACATTTAACATTTTTCATTAAGCATTAACTTCTAATTCAGTATTGCTGATGATTTAAAAAAAAAAATCCTAGCCAGTGCTGAGGATATAAGTGATACATGTTTGCTCTGAATGTAACTAATGTAAGCTGAAGTTTTATCAGTGATTAGATAGCATATTATTGGGTTTTTTTTCCTCAGAATAACTAATTTTTTCAAAAACTTGAATGAGCTGTCACAGAGTTCTGCTATATATAAGAAATTGTCTTACAAAACAACAATGCAAAATACCTAGTTCATGGCTTCCTTTGCAATTTATTAATGGAATCTAGCATTAATTGTTTTAGCAGAAATACCCAGTGGCTAGCATTCTACTATTTCAAAGTATTTCTGCCAAAATGTCATTGCCCAGGGAATAAAGTTGTGCTCCTCCTCAGCAGATAATTCCTCACAATCTAACAGTTTTTGTGAAGCAAATACTGCAGCTTGAGTCAGTGACTTAGTAAAACCTTGCAAATGCAAGTCATCTACCATCCTGTTATTTGCTGACTCCTCTTACAGAAGTGGCCAACAACCTGTTCATCTGCCAAAGAAACAGGCTGGACTATAAGACTGTACTTCTACAGAAATGATTGCAACAACCAACCCTTGGTGACACTTGTAGATATCATAATTACAGGGCAATCATTCTCTACATGCTTCCATATCTAGTTTTGGGAGTTAATGACCTGATTTCTCAGAATTTCCCAGGAACTCCAGGCTGGGGTTTTTTCTCCATTTAAAGAATTTCAAACACCCTTAAACTTTACTGCCAGTCCCTTGGTTGGGATCCTATCCAATAAATTGTTTCTAGTAGTGTCTTGAGAGTGAGTGGAGTCATAAAATAATACTGTACTGATACTTGACAAATACATAGTGCTAAAGAACAACCCTGGGCAATCATATAAAATCTCTAAATGCTCCAAGATGTCACCCCATAATCAGCAGAATGCTTTTTCACTTCCTGACGTACATGTGTTTGGGACTATCGACTGTCATACCACAGAAGACTTCTCTCCGTATAAATCACATCAGCGTGCTTAACTATACTACTCTGGCCAAGGAGAGTAAATTCTTGCACTAGTTCAGCCACATTTGACTTCCAAGGGCAACCTCTGAACTTCCAGTGTTTTGCTGAGTTGGTTTTGGCTTAGTTTTTTTGTTGGTTGTTTTATTTAACAATTTACCATTGCTTAATAGATCAAGGATTATATCAGGGCAGGAGATATCTGTACTTATTTAAAAGGAAAACAAATTAAAAAAAGCCAACATGATCATATGTTTGTTCCACTTTATGTCCCTATGACTCCTTATCAGATGTAAACCTTCTTATCTTCATTTCTATTCCTGTCTGATGTATACAAACATTCCTCCTCACCATGAGGTAGTGCCACTCTTCAGGAAATATACTTGTTTGGGAAACTGAAACCCTCCTGAAGGAATCTGGGAGCTTCAAGACATCTATTGTTTTAGGTTGTGTCTGATTAGTTAATACGAAACATGCTTCATAAAGTATCTTGGTCATAATATATGACTTGTGTTCTGAAAATCTGGGGAGTTGGTAGCTGTTGCTTCACTAATAATAAAAGCTTTGTCATCAAAAAATCAAAATTGCAGCAATTTTCACCAAAAAAAAAATGTTTTGGGAATACTGTCTGAGTACAGAAAATATGGTAAAAATGTAGGTGTTGTAGGAGAATATCACAGTTGCAATTAGGCATGACTGTCACCTACAGTATTTCTCTGGAAGATTGTCTCTTTTGGCTTGTCAATTTAGCTAAACACAGATGCAATAAAGCAGACTTAAATTGTGTTCTAAAAAACCAGTTCTGGTTATAACTGGCTCTGTCATGCTTTTCAATATTGGGTAGGCCTCTAACTTTTAACATCTTCCCAAATTATAGGGGCAGAAAGAGTAACTCTCAGCTTCCTGCTTGAGTGATCTTTCAGGTGCAGATGGCACACAGAGCAGTGCTTGTCTTGAGCATCAGTTAGCCTTTGTGTTTTGACAAAGATGTAGTCTGGCCATAGGGCGTGAAGAGGGGACAGTCTGAGTAATGTCACTCTCCTGTGGCCAATGATAAGCATTCTACATGTTTCTCTTAAATGGAACCAAAGCCAGGAAGTCTGTTTTCTCCCTATATTGAAGAAATATGTTGAAACCTGTTGTGCGGAATCAACTAATGCTTCATGCCACCTCTTTGTCCAGCAAAATGAAACTGAATGGAGCAAAGATGCTCCTGGGATACAAACTGGCTGTCATCCTATCTGCTCCTGTGTTACCTGATGAGATCTCAGTCTGGACCAGAAACAAAGTGCATGCAACTCATGACCTTGTTCCTTGCTGGGAGAAAACAGCCTGAGGCAGTGTTGGCAGAGCTGACGCTGGGAAAGATGTAGACCAGAGCTCCAGCTGCTTTGCTGCTGCACATGCTGCTTCTACAATCCACATTGGTATCTCTCATGGGAGATTGCAATAGGAATGAAGATGAGGCATCTTTCCTGCCAATGCAGTTGGTGGTGGGGTGGGTGGAGCTGGTATCTATAGTTCAGACAGGCTGGGGCTGCACTGACCACAAGTCTAACTGCATAAGAGTCATTTAGATAAACACCTTATTTAATTGAAAATAAAGAGAATGTAACTGAAAAATGCAATCACATGTCTGTAACTGTTCCTTAGTTCTTAGAGGTAATATTTCTTTTTTAAATATAGCTTGCTGATGATCAGGGACTGGTGTTGATGACAACGGTTGCCATGCCAGTATTTAGTAAGCAAAACGAGACTGTAAGTACTCAGAATATTTCTGTCAATTGGTAATGGGGTGATGGCAGTCAAGTTGCTTCAGAGGTCTGAGAAGATTTTAGCCTAGTCTAAAATTTTTTCTCATATTTTATTTGTATTTTGTTTGCATAAAAATGTGGGCAAATAATTTCAAATAATTATACTCTAGAAACCATAGTAAAATAATGAAAAATGATGTCTAAGAAAAGATCTCTTAGAGGTGACACTAGACCTTAGGGTCCTCTTTCTTCTATATTACATTTGTGCAGAAAAGTCTATATTCCTTTCTTCATTGCACTGATATGCTTTTATATCATAGACTCAGAATTTAATTATTCATATGTATATTATGTATACATCTGTTTATCTTTACTAATTTAACAGGTTATTTTAAAAAGTTACATAACTTTCCCCTTAATGCTTGATTTTTCTCTTTTGTTTATCAAATGGCAGGAGAAATTGGGAAAGAAGGGATTAACATTTTTAACAGTAACTTTTAATTCAAAAACTATCTTGCATGAGGAATTTTTTTGTTGAGGCACTCAGCTGTCAAAAGCTCATCTGCCTTTTCTATGTGAATTGCTGATAAAGTAGAAAGAAGCAATATTATTGATTAAATGGCTGATCAGTTGAGTTGTACCAGCCTCTGCTTTCCTCACTTTTTTAATAGTTTGTCCGTTATCAGTTCACTTCTGCAGAGTAGCTGCAACGTGAAATGAGAATATTCATTATTATTGTGGTTCCAACTGAATATTTTATTCTTCTTCTCAGAGATCTAAAGGGATTCTGCTGGGAGTTGTTGGCACAGATGTTCCAGTTAAAGAGCTTTTAAAAACTATTCCAAAATACAAGGTAATACACAAATGGTGGTATTTCATTTACACTCAACATAATGTTTAGCATGTTAATATTGTTTGAACTGATGTAGCTCCATTATTTCACTCATTTTTTTGTCAAGAGTTTTAGCTCTGTATTGTCTGATGGCTAAATGTCATTGATCTGGAGATTAAGTGCTGTTTTTAATGCCAAAATTAATACAGGGCTTGATCTTCACATTTTTGCAGATCACAGTGTGTTCTATAAGGTAATAGAAGTATTGTCTGTAATAAAATCAATGAAATGATTCAACCATGCAAAATGACCAGAAATTCACGCTGAAAATTCACAAAACTTTGTATGGAAACTGTATGAAAATCTATCCTTATCATGGCTTTAGTTCCTACCAAATTGGACTAGTGATTTCTTCTCTCCTATCCAGTATTTGCTAGACATTTCCCTCTATTTAGTTTTTCAAAGTCAGACAATTCTACTATAAAATCCTTTAAAAGTAATTATCATAAAAGTTTTCAAAATTTGATGCACATAATCTGTCATGAGATGTTTGTACCTCAGTAGAAGCAGGCTTCAGGCAAATGCAAAGATTTAATTACTTTTCATTTAAATTTGATGCAGTGCATTAGTATTTCACTACTTGTTTACATCTGAAATGCTTTGCTGTTTTATTCACAAATGAAAGTTAAATGAATGTTTTCCAGATGCCTAGCAGAATCTTTTTGCAACACAAATGAATGCATAACACAATACCGTACACAACCTTTATTAAAGAGGTCAGCTATTGGAATAGTTGCATTTTGACATGTACCTGTACTGAGCATAAATTTTTATGCCACGCTTCTTTCTTAATTGGCTGCCATGCTTCACTTACTGATTTCTAAGAGGGTGGAAGAATAAGCTGACTTGTGAGTCCCTTTGAATATTCCTATATTTTTTGTAGATAAATCTAAGTAGGAGGGAAAAAAAAATCCTCCTATAAATTTTAATTCTAATTTGAGTATATTAGCAATTATCAAATGATTTGGTAAATCTATATGCAATAACTGGAAAGTTTAAATTAAAAGACAATTTTATAAGAATAATGCATAAAATACAGGTAATAATATTGATAAGGGGTGTTGGAGTAATGTCCTGGGGCCTGGATCCCAGTAAGTTAGATGCTGTGCAGACAGAGAACAGAAAGGCTGTCCCAAGTGGAAAAACATAGTGAACAGTGTCATTGCTGGTCAGGGTAAATAATAGAGAACATCCTCAACACAGTAACCAGCAGAGTTAGTTAACTGTGACTTATGTTACACTGTTGTATATTCAGAAATACAGAATCAGTAGAAGGGAAAGGAGCTAAATTTGGAGCAATGAAACCATTTTTGGAGCAGCCTTCTAAGGAGCAATGGGTAGACCAAGTTTCACTTATAGCGAGAAGGAAGAACAAAGTAATAGTAACAGCAGAAATGAGAGTCTGACAGAGAGTGGCTGGATTGAAAAGACCTTAATCACACTGATGTTATTCAAAGGTCATCTGTAAGATTTTGGACATAGTCTGAACCAAAGAACCTAGAGAGAATGTGGGGACTGAACAACAGATATTGCAGCTGAGTTAGAACAATTCAGAAAAGGAGAAGATAGGCAGAAAAATTAAAATTTCTAGTTTTGTCATATGCTATTATGTTTTTTACGACTTAGTTTTCTGTGGAAGTAATATATGATCCTCTTTCTGAATATTGGACTTTTTATTTGAAGGTACATTTTATATTGCAGGATGTAATGCAAGAGAGGATTATTACAGGAGGCACCAATATCATGCAATACACTTAGGTTAGTGAAATCACTTGAGTTATAACTTCCAGTCTCACATACCATAAACATTTCTGAACAGTAAAAAGACCATGCAATTGCAAGAGCATAATCACCCCTGGGACCCATTCCTTTAGAGGCAGCATGTGAAATAAAATTCACGTGGGGATATAAAATGATTGGTTGGAAATAGAATTCTGCTGACCTGGAATTCTCTCAGCTTGGATGAGGTGGATTTTATGCTGAGGAAGATGAATAATAACAATGAGCTATTTTCAGCAGCCCTTATCTAAACTAAACTTCCCCAGATGTCAGTGGCAGTTTCTCCTGCATAAGGTAGGACAGGATTTAGTATTACTTGGTTTTCATGTGCCATTTTATGGCAGTTAGAAAAAGTTTTTTTGTTTCTGAGTCTGTCATTTAGAGACAGAGTTCAAGGCCTAAAGTGGCAATACTGTTGAAAGTGGTAGGATCTCTCAAATCAAAGCATTTTAAGTGCAGAGAGTGTGCAGTTTCACATATAGCACAACCCAGAATAAAATAATGCTCTTGGAATCTGGGTATGCTTCAAATAGGCAAATAGCTTTTTCCTGTGAAGTATACCACCCACATTTGTTTCCTTACCTGACTTCCATTGCTTGGATGTCATTCTGCAGTTATCAACACAGACAATTATACTTGAGATCTGATATTTAGCCAACAGCTAGTTCACTTGTCATCCTATAATAGGTAAAACATGTCCCCTGTTATTATTTTGGTTATCCCTTCTTTATGAAGAAATGCCAAGAACATATCACCTTCTATTACTCTCACTGAAGTTTATTGCTTTAGGAAAACGGCTAATTTATGAAACAATCTTCTATATGGCAGATACAGTTGACCATATACGATCATTGACAGGGAGACACAGTATAAATCTACCTGGCATGTTTTCTCTGTGACCTTGCAATAATATCATACTCTGGTCTCTGGTTTGTATTTCCAGAAAAGTACAGAAGCCAACAGACTTGCATGCATCTTAGAAATGAATCTGATTTGTCAGCCTTGCTCATGTTGCTTTATGCCAGACAAATTCCTTCAGCAAAGCATTTGGGAATGTATTGAAGTAAAATAAAGAAGGTTGTTAGTAGTGTGAAATGTAAGGCAATTGCCAAAGCAAGATGGTGTGGGGTTTGGTGTTGGTTTTTTGTTTGTTTGGGGTTTTGTTTTAATACCTCAGTGCATCAAAATGCTTAGATAAAGATATAATANTCATTCTAGCAATGTTGTTTGGTAGTTAATGCTTACTGTGATCACCATTTAAAAAAAAAAAAAAGGTGAGAAAATATGGTGAGATATATTCTTTGCCTAGTGAAAATTGCCTACTGCAGCTGCAGAAAGAGTCTACATTAGCAGCAAGTTTATGCTAAGAAGGGATGTTTGAACGACCGCATGAATGATTTGAAGGCACATTTATTGCATCCAGTGGGTGCAATCAACTGTGTAGTAGTCATATTGTTAGAAGACTAGTATTGTTATTTAAATAAGTACAGTGCTAAGTTTGATTACTCTATACCATTAGGCCTCCTAATGCATCCCATTGCTCTCAAGCGACCTCCCATAGTTCCACTTGGTACAAATATGTAAGTTATGGGAGTTACTTTACCAGAAATAAGCCTTCTTCTGTGGCTCCAGAGGAACTTGGATTAACAAAAAGACTGGTAGATGACAGACTACCACTTGCTTACTGTAACTGTACATTCAATACCATTGATTTCAACGATTCTCTTACCGCATTACTTTGACTGACAGAGGTAAGCTGAGCCTAGCCACTCCTGGGTATATGTGAATTTCCTAAATGCCAGGATCCCTTTGCTTTGGCACATAGTAAGGTGTATGCCACATGCTACAGTGTCTCATGTATATGCATATACCTAATTCACTCTAAAGCGCATAGAAATAAGTGCCCTAGATACCAAAGCGTGTGTGACATTTTAAAATTGTGCTGGATGCAAAATTCATCACAATGACAGGTTCTCATTTTCACCAAATGTCAAGGATCAAAGCTTTGCATATGTTATAATGAAATACTATGTGGATAAGGGCTATGAATGCCAGCTTTAAGCCCTGGATAACTAAATTCTTACCTGATTTTTATTTTGTTTGTTTAAGAATTTACTGCCACCATGCTAATTAGTATTTCTTTCTCATTTACTCTTGCAGCTAGGTATTCATGGATATGCTTTTGCAATTACAAACAATGGATATATTTTGACTCATCCAGAACTTAGACCTTTGGTAAGAATACAGTTTACTGATCTATTTTATCTCGACATATAGCATTTGTGTTTATTTTAGATTAAATAACGTAATATTAATTTAAAAATTAAATACAACAGGCCAGTTATTTCTGTTGCTTTGTAACACATAATTCTTGGTAAATTTACCTCTGGAAACAAAGGTTAGCATGAAAAAAATTAAAGGAAAATAAATATACAAGTTGTTTCTGCAAAAGATGCAGGCCTCCATTACTGCAAAATGGCACAGCCAAAAATTGCTGTAATTATGTTCATTTTACATTGAAATGGAATGCTGAAATGCTCTATTGCTATGTAATAACCCCTATTTGTCATGTTAAAGTGTTTAAGCTAATTTAATATATGTGCAGAAATTTCAATAAAGCATATTCTTAAGTGAAATAGGGGACAAGGGATTTTAGCACAAGAGAAATAGCAGCAAATTTTACCCTTAGTTTTCCTTATACTTTTGTTTGCATTAAACACAGAAAGAAAAATAGAAGTGCTTGTTACACAAACGTTTATCAACTTAACACCCTGGAGAATGGGTACAGTCTTGATTGCATCATTGTTTAGGAACAGCACTTGCAAGTGTTCCATCACTATCAACTCTTTGCAAAGCACCAGTATTAATGGTTCTGATGCTGTATACACACGGAGGCCCTATGTATTTCTCATGCAGATACTTCAGGGAATGTCCGATTTCAACAATATTTTAGTAGAAAACAGAAATATTAATTGGATAATTTCATATAAAAGTAAAATTATTGAAAAGCATGGTTTGATAAGTAATTAGCATAGCTGATGTTTTCATTGAGCAAAAGAATATATCTTTCTAAGATATGGGCTAGGAATTACACAATTAACATTTGTATTTGCAATTACTGTTTCCTCATTTATTTTTTAACTGGAGTAGAACTTATGAAGAGTTCAGCAGAGAGACTTCCATGGGTGAATGGAAAAACATGTTCTTGGTAACTTCACTGTAAAGTGGACAATCTAATGGAAAGTAGACATTGAAGTATCTCGGGAAGAATTTTAGAATAAATGGTATAATTGTAATTTTTATTCTAAGAATATCAGCCATGATTCTAGAATTTTTTGCAGCAGTGGAAAGCAAGAAAATACCTGTAGCGAATTTGACAAATTACTGACCAATAAGAAATACAATTTTCAGAAATGAGTCTTGCAAATTAATTAATTCTTGGTTGTTTGGTTTTTGTTGGGTTTTTTGTTTGTTTGTTTGTTTGTTTTTTGGTTGTTTTTTTTTTTACCATTTCAGTGGTGAGTTACAAAAGGTATATATAC
>VZTM01000559.1:0-12538 GCA_013400555.1 Jacana jacana | reverse complement strand
TAATACACACTGCTCAAGTCTTTAAGTGTATGATTTATGAGATTGATTCACCTCACCTACACCCATCTAGTCCAGAATCCCATTACCAGTGATACCCAGCATGAGATTGTTCCTGAGGAAGATGCAGGAACTGAGTAAGAGGATGTGGAGAATCTCACAGCAGTCAGGATAACTTTTAAGACTTTCAGATAGGCTTCTGCCTATAAACATTTGATTCTGATATTTTTACATTAGGACTTACTACAGTGGGTACTTGTGTTATCCATACCAGCTTGCTCATTTTTTTCAGTCTGACTTCTCATAGTAATGATTTTCCATATCATAATAGTTTTTTTCACAGGTTTTATTTTTTAATTCAGTTTTTAAATTCCATTATAAATATTTTTTATATTATGAATATGAAAAGCAGAAGCTCCTGATCTATTTTTCTTTCTTTGCCATTTCTTACTTTGTGTAGTAGTATGTGATTGTTATCTCATTGAATTGTCTCGTCACAGAAAGCATCCAACATTTTCAGTCTTGCTCTAATGTTTTTCTGCTCTTACTTTTCTGCATTTTATTGTCACATTATCTGTGTTTTTCTGACCTCTTATTTATCATCATTCTTCCCTGTTCTTTTTTCTGACTGAGAATGCCTAGTGAGCTATATTTGGTGACTGTAGCAGAGAAAAGGCAGCAACAGGGGCTGTGCAAACCTCTTTAGAGCAACTGGATTATACACAAAGATTTTTAATGCACCTTTTGGTCTTCTGCTGCATCTTCACTGCCTTTTTCCCTCAGATAGCTTGTCCTTGTCGAGTGACTACTTGTGTAATTTTGCTTTTATCATACATCCAGCTGCAGCATAGACATAGCCTAAAAAATTCTTTAAAGGGCCAAAGTTACGAGAAAACTGACTATATCTAAAATTTGTCTGGGATAGAATTCTGTGTCTTTTCTGATTATTTGTCTTTTTTTCTTTATTTTTTCCTGCTAATTATCCTCAGTGGTTAAAATGCTGAAAACTGTGTTATGCTTCAATGTAAGCTTTTTGTATTATTTATTTTTTTCCCCTTGGTGTGAAATGCCAGTGTGTGAGAAGTTAGCATCAACATTTTTTGTTGTTGCACAGGAAAATGTGATAGGGGGTTGGTTTTAGTCTGTGACTGGCCACTACCTTCACAATATTTTTCCTTATCTCTGTATGTATTAAAATCCATGGGAATTTTTTAATGTCCCATTCTAAGTTGGAAATAAATGCAGTGGTTTTTACAATATTCCCCAGTTTTCATAATAGGAAAATTGTGCCTTTGTCTTGATTCCTAAAAATGCCTTTGAAATCTTGAGGTATCACAGGGCCATCTGACAGCCTATATTNTTGTTTGGTTTTTGTTGGGTTTTTTGTTTGTTTGTTTGTTTGTTTTTTGGTTGTTTTTTTTTTTACCATTTCAGTGGTGAGTTACAAAAGGTATATATCCAGGTATAGACAGCTAAGACCCCAGTCAGTTAAATTAATATGCTCCACTGACCTTTCTTTTTTCACCTCTTCACTCACCGCAGATGATTTCTCATAATGATGAGTTTGTATCTTCTTGTTTTATGGGAAGTAGGAGCTCTGCTACCCAGATATATAAATATTAGAGGGTGAAAAACTTCCAGTCCCAGTAGAAGCATGTTACTCTTAAGGAAGACTGAAAGCTCAAAATTGATACCTAGGCATTTCACCTCTTAGTCAAAAAGTGTTTTGTCTCTACAGCATAATACACANGAATTGTCTCGTCACAGAAAGCATCCAACATTTTCAGTCTTGCTCTAATGTTTTTCTGCTCTTACTTTTCTGCATTTTATTGTCACATTATCTGTGTTTTTCTGACCTCTTATTTATCATCATTCTTCCCTGTTCTTTTTTCTGACTGAGAATGCCTAGTGAGCTATATTTGGTGACTGTAGCAGAGAAAAGGCAGCAACAGGGGCTGTGCAAACCTCTTTAGAGCAACTGGATTATACACAAAGATTTTTAATGCACCTTTTGGTCTTCTGCTGCATCTTCACTGCCTTTTTCCCTCAGATAGCTTGTCCTTGTCGAGTGACTACTTGTGTAATTTTGCTTTTATCATACATCCAGCTGCAGCATAGACATAGCCTAAAAAATTCTTTAAAGGGCCAAAGTTACGAGAAAACTGACTATATCTAAAATTTGTCTGGGATAGAATTCTGTGTCTTTTCTGATTATTTGTCTTTTTTTCTTTATTTTTTCCTGCTAATTATCCTCAGTGGTTAAAATGCTGAAAACTGTGTTATGCTTCAATGTAAGCTTTTTGTATTATTTATTTTTTTCCCCTTGGTGTGAAATGCCAGTGTGTGAGAAGTTAGCATCAACATTTTTTGTTGTTGCACAGGAAAATGTGATAGGGGGTTGGTTTTAGTCTGTGACTGGCCACTACCTTCACAATATTTTTCCTTATCTCTGTATGTATTAAAATCCATGGGAATTTTTTAATGTCCCATTCTAAGTTGGAAATAAATGCAGTGGTTTTTACAATATTCCCCAGTTTTCATAATAGGAAAATTGTGCCTTTGTCTTGATTCCTAAAAATGCCTTTGAAATCTTGAGGTATCACAGGGCCATCTGACAGCCTATATTTGCAAGCCAAAGGAATATATATTTGAAAGTTCCCCATCTACATCACAAGAATCTGACCACACGCGCATTCGCTCTGCTGTCCCTTTTCTTCCCGCAAATTACCTCCTTCAAAAAATAGTCGGTTTTATTCATTTCAGAATAGATATTTTAATAAACAGAAGGCAATAAAATGCAGGATAGCTTCAAGTTAGACTGATAAAGCGTGTTATCCTCTTTCCTTATTTCTTTTGCGTTGGCATGTTTTAATGAGGAAAACGGTGGTTTTCTGTTACTATCCCTCGCCCCAGTGTACATCTCGAAGGCACTTATTTCATTACCTTATACAACAGTCTCTCCTTCTAAAATCCAAATGTTGGGCAGTAGCCCATAAGCTGTCAGCTGCGGGGAACTCATTCTGATATATTCATGGTCTGTTAATTTAATTTTTTGGAAGAGTCATTTTTACCTCTGGGTTCTGTCAGCAATGCGTAATGGGAGTCTTCTGTTGACTTCGGTGGAGTTTTTGAGAGTGAAGTGATTGCTGGCCTAGGCCCTTAGGTTATTATTGCAGGCCAAATCCTGTACCATTGTAACTAGTGGCAATACACTGCCTGAAATTTGTGGCAGTAAGTATGTGAAAATAGGCATGTAGGGCCAGAATTAGTTCACCAAAGCTTTTATCTAAAAGTAAAATTATTTGGGTGAGTTAGTTTACATTCAAGTTACATTTGATTACTGACTTGCTCTGCACTGGTTTATATTGCTGTTCTATTTTCCAGTGGTGATGTAAAGCTGGAATATTACTAGCCTTCCTAACCCCAGCGGCCGTATCTGTTAGTTCTGAAGCTGACATACTGCTTTTTAAGGAATTGTCTTGTGGGACACAGAGCAGACAGGCAGGAGAGCAACCAGTCGCTGTGGAAGAGTGCTTCCTGTTACGCCAGATTTTTATCGTGTGCTTGCCCAGTCTACTTAATCATTAAGCTCACTGATTATCCTATTGGGCTTAAAAATGGGTTTTGTTTCGTGGTTTGGGTGGGGTTTTTTTCCTTTTCTTTTTTTTTTTTTTTCTATTTTTAATTGGTTTAGTTTGTTCTGTTTGTTTGTTTGTTTGTTGGTTGGTTTTTGTTTGGTTGATTTTTGTTTGGTTTTTATTTGTTTGGGTTTATTTCCATCCTGTTTTTTGTTTGTTTATTTGTTTTATTTGTGGGTTGTTTTGTTGTTGTTTTTCGTTTGTTTGTTTGTTTGCTTTTTGTTATGGTTTTTTTTTCTTCTTCTTTTTTATTTTATTTTTTCCTTGGAGATTTCCTCTTTGCTGCATTTTGTATAAACTCGGCTTCGGGTTAGGATGACTGGTTGGGCAGCTGGTGGGGAGTCACTGAAGGAAGGATGATGTGGAAGGTACTTGCAGAGGTTTATGGCAGCATCCACCGCCGGCCCCCGCGGGTCCGGGAAGCGCGGAGGGCGAAGCGGGAGGGTAGCTGCGCTTCCCGGACCCGCGGGAGCCGGCGGAGCCCTGGCCAAGCAGCGTCCTGCCATGCGGTGGCGCCCCAGCACCGCGGAGGGGGCGCGACATTAGGTGACACCCCGCGACATCCCGCCTCGCCGGCCGGGGGTGCGCAACTGGGAGGGAATGAGGGAAGGGAATGGGGGGAGGGGGATCCGCAGTACAAAACTGCATTGCTAGCATCCAGAAAATAATCTTTCTGCTGTTTCCAAGCCTTTGTTTTTTAAATTTCCTAGTGAATGAGTAAATTTGAAATGTTTTTTACACATTATACCTTTTTTTTAGGATGCATTTCTACTCAAAAATATTTCATTGATAACTCAAGAAAGCACAGCTGTTGGTAATGATATGTCTGGGTTTTTTTTATATATTGCTGTATCAGAATGCTCCTGTATGCTGCATTTTGATTAAAAGTCTGTATTTCGACAGGCTGGTATTTTACTTTCCATGAGAGCCTATCTTAAATGGCATGATGTCATTTTGAATTGTGTATTTACTTTAAAACCACACCTTATTGTTTAGGGGAAAAATTGTTTGCGAGTTCGAAAGCGGGTTTTGAGATTTTTTTCAACTTGGTTTCTGAGGCTCCTCACAGATCCCTGAAAAATGGGTATGAGGACAAAGTTTTTCTTAGCAACAGTTAGCTCAGATTATTTGCTGCTTGCTCCTCAGTATTCTGTTGGCCTTGCAGTGTGCTAGGTGTTACTCCGGTGAATTTTGAAATGCAAAATATGTCGTGATGATGGTTTGCCCAAGAAATTAGCTTCCTGAACATAAAGGAAAAGTGATAAGCAAGTGATCTGTACTTTTCACATACTTTTTTAAAACCACCACCATATTAATTGTGGCTGATTGCTCATTAATGTAACTGTCATTGTGCAGTCTGTTAAGTGTAGATGGCCAGAAGAAAACCACTATTTTAGGAAAGTGCAGTAGGATTACAGAGAAATTAAGGAATGCCCCTGAAAGATTAGTGTCTGCCATAGTCACAGATTGACTATGACTTTTGTGGTGTTAGGGGTTTTTACTGTTGCCTCTCAGTCCTAATATTTGTGTGGTTTTCAATGAATAATAGCAAGAGTGCAAGAAGATTTTGTGAAGTCTGTGGCTTTTTTGATTCACAGTTGGCAATGGAGTTTGTATTTTTGTTCAGTGAGTAAAGAGGGGTTTTGTTTTCAGTAATTATTAGGTTCATTTAGGGTAGAATACTCAAAGATCCTGAACAAGGAGCTCAAGTTCCTTAATTAAAGAAAATACACACTTAAGGACAAATGTTGATGTTATTGAATCAAATTGCATCATCTATTCAGATTCTGCCATTTTTTGGTAAGTGTAAGATTAGAAATGTGCTATGATTTAGGAATTAATCTAATAATATCCATGATGACTAAAGATTTTGTAATATTTCTGAGTTTAAATCAAAATCCTCTGTTTCTCTGGAAAGATCGAGACATATATCTGTACTCTCAGTGTGAGCTGTGGAAGGTTAGTAATGGTGATTTTTTTTTTTAATGGCTGTACACAAGTGCTCTTTTTATCACTGTAAACAGATTCATTGATAAATTGTTACCATTGTAAACTCAGAATGTTGACTATCACGATATATCGTAGTAAGGTAAAGGACCTGCAGTATNTTTATCGTGTGCTTGCCCAGTCTACTTAATCATTAAGCTCACTGATTATCCTATTGGGCTTAAAAATGGGTTTTGTTTCGTGGTTTGGGTGGGGTTTTTTTCCTTTTCTTTTTTTTTTTTTTTTCTATTTTTAATTGGTTTAGTTTGTTCTGTTTGTTTGTTTGTTTGTTGGTTGGTTTTTGTTTGGTTGATTTTTGTTTGGTTTTTATTTGTTTGGGTTTATTTCCATCCTGTTTTTTGTTTGTTTATTTGTTTTATTTGTGGGTTGTTTTGTTGTTGTTTTTCGTTTGTTTGTTTGTTTGCTTTTTGTTATGGTTTTTTTTTCTTCTTCTTTTTTATTTTATTTTTTCCTTGGAGATTTCCTCTTTGCTGCATTTTGTATAAACTCGGCTTCGGGTTAGGATGACTGGTTGGGCAGCTGGTGGGGAGTCACTGAAGGAAGGATGATGTGGAAGGTACTTGCAGAGGTTTATGGCAGCATCCACCGCCGGCCCCCGCGGGTCCGGNTGTTTCCAAGCCTTTGTTTTTTAAATTTCCTAGTGAATGAGTAAATTTGAAATGTTTTTTACACATTATACCTTTTTTTTAGGATGCATTTCTACTCAAAAATATTTCATTGATAACTCAAGAAAGCACAGCTGTTGGTAATGATATGTCTGGGTTTTTTTTATATATTGCTGTATCAGAATGCTCCTGTATGCTGCATTTTGATTAAAAGTCTGTATTTCGACAGGCTGGTATTTTACTTTCCATGAGAGCCTATCTTAAATGGCATGATGTCATTTTGAATTGTGTATTTACTTTAAAACCACACCTTATTGTTTAGGGGAAAAATTGTTTGCGAGTTCGAAAGCGGGTTTTGAGATTTTTTTCAACTTGGTTTCTGAGGCTCCTCACAGATCCCTGAAAAATGGGTATGAGGACAAAGTTTTTCTTAGCAACAGTTAGCTCAGATTATTTGCTGCTTGCTCCTCAGTATTCTGTTGGCCTTGCAGTGTGCTAGGTGTTACTCCGGTGAATTTTGAAATGCAAAATATGTCGTGATGATGGTTTGCCCAAGAAATTAGCTTCCTGAACATAAAGGAAAAGTGATAAGCAAGTGATCTGTACTTTTCACATACTTTTTTAAAACCACCACCATATTAATTGTGGCTGATTGCTCATTAATGTAACTGTCATTGTGCAGTCTGTTAAGTGTAGATGGCCAGAAGAAAACCACTATTTTAGGAAAGTGCAGTAGGATTACAGAGAAATTAAGGAATGCCCCTGAAAGATTAGTGTCTGCCATAGTCACAGATTGACTATGACTTTTGTGGTGTTAGGGGTTTTTACTGTTGCCTCTCAGTCCTAATATTTGTGTGGTTTTCAATGAATAATAGCAAGAGTGCAAGAAGATTTTGTGAAGTCTGTGGCTTTTTTGATTCACAGTTGGCAATGGAGTTTGTATTTTTGTTCAGTGAGTAAAGAGGGGTTTTGTTTTCAGTAATTATTAGGTTCATTTAGGGTAGAATACTCAAAGATCCTGAACAAGGAGCTCAAGTTCCTTAATTAAAGAAAATACACACTTAAGGACAAATGTTGATGTTATTGAATCAAATTGCATCATCTATTCAGATTCTGCCATTTTTTGGTAAGTGTAAGATTAGAAATGTGCTATGATTTAGGAATTAATCTAATAATATCCATGATGACTAAAGATTTTGTAATATTTCTGAGTTTAAATCAAAATCCTCTGTTTCTCTGGAAAGATCGAGACATATATCTGTACTCTCAGTGTGAGCTGTGGAAGGTTAGTAATGGTGATTTTTTTTTTTAATGGCTGTACACAAGTGCTCTTTTTATCACTGTAAACAGATTCATTGATAAATTGTTACCATTGTAAACTCAGAATGTTGACTATCACGATATATCGTAGTAAGGTAAAGGACCTGCAGTATTTAAAGGTTTCTAGAACAGTATTACGTCTTTTGTGGCTGTAAATTCTGGGAAAATTTGTTTCTCCTAATATAGAAAAACAGAGAAATCCAAGTCTCAGGGGAAACATTAATGCCCCACTTAAGCAGTGTTAGCCTTTCATAAGCAGCAAATCTCATTTCTCCCTGGGGAGTCCCGCCTGGAACGTAAGATAACCTACACTTACCCTTGCTTCATTCAGCGACTCCATAAAACTCTACAGCTGTAGCTGACAGCAGAATATTTAAATGATTTGAACAGTGTAAATGCCGCACGTTCATTTAAATAACTGAAGAATTCAATCACTTGAATGCCAATGATTATTCCTGTTGCAGTTTACATTTCAAAAAAGACAGCCCATCTGAATCCCTGTGAGAGCATTAAATTGCTATCTAATTAGAAGTGCAAAATTACATATATTTAAAAGATAATTAAAGGTTTGAAGGCTGTTGAATAACTGGTTGTACATATAAATGAATCACAGAAAATTTGTTAGCAATATGTGAAGCTTTCTTTTATTCTTTGCTTTCAGCTTTGAAGTTAGGTATAACCGAGCTCATGGGTTTAAGTCTGGTAGTATTAAGATAAAGGCAGATGTTTTTAATTATATCTACTCAAACCCCAAATAATTATAAGCAGCTGCCAGTTTTACATAATCCCATATGATAAGTTCCTGAGAATGCAAATAAAATCCTAAATAGAGGGGTTGTTTTTTTCAGTGCAGTAAATCATGTACATGTCCCATTGCTAATCAACTACAATCCACCTGAAAATGTGAACTAAGCCAGTGTATTCTTTGTCCAGGCTGTAGGTATGTGACAAAGCTGGGGTTTTGTATTTGCTTTTACCTCACCCTGTATATTTCCATGTTTTGTTAAGTCCATTTAAACATTACTGCACCATTTGTAATGCCAATTCATGTTATGAGCATAAGTGGACAGAGTAATTTAAATACATGTGGCATGAGAATTATTTTCTTTTCTTACCTTGCTGTAGAGGGTTCTTCTGTGTACATGGTACACCTAATTGTCCTGACTTTATCTGCCTAGAAACTTAATCTCTTTTCCCTAGCAAATGACATGGCTCCTGTTGTCAGCTTTTCTCTGCAGTATTTCTGCAAATTTTATAGTGTGGCAGTTTTTCACTGCCATCTGACATGAAAAATCAGTCCAAAATACCTGGGTTTTGCTGCCAGCCATAACCTAGGAACTTGTGGATTAACATCATAAATAGTAAGCTTGTCATGAAAGCCTTTTTCTGGAAAGGGAAGTTGTTCTTCCTGTTTTCTGAAGAAAATAAAGATGTTACCTTTTTTAATATTAAAACAAGGGGCTTTGCATAGAAAGAGAGTTTGTTTTTGACTGGACACCTGTGAGTGTTTTACGAATCCAAGATTAAGTGCAGATGAAGAAAAGATCATTTTGGGGCTTCGAACTAGATGCAAATCGTGAAATAAAACAATGGCAAAAGACAAATCAGCATCATGTGAGCAGGAAAAAAGCCAAGCAGTAGTGATTTACATTGAGATAGGATGCTTCCCACATCCCCCCAGGCAGACTGTTTTGGAGCGATGTAGCACACGCTGAATGAAAGCTCAGTCACTGCGGGTGATGGTTTATAAACATATAAACAGTGAAGGGAATTCTTCTCTCTGTCAGAGTATGAATCAGTCCACTGAAACCATCCCTTCCCGTCTTCTTACAACCTTCCACTGTGGTTTTCATTATCTTGTCTTTGTCCCATAGTATTTAAACTCTAAGCATTTTATGATAGAAGTATTATTTTATTAACAGACTGATGTTGAAGGACTAAACCCACATATTTAAGGAATTTGGAATTATTACAGGTCTTGCTGAAAAGCAGGAAGGAAGTGCCCCCCTCTCCTTCCTTTCTGTGCACGTTTCCATAGCAGAGTGTCATGGCTCTTACAGAAGTGCCTCACTCAGGGCACTTCTCTCCCCTCAGCTTTGGGGCCAGGGAAGGAAGCAGCAATATACTCCTGCCTTTTTCTATGCAAGGAGCAAGGAAGACACCTTTGAAGGACTGGTGGCATAAAAAGATGATTCTGCTCCTGAAGTCAGTGTAAACTGAGCTTTCCCTTGCAGAGTCACCTCAATGAGGAATAGTGTGACTCCGTGGCAATCTACGCTAAGATGGGCAGCTGGTACAGGTCTCGGTATCAGCCATCGCCTTGGTCCTGTAAAGTCAGGTCCAATGCAGTTTCCATTCAAACAGCTGCAGTCCTTGCATTATGTCAGCTGGAGATGCACTAGACAGTAAGTGGTAAATGGTAACATCAGTGTCCTGAGCCTTAGAGAGGGAAGGGAGCTGGATAACTTGCTGGGACAGGGAATTGCAGTGATGATAATGACAATGTATTTACTCCATATCTATTTAAAACTATATGGAAAAATATGTAATTTTAGTTAATTGCACCTTTCCTCTGATATTTGTTCGACCTTCCCTATCAAACTTCATAGACAAGAGTACCTTTACAGAATGGCCTAATTTAAATGACAGTTATACATGCAATTGTATTGTGTATTCTATTATGTAGAATTCAAACTCAGCAAAACATCTTTGCATATGTTCAAGTCTGTCTCTTCTAAACAAACAAACAAACAAGAAAGGGGTAATTCTCACATTCTGTTAAGATTACTACGTTTTCTAGTTAAAAAAGATGAAACTTAATCAATTGATGCTATGTTTTTTAGTTCCTGATTCCTTACTTTTGCAGGGTAGCAGGTAGGCAAGGAAGCGCTTTCCCTTGAAAATATTTTACCTCTCTGGCTTCTGGGTGTTGTTTCTTGCTAGAATATTTTTTCACAGATGATTCCAAAGTCTCTCTAAGCAAGTTCACTAAAATCTATTGATGCTTCCAAGGCTGCTACCACAGCGACTTTCTGTCTGCTACCTCCTTGTTATCCAGATGGAGCATGTCTGAGAAATTCCAATCACCTTAGACCCAAGGCTTGCAGCTGTTAAGATGTAGCTTGCTCCCTCCATGGTCAGATTGCTACACTCTGACTTTGTAAACATGTGGCAGATCACATTCAATGCGGATGGTTTGTGACTGCCTGAGTTTAAATATATATATATATAGAGAGAGAAATACCAAAGCAAAGGGTTTAATGGTAAATGGTTGTATACGGGGTGGTGAAAAAATGTGATTCAGCCTCTAAACAGTACACGTCACATGTTGTTTGAATCGTCCAGTGCTATAAGACTTGGCCAAGCCCCAAATAAAAGATACTGAGTAAAATAAAACTAATTCTGATTCCTAAACAAAATAATTTCTTGTGTTCTTTCCGCAAACATAAATATGTTGGAGCTATCATGTAGTGTTGAGCAGACTACAAGATTCTTGTATTGCAGTCCAGATATTAAAAAATTTTTGGTATCTTTTTGTTTTTTCCTCCCAAGGGGTGAACTACTTTATAATATCACCACACATTTTATGCTGGCCAAAGTAGATTAACAATACACAGTTTAAATGTAGCTCTTTTCCTTATGCACTTAAATCAGAGTAATTTGGTAGAGCTCCTAGTTTCTATCTTTCCCAGCGGGTCCCTCAATAATTTCTTTCAGTGCTTTATAGTAATCTTGCAGATGGATTTGGCTTCAGCCTTCCATCAGGGTTTTATACTTTACCCAGGAGTCTCAGAGACAAAAAGTTTGATTATGTTTGCTACCAGAGAAAAAGATATAGATGAATGCCATTTTTAAAAGCTGGTGAATTGCTTCCATGTCCATGAATAACTTTCATTAAGAAATTAGTTAAGCCATAGAACTAGAAAGAAGCTAGAGAAGAATGGCCAATTGAACAGTAGTGTTATGAAGTATTTTATATTTGATCTACCTACTTGCATTCATGTTTTAGGTCCTACTTGCATAGGCGTAAAGATATGTAAATTTACTGCTGGGAATGAGGAAATATCTTAATGAAGATTAGATCTGTAAGCAAAGTTACCCAGTTATACAAATAATTGCTGGGTTTTGTTATCTGTTCCTTGCTGGAAGTTGGGCTGGTGTTTTTCTGCCATTCTTTTCTGAACTATAATGTAAATCCACTCTTCACTTATTGGATTACTGCGTAGGCGATTAAACAGTCACCTCTAATGTGTGAGAGTTGAATGAGGGGTTAGGTATCTCAATACTTTATTGGTTCCTGTCCTAAATGTGCTTAAGAACTGCACTTCCAGTTCCTTTGAGTGCTTATAGAGCCTAACCCTTGCTTAAGCATTGAGTTGGCTTTGTTTCTGCTTATCTGAATTTTTAAGACACGAATGCTTCTAATTCTGGCTTTGCTGCAGAACTTTAAATTTTTATCCAGCTCTTAATTTGATTTATTTTGGATTTTGTTTTCGCTCTTTGAGTGCAAGGTGTGGAATCTCGATGATTAAAATAAACACAGACCCCATAATCAGTATGATGCAAATGGTTTGCCTTATATTTGAAGCATGCTTCTGCTGTCAGACACACAAGATCAACTCCTATTGTCATAAGTAAGGATTTGCACATGTGTCTGAGAATGCAGCACAGCCCAGAAGCTCTTCCACATCTGTGAGTAAGGATGTAATTAAACATTGGAACCAGTACAGGAGCTGTTTGCTCTACTCAAATGATCCCAGCTAACTTCTCTGTAACACTTTTCAGCTCTCAGTATTTCAGAGCTTGACTGTAACCATTTCTATACTAGAATTACTAAATCAGATCAAAGATTTGCTCGGTTAATTGGTGCAGTCACCGAGAATAGATTAAAGATAATATTGATATAGCTGCCGCCATAATGAAAGGTTTGGAAAACATAGCTGCAAAAATCAAGCCCTGCTAATGAACTGG